>JALRME010000015.1:707004-1011778 GCA_026120035.1 Coleophoma eucalyptorum
CTGAAGGAGCTGTCGCTCGAAGCCCAGAGGGTGTTGTTGCTCGAGACCCTGAAGGAATCGTCGCTCGAAGCCCAGAGGGTGTTGTTGCTCGAGACCCTGAAGGAGTTGTCGCCAGAAGCCCAGAGGGTACTGTTGCCCGTATCTAAGAGAGCACTCGATCCTCGCGACTAGTATGTACCTTTATGCTAGCACCAAACTTGGGTTTTCTTTGGCTTTAAATGGTTGTGTTGGAGAGTTTGTTTTATTTCCTTAGCTGAGTAGAAGGGTGAAGGAGGCTTATCTCTTGGACATTCATTACAAGTCAAGTCGCGTATGTAGTTGGTTAAATTGAAAATATATGTAAATCATAGATCCACTAGTGACTTCTCGCTCTACGAATAATTCTTCTCCTGATTCCGCCAACTCGATATTCAAGATAGGACCAATAATGCCAATATGGGTGGTGAATTCTGGTACGTATTAGAGTATATATTAAGCGTTCTGAATACAAATGTTTGTATAAGTCATGTAGACGTCTCAGGAGATTACTAGTGCCTGGGTCCTCTTTTTTCTGTTAAGCGCCATTATAAATGATTCGTAAACGAACTCTTAGTTTCTATTAAGTGTTGGGTGATCTATACCTCTTATTTCAACTGTAATAGACAGGTAAAAATGGTAAGGTAAAAATGTAGATGATTCTCTCTCAATAAGTGAGTGTGATGGAGGTCTTATAAATACCCCTTCTTGGTATCGATTCGACCTCCGTAGTAATACAGTCATATGTAGTGTTTGCCCCTGAGCGCAAACACGGGAACAAGCAAGTAGTATAGCGATATTCCAACTCTATACACCAATAGGTGGCGTAGCGATATACCAATACCTGCGTGAGGTGTAAAGATGTTACCTCACGTGCAGGTGGTAGATATATCGACATTCCAACATTAAGTTTCATATACCAAATCCGCCTTAAAAAACCAGAATTTATTATTTATAATGTTGGGAACGACGATTCTGGGATCAATAGAGGTTAGAATGAAGGTATCATTGACATTTTACAATGAAAGTGGAGACTGCTTAGGAGGACAATTTACAGGTAGGTGCCTGTATGACACCCTTTATTTCAACATATAAGATGTTTCGTAAAATTAACTACAAGGCGTTCCTCTTTCTGCTTCAGCGACACAACGTGCACTATTTCGGATATTAAGCGTATAGCTGTGCGTATCGACACTACCCGTCCATCCATCTACTGCATCGATCTCACTTGTAGGACTCCCGGCCCGCTTATGATGATGAAAAAGTTCGGGATTAACCGTAATACATCTCAGCATCCTTCTTTTGCACCAAAATTGATACTGCTCGCTAATCTGCGCATCAAAATCCTTACTGACAAGATCGAGGATACGTGATGCACCATGACGTGTGACGGCGTAGGCAAAGCTACAGATAGGTGAGACAGACCAGTATACCATTCGAGTGAGCTTAGGAAACTGGGTCCGACGACCGTCGCTCTCAGTATATATACCGTCTTCTGGGAGAGAACTGTCGTGAGTTGTATACATGCCTGACAAGGGAATTTCATCGCCGCAGTGCCCAAACCAGAGCACATCCCAGTTTTCACCATAAGGCTCAAGGATGTGGGACGAAACTAGTGAGTTAGGGTCAGACAATCTACGAATAAACGGTGAGACAAGTTCAAGTTGATCCTTGAGTGTAACATCCCAATCAACATCGTCCTCGAGAATAAGAGCAGAGCTTAGGTCTGCAGCCATTATATACTTCAGAAGGTGTAGGTGACCGAGCCAACATCCTGCTTCACCAACCGTGAGTTTTTTCCCTGAGGTTCGTGAGGTTTGTCGAGTGAAATGCTCAATGTCTTGGTCTACCCAGGTAGGCTGCTCGGGAATCTGGACTTGGAACTTGGTTGATTGGATTGCTTGGAGTAGGCCCCCACGCCTCCAGGAATTTCTTGATGATACAGCGAGTATGCGTTCGAACTACTGTTATTTAGCTTCCTACCATCTAGGGAATGCCAGTTGTTAAGCTTACACCAAGGGTACTATTTCGAACCGCGGGTGTAGTCGACAAAAATACAGAATAAGAGGCATGTCGCAGTGAAGTATACACAAATAGAGCAATAAAGGAAAGTAGCAAGGCTGAGTACAGCTTTCTAGCCATTCTTCAAATTAAGTAAGTTATCGAAACCAGATAAGTTATGTCCTTAATTCAAGACAAAGTTTTACTATGAGGCCAAACCACGACCAAGTGAGTATGTTTGTAGCATTCTGAGCTTTGCAGTTAGTGAGAACCAAGGTAAGGTTGGATAATGGGAGCACGCACCGGAGCTGGAGTAGCTTATCTGCCTTGGCAAGAAAGATGGCACTATGCTGTTGGATGACAGTTAAAGTTAGTTGATTTTACAACAATTTATTTCAAAAAGCAAATTTCTCGCATGCCGCCGGCGGCTGCGACATTCACTGGCTGCTAAGCAAGAGTGCTGCATATGTTCGTAAGATATACGAGAATCCTTCCAGCCTGCTTGGCTCCATAATTCACAAAAACTCCGCGGCAAGTTAGAAATGGGAGGATTTTAGCCCTGCCGCTGACAGCTGCGGTATTTTCGCTCATCAGGAAGTTCTCTAGCAATCCAAGACGACAAAATCATGTCCATTGCAGGATTCTGGTCTAACTAATTTGTATATTGATTTCCATATGACAGATTTTATTTAACAACATAACTTATTGAGATATAAATTATGTGTTTTTATTCTCTCACATTGAATTCCTTTCTGGATCTTGGTCGGAAACATGCTATATTGGCACATTATCGCGTGCTTTGGTGTATTTTCGTTTCTGTTCAGCGGTGCGGCACGAATTCCAGCATCCCTGCGGGATTCTGACCCACCGTGCCCAAGAGATAATAAGTATCAGAGCTGATAATTTCTGCACGTATAGTAAAACACGGGCGAATGTGTACGTACTTCTTAGGTTACTGCGGTACTGCTGCATTGAGCTGTTTGCGATGGTCTGCTTTTAGAGACGGAAGATTAGCTGGCTCAGAACCCGAACGTGAAGTCGCGTCTTCGCCTCTAAGCTACTGTGGACACAGCTGCAAGCCCGGTTTGGGGATTGATGCAGACTCGGATGTAGAGGGTACGTTATGCATTGCTTATCGTGTCGCGTGCGATATGCCTTAAACAGGATATATCACCCTCGCAATGCTGTGGGGCTAATGCACAGCTCATATGGAACTGATGCAGACGCAAGTGCTGAGTGTGCACAGGGATTGCTTACCTATGCATGGCCTTTTATGTCGTGTGCCATATTTCCCAAACCGTGTAGGGATTTCTAGCACCAATACTCTACCTAGCTTAATGCCAGAGTCGGAATTTATGATTCAAGTGGAAGTTTTATGCCCGATTTGGTTGCTGTACAGGACGTAAATACCAGATGATCTATTATGCTAAGATCAAAAGTATAGCATATAGAATCTCGAGTAAGGGATTTATGCCTCTAGCATAGGGTATCTAGTTCAGCCCCATTACACATACAAAATATCAAACCAAGCTACTGATGGCAGTACTACTAATACTCCTAATCTAGGTGCTCCACTCGAGAGAAATTGTGAGAAGAAATCGACCTTAGAAGAGCCTTCTGGCCTGGTACAAATCAGTATGGCCACTCTAACGTTTTCTGCATAAGCTCGAATCCCGTTAAATATTTCGCCTTTTGTTTCTTTATATGCATGTCAAAGAAAGATATTCCAACCTTCTATCAAAGCAAGCTTCGGCTTTAGGGGTGACTCGATTAGTGTATTTGCTGGTACTCTCTTGTATACTTCTCAGTCTATGGGTGATGGTTGGGATAAGTCTATTAGGGATTGTCCACTATAGCAATTTAGCTCAGCAGGACATAGTAGCCACGCTGTTTCATGGCCGTACTCCAATCACAACTGCCTAACCCGGCAGCCCTTGCCTTCCAACAGTCTTCCATGATCTGATAAGCTTTGAAACATGTCCCAATCTCCCATTCAGTGATACCTGCTCTAGAAACAAGATCTCGAAAGAAGCTATATTCTTCCTCTCGCGCCAAGCATCCAGAAATACAGAAAGGCCAGATTACGCTTCGTAATAGCCTGGGGTCTTTTAGACTTTTGAATATAGCTATTGTTTCCGAGACACTTTCTGCAATCTCTGGTAGGTCAGGATAAGAACCGGAAATAACAACATATAGATAGGTGATTGTCGAAAGAACAAAGATCTTGCTAATCTCAGGATGAGCAGGTGCTTGAATCATTTGTGAGGGGTTGTATAGTGACGGCCCTGCCGAAGTCAGATTCTCGATAGATGCTAGTTCTTGCCTGAGACGGTCCTTGATTTGACCACCTCGTTTTACCAGATCAAGAATACTCAGCCTCTGGGCACCCTCAGCCTCCTTCTTCCAAGTATCCAACATTGATATCTCGAAAATGAGGGACATGATTGAATCTTTACAACCTGTAAAGCTTTCTAAAGGAAGCCTGAGGGTATCGAGCGCCTTGAGGTGATTGATCTTCAAGATAGGAGACGATCGAGTAGAAGCTGAAGAAATGATATCAAATGCCACAAATGAACCAAGCAAAAGATCAATTTCACAGCTTTTCGCAGGATCCAAGGCCATCCTATATGGCTGGTCGGTAGTATAAATCGATCCTGTTGAGTCTGTCGAATTTGACATCATAAGAGGTATCCGTGTTTGCAAAAGTGTGGGGATCAAATCAGAAGCTGCATGAAGATGCATCTGCCAATTTTCTGTGCCACCATTGAAGAGCTGAGCGATGTTACATTAGTTCCAAGTATTATATCAAACGAATTACACCTACCTCCCAGAACAAAAGCTGGAGTATGGAAGTAAGAACTTCTATGCTATGAACTAAACGAACATATCCATCTTCCCTGGGAATATCTTTCACGAGGAGCTGCATTTCTTGAAGGGCTATATCATAGTGGCCATTTTGAGTGCGTAGCTGTGTCGCATTAATCGTAATGTCGTTTCTTCGCGACATCGTTGACAGTAGATGACGCTCACTTAGAGCCAGGGCTGCATGATATGCCGATTTGACCCTCCTAAGAATAGAGAACAGCCATCCTCTTTCATGTCTCTCTTGGGAGTGGTAAAATGGATACTGAATATAGAAGACTTGATCCAAGTAGTGCATAAACAATGTATCGTCGCCTATGCCTCCGCCAAGGACCGATGTTTGAGCGAAGAAATAGTCTTCGGTGGTAGCAGCACTCTTCAGACATTGGCTATCATGCTGAGATGCAAAGACTTGCAACTCGTCAAAGAAATAATCTGTGCTTCTATTCACTATGAACTGGAGGCTTTCTTCAGGCATAAAACCGCTCCTGGTATCACCAGTATCGTGTGTCATTGGGAGGTAAGTGGACAGCACAGTTAGTCCTCTATCGGATTCAGGCGATACTGAATCCGTTGATAATGCCCCATTTTGGAGTCCTCTAGACGCACCGGCGTAACTGTTTAGATCGAACAATGATTCTACAGGGAAATCGTCCAAGTGCGATAGGTCTGATGCTGGATTCAGAAAGTAAGTTAAATTTGCTCCACAGGCTTGCGGATGAGACTCGTGTTGAGAGGCCCCGCCGAGGAGCTGATTAATTGAAGTTGGCGAAGGACAGATGGGCGAGGATAAGTTTTCAGTTGACAATGCCCCCATGCGACTACAACTAATTTGTGGGGACCGGGAAATAGAACTTGGCTGTCCCGTTCTCTTCTTTAACTTTGTCCGACGGGCAATACTTTTGATTTTGGAC
This sequence comes from Coleophoma eucalyptorum, assembly GCA_026120035.1. Taxonomy (NCBI): domain Eukaryota; kingdom Fungi; phylum Ascomycota; class Leotiomycetes; order Helotiales; family Dermateaceae; genus Coleophoma; species Coleophoma eucalyptorum. The sequence goes on from JALRME010000015.1 coordinate 712,797, forward strand.
GCTTCCTCTTTCCTCAATGTCCTATCATCTAGCCAGTCAGGCCTAGGTCCGTATCCATGGCACTCTAATTCAAGAGTAGTACATCCCAAGCACACGGGGCGAGTCTCGTCACATTTTTTCTTTCGGAGTCGACACGTCCAACAGCCGTTAATACTCCGCGCGGCTAACAAGGTAGAATAAGTATCACGAGTATATGATTGTACATTTGCACGTCAAGAGCAAGAGGCAAGATATGAAACTTACTAGTTTTAACAGTCTCGGCCATGCTGGATATAACCCCTTATTTTAGTATCATGGATTGGAGGCATAGGTCTAGTGGCAAACACCCGCGCCAATGATAGAAAGAAACAACAGCATGTGAAGTGCTAGAATTAATAGGAAGAAATCGAGCGGGTGGGAGCGCGGTCCAAGCGAATATGCAGTATACGTATTGTAGTTGTGAAACATGAAATCGGTACATCAGCTTGAAAATACATACCACAATGTCAAGATAAAGGCAGAAGCACCTTATATGCCTCGTAACTTTGTATCACGTTATCATTGGCATGCATCAACTACAATAATACATTAGTACGGCCCCCCTTGCCCTGGCTTAATTGTTATAATAGTATAGATCTACACTCTCTGGGAAAATATACATAAAAAGAAAAATTAGCCAATCAAAGAAATGTGAACATGGCGAATAATCCAAATTATGCGTTAAATATATGTATTCGAGAACTTAAATCATATAAGCTAAGTACCTATCGTATGTTGCAGATTATACTAACGAGGAATCAGGGGGCGGTTAGTTGCAGAGTATTGGACCGAACCTTGTTCCAGCTCGTTAATGCTGCATCAATCCCTGTTCCGTCTCGTCGATGCTGCACAATTTATGTCAATACCGCTACGAGCGCAATACTTTGCTCCAATGGTTCAGAATGCCTTTCTGTCCGCATCTGTACAGAGATCCTGGGATGTTGGAACAATCGGCTGTCCTATTCCCGTATGGAAGGCAATTATCGAAATTCGAAAAACAGGCGGGTATGTTTTGCTATTACACTGGTGTACATCTAAAACACAACTTTCTGATGTAACCATAATATAGTGTTTAAACACTTATTCTTATTAGCGCCTTGTACTTGCGTTTAGATATCATTCTAAATATTTTTTCGGTCTCCTCTGCTGTTAGGAGATGCTAGCAGAGTGAGGTTTAAGCAAGTGATAAGTAATTACATATGTACCTAGTATACATGAAGGTAGGTAATAGTACATGGTTGAATTGACATTTAAAGTCCTCCTGGTCTCGGGTGGCTAAAGACATAGTTAATATAGCTATGCCCTTCTCTTGGGGCACGCCGTTACCAGAACTACCTCCTCGAAAAGATCATCTCAGAAGGATTTATAAAGTATATTCGGCTAGAGAGTCAGGTATTGTACTAGATAATGTTTGTTAACGGAACCAAACACTACTCCTGAAGCGAAGCCTTGCGAATAACCTTACAAGGGTCATTTTAAGGCTAACCGCGAAGCCCAAGGGCCGAATTGCCTATAAGTATAGCAGCCGCTATAAGCCACCATACATAAGGCTGCCACCCATCTCATTTTATTATGAATTATTGAAAGCTGTACCTCGCAAAGCAACGTCTGTTCTTGCTTTCAATTAGAGCTTTATCTGCTACCGCAGTGCATAAGATCTTGGCTTTGCCATTTTATTCAACAATCATGGCGCATCTCTCCACGCGTTTCTCCTCTTTTCCCCTCGACTCGCGGTATCCAACGAATTGCCCAGATCCTATCTACCTGCCACCAAAGTTTGAGTACATGTGGAATCCTAATAAGTTGATTAATCTAGATCCTAAGGCTGGTGGGCTAGGTTACTTCCCAGCACTATTACGAGCAGCGCGCGAGCCCGATATCGCAAATAGAGCTGAATTGGCCCCATATATCTCCCAAGGCCAGGTTCTATTTAAGGCACTGGCTGCTACGAGCGCCCAAATGAAGAATGCTCATGTTCAGGCAAAACTCCATCTGGAAAAAGCCTTTCAGCACATTCAGCAGCAGTGGAAGGATGGTTTGGAAAGTCTATCTATTTCTCCTAATGAGAAGGAATGGAAGCCAGAACTCATTGGATGGCGTAACCTTCGTGCAGAGATGTTTGCGTATGGGAGGTCAGCGGACCCTGCCTGGAACGACAAAACGCAAGCTTTACTGTCCACTCTAGAAATGGAACTTTCGAATGAAAATTGCCTAGACTTTCAAACGCTGGCTACCGCAATTGAGAAACGCGTCAAATCCGTGCAGGCCAGCTACACCAACGAAATCGCACAGCTATACAAGAATCTGGGGAATAAAGCAAATGAGATTATTGAATTCGAAAAGAGTTTATCAGGTATTCTACCAGTTGTCGCTCATGCTCCGCCTTCAGCACCAGAGGGTCTCGGGCGCAATGCCCGCTTTGGTATGATGCCTTGCGCTGATGTGGTTATTCACTTTACCATCGATAGCGAGCTCTACGTCGGAGTCATCGCGCCAAATGATGACCATGGCGTTTCCAAGATGCTTGGGGGCAAATGTGATCCTACATACCACATAGCAGATGATGGCAGCTTATATGTGACGGAGGACACGGCAGAAGACACTGCACTGAGGGAATTTATGGAAGAAACTGGGGCCGATGTGATCAATGAGGAGCTTACTCTAAGCCGTGAGCGACAGAATTTGCTAGACCGTATTACACCTCTCTGGCAGGATGAATTGAAGAATATAGGGTGTTCTATCACAGGTACTAAGATCAGCCGGAGCCAGGCAGCCAAAGATGCCATCGAAAATGGCATAAAGGCGCTTTTGGTACCTCGCATTTACAGCACCCCTATACCTGACAATCGCACAACCAGAAACGCAGGCTATATCACAACTATTTTTGAAGCAAATATTGATAGAGATCAGCAATTACTCCTAAGCCTAGTCTTGACACTTACAGGAAGTAGTGCTGAAGGCGTCTATTGGTTCCGCCGTGCTTCGGAAGTGAAAATGCAATCAACGCACGAAAATATATTCACGGAATTCTTAGCACAAGAACTGTCACCAGCCAAGTTCGACCGATTCAGTCAGTCATGAGGCCAAAGGTGCCTTGCACAAGTAGGTAGTATATCTAAATCACTATTATTTATAATTTACCAGCTTATAGCCACTTGCACCTTACCAGGTCTATTCTAGCTAAGGCCACCTTCTGGGTCGGTTAATACCTAGTAGATCCATAGGCCCTGCATAGAATTTCAGGCTCCATGTATGTTGGTACAAGCTCGAAAACTACTAATGTAGGACTACAACTTATAGAAATAGTAGATAAGAGAGAAACCTTTACTTGGTAGAGAGAGGCCTAGAGTTTGCATGCGAATACTGTATGTATGTACGTACGATCAACGTCCCAATGGAGTAGCGATGTAACCATTACCATACCGCTGCGTAGCCAGGGGTTGTATGTAGCTAAATATGAAGAATAAAAGCATATTTAGGCTAAATTTAAGGGGTATCCTAAGGCTATATGGACTTTATATAATACATATCTTTATAGATTACTGTATATTACTAAAATCTATATATTTTATAAAATCGAAAAATAGACTTAGAATCTCCTTTAAAGGTAACTCAAGTCTTACTAGCCTAAGTCCTAGATACATATATAGACCTTATTTCTTTAAGATATAAGGCAAGCTCTAAAATTTAAACAATGCTGGTTATTGTTATCCTACTGTTTCTTACTTAACTTCCTTATATTGCTAATAGGTATCATCCTCATACGTGTAAAATAAATATTTGTATTTTATTGCCTGATCGATTAGTCTATCCTTGCGTATGATACTATATATTAGGCAATACCTTATCCTTCGAATAATATTAAGCTATAGCTTGATTCGAGGCTTACCCGGGGCTTAATAGTTTTGTTAACCTCATATATAAGTTAGGTTTAGTTATAGAAATTTCTAAATTGAGGGCAAAATGTTTTTAAGGTTTAAAGTTACAAATATTTATAAATCAAAGTTCTAGAATTAACCTTAAATCTATTTTTATAGACGATTTAGGAAAAGAATATATAGAATCGGTCTTGCTCCCTAATAATATAGAAGTAATAACTACTTAGCATATTCTATTAATTTATATTTAATCACCTGATATTTTTATTAAATTTGAATCGGGTTTAATTCGGACCTAAGTCGGCTTTAAATCTAGATCAAGTCGTACCTAACTAGTACCTAACTCGGGTTAAATCCCTAACGCTGTAGTAGGGCTCCACATCATTTTTCGGGATCAAGCTTTACAAAAACCGGAGCTTAATTCGGTCTTATTCAAGGCTCAAGTATAGCTAGAGCTAATATCAAAACTATAATAGATACTGAGTCAAGCTACATATGAAGTGGTAGTAATGTACTAAATGCTTTTCTATATAGTATTGTTTCTCTTAAATCTATTCAAAGGATGGGGTTATTGTCTATATTATAGGTAAGGATAAGTATCTTAATCAATAGGAGGGAAAAAATACGAATATATTTGTTTAAAGGTGGTACGTATAAAGCTATTAAATACATATAAATTATATACTATAGCCTAGTCTGAGTTTGGGTTTATTAGTCTCAAAATAAAAACCTAGCGTAAGTCTAAGCTTTAGTCTATTGGCTAAAGCATAATTGATTACGTAAAAAGGACTATAAAACAAAGCGTAAAAGTCGACTTAAATTAATTTTAAAGCATGTTCTAAGTTTATTTTGACTATATAATATATACAGATTATAGTACTATACTATATCTAGCAAAATCGTCCGGAAATTTAGTTATGTTTTTAATATCGTTAATATGTATAGATAAATAGAAAGATTCTAGATTCAGTTTTTATTAAGCTTAAATTTAATGTTTGCTGTAGATTTAGTGTAGAATCAAGTTTATAATGCTATATAGCTTATATTAAAACGGAATCAATTTGTATTAAGATCAAGACTACGTAATATCGAGATATTCGAATAGTTCCGTCGTATAAATCGAGCTATCTACTCGTCTAGTAAGTAGACTACATAATGTATCTATCTATTTTTTTATTAGATATACTACTAGTAACTTAGGCTGCGCACCAAAACCAGAAAAAACAGACCACCCACAAAACCAGACCAGACCAGTGGGTGGTCTTTCAAAATTTCCAACCCAGAAACCAGACCACTGGTTAACTGGCCTTGAACCAGTGGTTCAGGCAAAACCCACTGGTTTCTTAACCAGCCTATATAACTATTACGTAATTTTATACTATAGAGGGGGAGAGGTCCCTAAAAAGAGAGAAGGGGTTTCCTTATTTGATGTTAACTCTAGGATCTAACTTTCTATTTCGACTTTAGAATCTAACTCTTGATTTTTCGACTTTGGATATCGACTTTAGATTCTTCTATCTTTAGATTTTTAAAAGAGGGGGGGTAGGTATCTCTTAGATTTTGACTTTAATTTTAAATAGCCCCTCTTAGTTGCTTCCGACTTGCTCGCTTACATAAGGTTCCTTAGTCTCTAGTATCTATGGATTCGCTTATTTAGCTTGTTTTAAGCTTATTATACTAAGCCTAAAAAGACCCCTATATACTAGACGAACCCCCTATATCAAGCGAAAAACCAGCCCATATGTGTAGAAACCACCAGTGGGTGGTTTACAAATTGAAAAACCAGCTCATGAGTACGCAGTACGCCGCCTATAGTAACTGGAGTTTATATTTGACTAATGTATCATAGTTAGATAACAAGTACCTATATTAGTACTTATATATAAGTACCTATTGCTTAATCTTGATAAGTATATACTATAGTAGCTACTTAGTAAGGGCTCTTTTATAAGGAAGCCAATCTATACAACGAATAGATATTGTAAGTAGAATGCAGGCCTAGCTCAAGCAGCACCTCTCCGGCCCATAATTCAATGGCGACTCGTTCGGCTGGGCGGACGTCTGCGCTGCGCCCATATTCAATCGCAGCGTCCTCTACGGCTTTGGGCCTGCAGAAGACTCGAGGTTGCGTCATTGAACGTGAGAGTGTTGGTTGGAGTCACATTGGAGGAGTACTATTATTATAAGGTTACAGAGGCCATGAAGGCACTCTGGGTCAAGGAGGCTCTCTCAAGTGGGCAGCTGAAGCGGGGGTATAGAGATCCTAGGCTAGAGTGGATGATTAAGAGCGGAGGTTTGGAGGTTATCACAAATGGATTAGAGAAGGACAACCTTAGGTTTAGCTGGCCATAAAGTCCAGCTAGCACATGTAGTCATCGGCCTCGGTTTGGGAATTCCTTCGTCCCTTTGGGTATCCTACCCTTGGATGTAAGGTCGCCTGAATATAGAGCTACTAGTATAGAGTTGGAAATATGGACTCGATAACTCTATATAGAGTCGATAATTAAGCGAAACTAGGTATATATGTTATCATCTGCCTCGAAATATGACTTGAGTGTAGCTAATAGTCGACCTAGGTCATACCTGAGAAACTTGGCCTTGCGATAGAGAAGTCGTGCATCTTAGCCTTTAAAGGGGTGGTTTCAGAATTAAACTCAGAACCAGGAACAAAATCAGGATCAGAGTGTAGCTCTCCTCCATCTGATGTAAGACTCGCTGCTAGGTTCAAGTTGCCATTAACTGCAAGCGTAGGGCCATGGTCAGGGCTTTTGCAGCGAGCTTGGTAGCGACGTTGAAGGGAAAGACTTAGGGAGGCTGGATAAGAACTTGAAGTATAAGAGATTTTTGACACCTTTCGTATGTTTCTTTTAAAACAGTAAGTATGTATAAAATTGAACAACAAGTTATTTCTCCCCTCCACCTCGTATTTTGAATCCTAACCATCTCTTCGAGAAAGGGACTGTTAGGTAGCCTTAATCGCTTGAGCGCCAGCATCTAACAGCTCTGTCTCCCAAGCGCCTGGGCAAGAGTAATGCACGAAGCTCCTGTGTAGGGGTTATCAGCCTGTCCATCAGGGCAATCGCACTGAGTGTCGAGACATGCTCTTGCGCAGCGGCCTTTTTTCTTGTCAGCACTTTCTACACTTATTTTTCCACGGCGTGGTAAAGAAAAGACCTGACCTTTTGGATACTCGCAGGAGATTCCTCCCAAGATGCAGTTCCGTTCTCCGTTCTGTGCCATGGTGACACCGCCGAACAGGCTGAGGGAGGTGATAAGGAGGGTAAGGGTGCTTGAGAGTTGCATTTTGAAGAGCAGATAAATGATTTTGAAGTGGTATTTGGGACAGAGAAGTTCAGAGAATCGAGTTGATTATGCTGTATTGTGTGATATAGAGATAGATGATGACTGCGAGATATTGTTACAATGGAATTAGGAGATTATATACCTATCTGCTACCTGTTAGCCATCTTGAAGTTAAAGGTGCTCTCTTGTGTTGCTTGCAGTTGCAACAAGGTTGGAGGGGGCCAAGTATCGCAGAGTTTCATTAGTGACAAGCCAAGTTTTAATCTAATTCTTTGTGTAGTGGTGATATCCTTGGCTTGTTACTGTAAAGCCTCAGCCATTACATATAAAACTTGGGGTACGTACATATGATGTAGCCCGCCACATCACTCAAATGAAGTTAGCTAGAAGTTAGGTACTATATATGAACCTTGTTGCCCGAATAAGGTTTTCATGCTTTCACAAGAATGGAATTATTTCCTGTAGCATTAACCGATTCGGCTGATCGTCCGCAAATCTTCATGTTTTTGAGGGAATTAATCCTGCAGGATTAACCGATTCGGCTGATCGTCCACAAACCTTCCTTTTGAATTCCCTAGCAAGCCTAGTTAATTTATGTTAGAAAGGCTGAGCACCCATCCAAAAGGTCGAATATATTGAATACCAAGAGAATAGGCCTTAAACTCACTGTATGAAATATAATAACCTTTTAATACTTGTTCTTTTTGGTCACCTGTTGGTTCTGGTACCACTTCAACAGGCAATGCGCAGTGTTGTCTAACTACATTGGGCGAAATCGAAGACTCTTAAGACTTTTGTTCACAGTTTATTGTTTCAAAATCTTGAATCTAGACTAACTCATCTACTAGGTAGGTAGTGTTGAAGGGATTTGAAATTCATTTGAAGAGTCTCGTGATGTGAGGAGAGCAAGAGCCAAGGCCATCGATACCTCAACATCTCGTATAGATAATGTAACAGATCAAGTTTCCAAGCCAAAATGATACGTAAGCGCCCTGGAAATCAAAAGCGCAGATATAAGATAAGTAAATAACAAGTACTATGTACATAGTATGGAAATAGGTAAGGTATGCATAAGTATGTAAGTATGTACTATCTCTAGACCTCTCTACAGTGCTCTTCATTATATCAATTCCTTTTACTCTGCCTCAATCGTCTCTATCATACCTTCACTCGAATCCACATCTCCAAGGTACTTTCACACCTCTAGTTAAAACTACAGAAAACCATCATTATGCAGTTTTTCCAAACCCTCACCTATACCGCCGCCATTACCAGCCTATTCAGTAGCGTCATGGCACAAAATGGCCTCAGGGGTTGCATCGGCGGTGCTATTTCATGCGAATACCCCAAGGGTCGCTGCGCCAAAATTTGCAGCGCAGACGGCTCGAGCATCTCCTCTGTTTGCTCTTGTCCTGATGGGCAGGCTGATAACCCCTATACGGGTGCAGCTTGTATTGATGTTATAAGGGCTGCTGGACGCCAGTCGTGCTAGATTGCGTTAGACGATTATGAGGTATGTCCATCCTAATCCAAATTCGGCGACAGTGATGCTGATTCTACGTCGGCAACGCTATAGAGTGGCCACTTAAAGTCGTTCTGACAATCAATATATATTAGGATATTTAGGAGCACCATGTTTGCAGAGGTTCATATTTCTCATGCACGAAAGGGAATTGCCAAAATTCATGAAATGATAGGGTTATTATGCCACTCCGCCCATTCCTAGGTACCCAGGTAAGATTCTGAGGGGTATAAGGTTCTATAACTATACAACACTGGGTACTAGTAGTATTATCCACATGGCAGCGTAAATAGGCACCTATGGTACTAGTCACATCGTCAACATTTTCTACATCGACTTCCATTTTCATGAGTAATTTTTCCCACACACCCAACTGCACTGGAGACCGGCAGCATGTAAAACCAACAACGGTATCCAGGTAGTACTCTGTAGGTCCCCGTGAAGATCAAGGATGCTCTTCTTCCGGACAATGAACGATACATGAAGCAAGCGCACAAACTAGGCACCAGAAATGGCCAATAAAATCAGGTGAAAGCTGTTGAGGATGATAAGGAACTTGAATTCAAGTTTCTTATATATTTTTAATACTAGGACAGGCTAGTGTATTTTGATGAAGCTCGCTGCTCCCATCTTTTGTAAATGAACCTATGAACAGCCGCTTAGCGCTGCGGGCATGTCGTATTCCATGCTCCCGGGATATGAGTCTGGTTAGATTGTAAAATGACGTGCCTAACCGCTCAAGGTGCCTGTTCTAATAGATCTATTCCATGCTTGTTAGCCTTGTCCACTATCCTCACCACAATTTTGTACCTATACGGCGCAGAGAAACTCTTCTACAAGTTCGTTGCGCAGAGCGAACTCGCGCCTGGAATACTAGTAATTGACTATCATTCCCAGGACGAATTCTTGATTCTCGTATGAGTACGGCTAATACTATACAAAACCTGTAGGCAGATAAGAAAGATCCTTGTACAGTGTGCTGTTACCTATTGGTAGATCCAAAACTAACTCCATGGAGCTGATTCTTATCTTGTCTTATAAAGCAAGGAATTTCCTCTTGCCCGCAGTTCTTTTCCGCACTTTTTTATCGACCATCGAGCCTACATGTACTATATAGTATACACATGTGCATTAACTTACCTTATGTGTATCTTCTCTCGTTTTGCTCATCTATTGCCAGAGTACATAGTAGTCTCCTTCTCATCCATCCCTATTGTTATTGTTATTTAATCATGCGCCAGGCTACTACTTCTCAAGAACAAGCTAAGGCAAGCTGCCAACTACAGTGTGGAGAGCCTCGTCGCAGTGCCCCTACATCAACTCTAACGCAGTCGGGTCAAGATTCATTGTCCGTGTTACCACTAGGAATGAAGGATCTCCGTAGGTAGTAATATCCAGCCTCTTCATGTCTCGAACGACGAGAGACCTTGCGTTACCCATAGCGATGATGCGGCGACATTGGAGCCTGTTCCAACTGATACGAAGACAACGAGATCGCTAGGCAAAAGGGCTTGGAATATGGTTATAGAAAATAAAACTATAACTATAAGTATTTTGGGCAATTTTGTAGCCATATTAGGTCTACCGCCGGCAATAGCTGCGTCTCCTGCTGCAAGCGCAGTTCAAATGGATATTCTCAATAAAAGTATCAACAGTATCAGTGAGAACCTACATACGGTGACGATGGTTTTTAGAGGACTGCAGAATAAAACAGGTTAATTGGTCCCCAGAGCGTAGTAATAATCAAGGACTCTGTTTTTCAATAGCAATTTAGGCTGCAGGTGGTAAGCTGGGGAAGAAATACACTTATGATTGGATCTACGGCACCCCTTGATAGAAATTTACTTCGTCGAGGCTTGGGTACTTTATCGTCAATATACAACAAGCATCTCAACTTAAATGACTGCCATTTGGCTTTAGGACCATTCAGCATCACAGCGCCGATACCGTTTACATCAAGCGATATAAGCCAAACACTTCTCATACACTATGCCCTTTATATAATAGTGACCAAGATATGGGGCTTAATAAGCTTTATTTTTCATATTATCTCGGTTCACTTGTATGAATCTATAAGGAGGGTTTTTAGGTAGGTAAAGATAAGATACCGGAACAGATACCAGGTACTTTAGTAAGCAATCTAGGTTCAAGTTAGTAATCTTAGCTAAAGCTAAAACTTCATATGATGAATGGACTTAGACTTTAAATTAAGCTCGTTAATCTATGTACTGAGATCTAGCTTTAATAAAATTAGACTTAAGTTAAAGTGCCGTATAGTAAAAATTTACTATCAAAAATACTGTATAGTGTAGATTTAAATCTAGTGTTTAGTTTTAAAAATAACTACTAATTTTCAGAAAAACTACCTTATACCGTACCTTACATAGAAGACCGTCGAATTCAATATTTATATGGTAATGATTCGTACTTTAATTTTATTTTACTTTAAATTACCAAATAAGGTATATACTCGTATTTAAATCGGATCTAAGTTAGACTTGAATCCGACCTAAGTCGCTAGAAGACTTGAGGGATGCCTAGGAATTAAAAGCCATAGCTTAAGTCTAGCTTGAATAGAGTTTAAATGGGTATACGTAAACTCAAGACTTTTATAGAATTATTTATACATGGTATATCATGGGGATGATTCCGCGTTATAGGAATGTCGTGATTTCAAGAGATTGCGCTAGGCTGCGCACTGGGTACCCATTGGCTGGTTTTTTTGAAAAACTGAAAAACCACCCACTGGTTTTGTAGACTTTGATCGAGAAGATCTCTGAGTTAGGAAATGACTTTTTGAAATGTAGGTACAATCTCTTCTGTCTAACAAACCTTGGAGGCGGCTATACCAGAGTCACATTAGATGCCACGTTATAGTTAATGGTTCGTACCCACCTTACTCATCTTCTATCAATGACATCCGACCCACGCGTTTAAAATACGTAAGTAAGATATTTTTGATGGCCTATGTCTTAAGGACGGCTTTACCAATCTCTCTCACTGAACAATTTCCCACCAAGACTACTACTATTGTTAACTAAACGAAGTACCTACTAGTATTGTTGGAAGACCAGTCGACCATACGAAGACTCGGATGCACCAGATGATGAGGATGAACTCGAACAAAAGCCTAAGATCAAGTGTGAACCTAAGCCTAAGCTCGAATAGGGTTCTAAAGCTGGAACCAAGACCTCGCTTAACACTCGATTACACTCACTGAACCTAAGTTTAGCAATAGCCAAATACTTGTCTACTACTTTCTAAGTTCAGGACCTTGATAGTGGCCTTTAAGTACAATGAAACAAGTGTTAGGTACATAAGTAAGTACCTATGTATACTACATAGTATAGTACAAAAGGGGGTTATCAAAATTCATGAAAGCTGATAGGGCTTATTATGCCGCTACACTAAGCCTATTCAGTATGGAGTCTTGGCACCCTTCCTAAGCCTGACTTGTGTTAATCTTTTTGGAATAGAGTCAATAAAGCTACTACCCTATGTATTAATCTCTTTCCGCTGCATTTCATGGTCTCAACTTAGGCTTTCTTTAGCTGCTCAATTAACTAGCCGCCATATGCAATCCTTTGTTTTAGGATCCTCCATATAAGGTATTCTTAATTGGGTCCAGATCCGGAGAGCTAGCTAGTAGTCAAGTAAAGTACTATTTATATGATGCATATAAGACGTGTAGCATTAAATAGGCCTTTATTCCCCTTAGTATCCTTTAGCCCATAGACTTTTGAACCGCAGAAATAGCCCTGTATATGCCGCTCATTAAAAACCTCTCGGAGAGGGCCACAGAGAATCTGAGCTTCGTATTGAATCTAGATAAAGCTTTTTCCTTGACCTTTCGTGTAGATAAAATAAAGAGGCGTTTTGAAGTCGTATCCAATAGCTACCTAATACATAATTGAGTCTCGGCCCAAGTTAAGATAAACTAGATAGCGGCTTTTTTTCTCCACGTTTCCGTAGGACTCTGAAACGTCGGTGTATGTTTGTTCTAGTAACATTCTCATCGGTATATGTATGCCTTTCCTCTAGTACTCCTTCGGCCAATCCCAATTCTTGATTAAAAAAATCCACCGGCGGCGCTTTTGATCGTTAAACAGCTATGTCTTCGTATCGGAAAAACGATAGTGGTAGCCCTAACGAGCCCAGTGTAAGAACCTAACCTGCCCAGATTGAACAAGTGGATAATACAGGACATTGGACATATGTCAGGTGACTCCAGGAAAGTAAGTATGCATGAGCGAGTGTGACCTGAGTCGGAGGGGTTTCGGACCCAGGAAGCATATAAAGGGGATATGGTATAGAAAATGATCTCTTTTTTCTGTTTTCTTCTTATCATTTTTGTGTCCTTCCTACGAGATCTATAGGATTTAGTCAATATAAGGTTGCTGTGCTCCCAAACACCTCTATCCTACCTTTGATCAAACCTATGTCTTTACACTTTACTCGATATCTATTCTAGTTGTAACCTAGCTTAAATAAAGTACATACTACATTACTGTGAGTACAGTATATATCTTGTTTGTTTTGATGCATTTGTTGGTTTGTGAGTTATATATATCAAAATCTCGAGCTGAAAAAATGGGTTATAATGTACCTTACATATGGCGTTGATAGTACTTATCTTTTATCTGAACTTTTACATAGTTCTATATTTTGAAGGTCATCTATTCCAATCTCGAGGCTTGCTACGCATTGTGATGAATCATGATGAATCCCATCTTTAGGCTGCGCACCAAAACCAGAAAAACCAGACCACCCATAAAACCAGACCTGACTAAGTGGGTGGTTTTGCAAAACTTCCAACCCAGAAACCAGACTACTGGTTAGCCATTGGGACGAAAAACCAGTGGGTTTTGGCCTTAGACCAGTGGTTCAGGTAGAACCCACTGGTTTCTTAACCAGCCTATATAACTATTACGTAATTTTATACTATAGAGGGGGAGAGGTCCTTAAAAATAGAAAGGGATTTCCTTGCTTCATTTTAACTATAGGATCTAACTTTCTATTTCTACTTACTTTAGAATCTAACTCTTGATTTTTTGACTTTGGATATCGACTTTAGATTTCGATTTTGAATTTCGACTTTAGATTCTATCTTTAGATTTTTAATTTACTTAGTTTATCCTTTTCAGGCTTAGTATAATAAGCTTAAAACATACTATATAAGCAAATCTATAGACACAAGAGACCAAGGAACTTTATATAAGCGAGCAAATCGGAAGCAACTTAGAGGGGCCGTTTAAAATTAAAATCAAAATCAAGCGAAAGTTAGAGTTAAGAGTTAGAATCGAGAGTTAGAATTCAAAGTATTAATTAATTAAGAGTCAAAATCTAAGAGATACCCCCCCCCCCTTTTGAGACCCCTATATACTAGACGAAACACTATATTAAGCGAAAAACCAGTGGTTAAGCCAGTGGTTAACCAGTGGGTGGTTTTTCAGATTTTCAAAAAACCAGCCCATATGGGTAGGAACCAGTGAGTGGTTTACAAATTGAAAAACCAGCCCATGGGTACCCAGTGCGCAGCCTACCCATTTTTACATGAAGATAGGTGGTACAAGTACATTATACATATCAATTATAAAGTATGTGCATTACTTATATTACAATAGTTGTACAGAATATAAACAGATAATACTGTACTTCTAGTGTAGATATGTATGATGACCTCAGATAGCGGTCAGATAAGTACTGTACCTATCTCGGTCCGCTATCCGTTCGCTTCGGCCTGTTATCGGTCATACCGCAACGCTACCTAATTTGGCGCTTCGTTCATAAAGTACTATACATTATCGCATTCGTAGATGGTGAGATAACAGGGACATCTAAGTATGAACTGACCTATATACGCAGCGTACCTTATAAAGGTACGTATGTAGTACGTACATTAGGGCACCCCAACTTTGAAAGTCGAACGCGTATCAAGATATCGGATGCTCTCGGACCTTGCTCTTTCACTCAAGTACATATTGTGGTTAATACAAGTTGCCATGCTTAATTGAATCAACAATGTTATCGCTACTAGTAATATTATCATCGTATCAGTCTTCCGGAGTGGCTGGGCTTGAATGGGATCTTCAACTAATATGTCCACAGCGGCCGATAACATCCGCAATGTCACAAATATAAGAATGCATTGCTGCTCTTGCTTCGAATAGATGATTGACCAACGTGAAGTTTTATTGTAGTACTCTCGTATAATATAAAAATGTTCAGCTTAATCATTCTCCTGCAGCTGGTCCTAAGTCTTTTGGACCAAGCCGCTTCCCAAGAAATTCGGATCACCGTCACTGGAACAAGTGCACGCCCTTACTGCACAGCACCCGTTGCGTCTTCAGTCGATTTTCATTATGCTCCATTCCAATTCTCAGTTTCAGACACTCTCAGGTAGATTAGTTTTATCCCGGTTCCATCTGGTCTAATTGACCCACTTATAGATATGCTATTTCCGTTCCCCAGCCAACCGCCACCACAACCTACGCACCGCCATATGCTTCTCTAAGTAGTCTTGTCGAAAGCAGGTCAACGACGACTTGGGGTAGTTTTCTTCCAAATGTCACCTCAGCTGTAGCCAGTGATACTGCGGACAAGTATGGCCAGGCAGCTTGGACGTCTCTATGGTTGGCAGCCAATATAGTCAACTACACCGCAACTGGCTTGTACAGTACTACCGTGAGCCCAACACCAGTACCAACCAGCGAGTTAGTGTTGCCTCCTGCGAATTATCTCAGATATGAAGACTGCTACAACTTCCCCGAGGGTTTCATTTGGGGGGTCGCTGGTTCAGCTGCCCAGATCGAAGGTGCTGTGGGCCTAGAAGGTAGATCACCATCCATTCAGGAGATTATTTACTCCCAGTACTCTTCGAACAATTATATAGCCAACGAGCATTACTATCTCTACAAGCAAGATATCGAACGTCTAGCTGCAATTGGCACAGAGTATTACAGCTTTACTATATCTTGGAATCGAATCCTTCCTTTTGTGTTACCTGGTACACCAATTAACAAACAGGGGGTCGATCATTACAATGATGTGATTGACACCGTCATAGCTTCAGGAATGAAACCAATCGTCACTTTGCTACATTTCGACAACCCCCACGAATTTATTCGCGATTCAGATACCCAGGAGCATGAGTATGGCTACCACCGTGCTGGTTGGGAGAATGCTACTTGGCCAGATGCCTTTCTCAGCTACGGAAAACTAGTCATGTCGTTATATGGGGATCGAGTCCCAATTTGGATCACAGTTAATGAACCTATGCTATACGCCGCAAATGCGAAAGGTATAGATAATGTTATTCGCGGCCACGCAGCACTCTACCACTGGTATAAGGAAGTCATGAATGGTACCGGTATGATTGGCTTCAAGCTCAACGATAACTTCGGCGTTCCTCTTGACCCTAACAATTCTACTCACCGCGACGCCGCCGACTGGTTCAATGATTTCTGGCTTGGCCCTGTCGGGAATCCCATCTGTCTAGGCGAGGACTATCCCACTGCCTTCAAACAGACAATACAGAACGTTACTAGCTTTACCGCTGAGGATTTAGCCACCCTTGGGAATACAACCGATTTTTTTGGTGTCGACCCCTACACTGCGACAGTGGTGTCGCCACCTCCCGGCGGAGTAGCGGCCTGTGCTTCTAATAGCTCGCACCCGCTGCACCCTCTTTGCGTTGTGCAGTCGTGGGTTGGCTCTGATGGGTGGGAAATTGGATATGGCTCACAAGGCACTGCGGCGTATATTGCCCCGCAGTATTTCCGCGAGTATTTCTCTTATCTCTGGAACAAGTTCAAGAAACCAGTGTTCATTACCGAATTTGGCTTCCCTGTATTTGCTGAAGGCCAGAAAACGCTTAGCCATCAGCGCTTCGATTTGCCGCGTAGTCAGTACTACACTAGTGTCATGTCAGAGGTGCTAAAGAGCATTTGGGAGGATGGTGTCCATATCATTGGCATGCTGGCGTGGACTTTCATCGATGATTGGGAGTAAGTCCTACTGTATTTCATTTTTGCTGTTCAGCATTGTCTTGCTGTAAGAGCATATATACTAACTCTAAGGTGGCGCAGATTCTTATCATATGAAACCCAGTATGGCTTGCAGACTGTAAATCGTACGACTCAAGTACGGACTTACAAAAAGAGTTTTTTCGATTTTGTTGACTTTATGCAGTCAAGGAGGATGCCGACAACGAATACGACGGGAAGCAGCAACTAGGTATTCTGCTGCAGCTCAGCTATAAACAATGTATTTTTATTGATGGGGTTGCTGTTCTCACGGATAAATGTCTAAGCAGCAAACATCTTAAATTTTTTATGCGATTAAACGTATAATATCTGATATAAATTAGGTACCCTATGACTCAAGGTTCTTCACTACAGGTACTCTACACTAGGTATTTCTTCGTAAAAAGTACAGCTTTAGGGGAAGTAGCAGGTCAGTCATAGTATATTCTGGGTAGTATAGCTAGACCCACTAAGTACCATCTAGGTACTAGAGGTAACTTATAAAGTCTAAGCTAACCAGGATCATTGAGTACAATTACGTAGATCATAGATGTATTACCGGCCATCGGATATCTTTAAAAGGTCGAGATATTTATCTAAACACAATTAGCACAATAGCTTATAAGTATCTAGCCTTCAGGGGTAATTTTAAGTGTGCTAACAACAAATGTAATACTAACCTACAACTTCCCATCGCCATGCTAGATAATTCAATGCCTCTACAAGCAACAGCAGTGTTGCTGTCGCAGCCTCCTCAAACATGTTACCCTCCTGAATTAACCATTGACATTCCGTGGCAGCTTCGTATAGACAATGTATTACCAGTGGACTGGAAACTTTGGGATCATGACCAAGAATGCACCGGGCCAATGAAGCCGCTCGTGTGGTAACAAGCTGTTTTATCCCGTCAATGGAGGTCGCCTGTAGACGACTTTCTTCAGCGAACCGCTCGGAAAGGACATCGGGCTGGTTACACGAATATAATTGGTATAAGATCAATCGCGCCGAGGTGCAAAGGGCGACATCGAGGGTGGTTACAGATTCGCCTTGTTGTGGATCGTCTATTGGCCGACTGAGATGCATATCCAAGGCCGTTAGGGTCGCATTTAACTGAAGTGCCTCATGTAGGACAAACTCTCGATCTTGCATATCTTTGTGGTAGTTCCGATGATTGAGAACGCGGCCAAGGATATGAGAGGCTTGGCAGGCCCGTGCAAAAGGGCCGACATCCAAGTCAGTAGAGAAGCCCGTGGTGTAGAGAGCGTGAGTTGGCGCGATGTTGCCCTGCTGCCATTCCGAGTCTACTGTGGGTAACATTTCTCCCATTGAGGGTTCGGGTGTTGCAAGAGGCAGACCTATCGGGCCAAGGTTTACATATCTATTGGATATTGGCACATGTCGAGGTAAAGGGAAGCCTGGAACTGATTGAATTTGATTGCAGAAGCTCACCGTTCAAGAATTGACACCGCCCACCATGTCCGACGCTCCTCTTCCAAATAAGTCCAAGTAGGGGGGCCTGAGAAAAGCTGTGTACAATTTTTTCGATCATGTACGCCTCTTAGGAGGCCGAGCCTGGCGGCGTGGCCTATCGTTAGATATGCTGCTGGGAAGATTCCATGCCCAATCTCATACAATGTGACGAGGACAAGAGATTGCAAGATGGCAAGAGACGTAGGCAGCAACTGTTCTACTGTATTCAAGTAGGTCTTGGCTGCTCTATAGAACTCGGAGTTGGTTGCTGAAGTATTGTGGTCTCGAGGGGTAGAAGTAGCTAGTCTCATGCACAAGAGTACCAAGGTCAGCTCAGAGGCTTCATCGACGCGGTTAGTTTGAATAACTCGATCTATGCGTCGCCTACTGACAAATGGGAGGCAAGTATCAATAGAGGAGAAATAGTCCTCGCAGATAGCATTTGTGCTAGGCACGAGTAACTGAGAAATGTAAGCAGGCACAGGATGGGCACTCTTGAATGCGAAAGGGGAGACGGAATGGAAGTGCTCGGTGTCGAGGAAGAAAGCGTTGGGAAATGGAGGTGCAGCGGTGTTTGGACTCAAATCTCCAGGCACGGGAAGTGTGACTGGTTGAGGTTCATCGGAGGGAGGCAGATTGTGTGCTTTGCGGCTTGTTGAATAGTCGCAGATCTTGCCCAAGCGAACGCACTTCAGATCACTTTGTCAGCCAACCGCTATCTGAACTTAATCAAGAAACATACGAGAGAACAAGACGGTAGCTCCCGTTGACATTTTCTTTTAAGTCGACTATTAAAGCATCAACCATAGTCTCAACCGGGTTGGGAGACATATGACTTACCTGCATTGTCTACAAGCTTGTGGTGCCTGGGTCGGGTTGGCCTCTGGCGACTGCGACTGTTCCATGGGTTGCTCAGGAGGTTCAAATCCAGGAGCTGGAGCTAGTAGTATTTTTGTCCTATTATAAATGCGCGATAAATAACTGGTATCATGGGCTGTCGACGCTGGCTAGCTGGAATCGCAGTTGTTACAATTACAACGCCGAACCTGCGAACCGCCCTGGGAAACCGCTGAGGGGTCTAGGACGACCGCACATACAGTACTGTACATTGGCAAATCAGACGACCGCAGGATCCACATTGTGCTATCAGAGAATAGTGTCCATTTGTTAGGCTGCGGAGCACAGACCCTTTCCATTTTCCTGGGATACAGTGTCTACAGCCTAAAGATATTCACTTTGGGTTTGTGATAGGCTTTAAGAGCTATGACAAAAGTGATTATGAGTATAATATAAACAACTGGATCCGCCTAGAGCTGTTCGCAAAAAGGATCCGAAAGTGCCAAAAAGTATATGCTTTTTTAGTTGGTAGATCCGATATATCCTTTCGTACGGACGTAAGGTTAAAAGGGTTCGCTTAGGCCTGTTCGATAGGCGAAGGAAGGGAAGGCCAACTGCTGCCAAGAGACATATAGAGGCAGAGCGGGCGCTAGAGGCTGTAGAAGCGGACAATTTCTCCCGTACATGTCCGCTCATGGCTTTAACATGCCCGCTCAGTCTAGGAGTATAACAAAACCGACCAATGTGGCGACGATAATCCTATGCAAATAAGCATCCAGGATATAATTACGCTCATAGCATTGTAATATCGGGGATATTGCGACAAAGAATGTGGTTAGGAGGAAGTATAACGCCGCCTCGTGCATTACAGAAAAGTATTTAATTAGACCGCTTGTCGCCCGTCAAGACTTCATTCAAAGAAATACAATATCTACTACCAGAAATCAACTTTATAATTAGCTTGGTTCTGCTACCATTATTGTTTCCCTACCAAAACATTGATTAAGTATCATAGATACATTATGTCTTACCCTTCCAACCCCTACGCTAAGCTATTTGAACACCCAGAGGGCCCCGGTGATGCCCGTCCTACAGCCCTCCAGGTCATCCAAAACAATGATGTTGTCAATCAGTGGGCAGGTATGGTTGCACTTGTGACAGGTGCAACTTCTGGGCTGGGTATCGAGACTGCACGTGCGCTCTATGCCACTGGTGCGGACGTTTATATCACTGCCCGCAGCCTTCAGAAGGCCAAGGCTGCCATAGATGATATCCGCAGTTCATCCCCCGGCAGTGGCAAGCTCGAAGTGATCGAAATGGACATGAACTCACTCGATTCCGTCAAGGAGGCTGCAAATTCTTTCTTGACCAAATCAAGCAAGCTAAATATCCTCATCAATAATGCTGGTAAGAAATATTTGGCATGACTTCGAACCATAGAGCTAATTTGTATCTTGCTAGGTATAATGGCTATTCCAGAGCTCACAACGACTAAAGATGGATTTGAGCAGCAATTTGGGGTTAACCATCTAGCACACTTCACACTGACGGCCCTACTGCTCCCAACCCTCATCCTAAGCAGTACGTCGTCCTTCAACTCAAGAGTAATTTCAGTTTGTTCAGCCGGCCATCGATACTCAGGTATCAATTGGGATGATGTTAACTTGTCCGATAACTACTCCCCATGGATTGCCTATGGGCAGTCCAAAACAGCTAACATCTGGCTGGCAAATTATATCGATCGCGCCTACGGTCCTCGTGGTGTACATGCGTTCTCAGTGCATCCTGGTGGCATTATGACGCCGCTGCATAAGAACAACCCGCCTGAGTTAATGGCCGATTGGAATAATGATCCTAAAAAGTTGGCTTCCTTCATGTCGCCTGAGCAGGGAGCCGCCACTACAGTTATGGCCGCCACGTTTAAAGATTGGGAGGGTATGGGTGGCAAATACCTATATCACTGTAGCTTAGGTGAGCCTGCTAAGGATATGATGGAGATTCTGGATCCAGGTTATGCACCACATGCATATGATGAGGACGGAGAAAAGCGGCTGTGGGAGTTGAGCTCTAAGCTTACCGGCGTGGATGTTATGGAATAGGAAGAAGTCCATTTGAGGCGAAAAGAACATTTGTGGTATTCTCCTACTTACATAGTACTCTCCTACTTCCTTTCCAAATGTTCGGCACTTGACTAATTTTATTTCATCGTTCTCTCTGACACTCTTTTCGGCCACTACCTCCTTAAGAGGAATCCGACGGGATAGATCCTTAGCATATACATATATATAGCTGCCGTCATTGCCACATACCTGTACCACTCCCTATTCCTACATTACTAGCACCCTATACATGTCTCAAACCGAGCTTTAGCATTGATTAAGCTCGGCCTCAAACCAGTTCAATCTATAGCTAAGCTTCGATTTAAGCCGAGCTTGATCTCCGACCGAGGTGGCCTATCCCGAGGGCCGAATTGAGCTGATCGTTGGCTCTAAGCCAACTTAAATCGGGATTGCAGCATAGGCCGCCAAAACCTAGTAGCCTAACTGTTATTATCATAAGTATAGAGATAAAATACATGGTTTTATTTCGTATTATACTTATTCCGCCAACCCTGCTATCGTTAAGATATTAGTCCAGCTAGGAGAGATAGTTCCATCCTTAAAGAAGTCTTGGAACTGTTCCACCATAGTGTTCCACTGCTTAGGATATAATCCGTCATATGCAGAACCTTGCTTATGCATATTACCCAAGATGTGGGTATCACCTGTGGTTCCGTTCGGGTAAGCAAATATGCCTCAGATATTTCCAGAGAAGGCTGAATGATAGTACCCTGAACCAGTAGCAGCAGTGATGTTGGGGTTGCGGACATCGGCAATGTCACCGATGAATTATACATCCTTAACCTTTGCATATCATATTGAATAGAAACCTTATCACAACAAACGATAGTGAAGGTGTGGAAAAGGAAGACATGGAGGCCCCATCAACCTTCTATGAAAATGGACACAAAGTTGAAGAGGTTTAAATTTTCGGAAGTCATGCCGGACGTTCAGTGCCTTGCTTGGCTTGCTGGTCCCGGATGTCCCGTCAGCAACTGCTTGCTTCCCACGGATCCCATCCCGACTGCTTCTTCAAATGATCCATCGGTACCTAGTAGTAGCAAGTCAGTCTTTTTCATGAACCTCGCGCGCTCGAAAGTACTTAGTCTTAGCATTTCTGATTAACCTATAATAAGTACTATGTAGTGGCTTTCTATAGGGTGGCTATCAATTTCCTATATTTTCGATAGTGCTTCTAACTCCTCGATATCATCGCGGGGATAGAAGGAGGCAGTTATACGTACTTATTCCCCTGGTTCGTTTTCTCCTACAAATACTCGCTGTAGGCTGCCTACTAGCAGAAAGACACAGCGCTCCTCTTAGCTCCTAGACTATAATATCTATACCCACTGTGTCTGAGACAGAGCCGATCCTACATTCTATCTTTGTATATCCTAATTGATACTCGCTATAGGTTGCCCTTTTTAGCTGAAAGTCTAATCTGTCCTTTCGGCCCTTAAGTATATATTCTGTTTTGCAAAAACCACTAAGCATAGTATACCCACTCATATTCCTAGTCGTTCTTATCAGGAATCTCGGATTCTCTGATAGTTTGGCTTGTCTCTCGGCGCCTTAGGGAATTTGAAGAGATAATAATAGTCGAACTGTTCTTGGTCCTAGCTTTGTATGTCCATTAAATTACATCATGTAAATACTAGGGATCTAGTAAAGGAGGATCCGACCAATACATAGGTACCCGCACTCTATACCTAGTTTGACTGTGTCTTCCCCGCGAAAACCTGATCTTCTTAGAGTCCCTCCGGCTTCGTATTCTCCCATCAATACTCGCTGTAGGCTGCCCTACCAGCTGAAAGATGTAACTTTCCTTTTGACTCCTTCTGCATTCACCAAGTTTGAGGCATAGGTACCTACCTAATCTATAAGTATATAGTAGTCTCCTATCTTTGTACATCTTAACCAATACTCGCTGCAAGTTGACACTCTCAGCTGAAAATCCAATCCCCCCTTTAGCTTCTTAAGTACAGTATGTGTATCCTACCTTGCGAAACCATGAAGCATCGTATACCACATATATTCCTGGTTATTCTTATTACTATCTCAGATTCTCCAATAGTTGGCTTGTTCCTCCGCTGTTTAGGAGATTCGAAGAAATAATAAGATACATAGTTAATCTGTTCTTTGTATAGATTCACTTCTCTCATGCAGTGAAAGAAGGATCTCGCCAGCGCAATGAATACTTGTACCTGTATTCAGTGACTTAGCTATGACCGAAACCTAATTTTCTCAGAGCTCTCCTCGATTATGTTTAAAGTAAAATTAAATAGACGAACCGGAATATTTAGATCTTGCGAAATAAGAGAAGTTTATTAAATGACTGGGCAGTACTGTAACTAGAATAAAATCAAAAATCATATACACGTATTATAGACAAGGAGATAGGCAACCTACGTAGCTAATCAGATCAAACTAAAAGGCCTACCGCCACCGCAAGACAACGTAGCACATGCGTTACTAAGTAATAAGTACCTTCGGAGAAGAGTGCGTTAAGGTGCATAGGTGGAATATGATATTGGAAGGAAAACAAGAGTAGCAAGAAGATATCTGAATCATAAAAGTATCGAAGCGAATAATTCCTTAATCAGGTAATCAGAGTTTTCTAATTAGGTAAGGTAGAGACGTAGGATAACCCTGTATTTGAGGGATAGGGTAATGTATTACCCAAGTAGTATCATAGGTAAGGGTAGCATAATCGATAAGGCAAGAATAATACGAATATTTCTTCTATACGTATAAGGGCAGTACGCATTAGTAATATAAGGAAGTTAAGTAAGAAACAATAAGATATAAATACTTATGTAATCAGCTTTGTTTAATTTTTAGAGCTTACCTTATTTCTTAAGGAAATAAGTAAGGTCTATATATATATAAGTAGAATTTTTAAAGCTACAGTCTTAGCTAAGTAGCTTTAAGTCGAGTTCAAATATAATTTAAGTCTAAAACTAGGTAGATCAGTTTACTTTAGTAGTTAGTTAGAGTTTCCTACGTTATATAGTATCTACCTAGATAGGCTTAAGTTAGACTGCAGTCTACCTAGTTTAGAGTCGAACTAGGCTTTTATTAAATCGAAATCAACTTAGGTTTAACATAGTATTAACTCCTATATATTATAGCAGTACTGTAAGAACCAGTAGCTCTAACCGGGTGTGTAATATTCGAAGGATATAGAATATTGCCTAGTATCATACGTTAAGGGTAGCCTAATCGATAAGGCAAGAAAATACTAATATTTCTTCTATACGTATAAGGATGGTACGTATTAGTAATATAAGGAAACTAAGTAAAAAACAATAGAAGGATAATTAACAATAACCAGCTTTGTTTAATTCTTAGAACTTACCTTATTTCTTAAGGAAATAAAGTCTATATATATAGGTAGAAACTTAAGCTAGTAGATACATATAAAACATATGCTATAGCCTAGTCCGAGTTTAGGTTTATTAATTCAAACATAATTGTAAAGCGTAGTCTAGGCTTAGGTTTATATAAAACGTACTATAAAACAAAGAGTAAAAGTCGACTTAGGTTACTGTTGGAATATCGTTATATCACCTACACGTGATCACAACATTGTCATACGGTAGATATGTAAGGGTATATCACAATACCCCTACATACTGTATACATATATTTGTAATATCGACGTACCATACGTATGTACTTGTACGTGCAAGGAGGCAATCACATGTACAGTACTACATATCGCAGGGAGATTGGATCAATACCCTAGGGGGGTACTTATACGACCTCCATAACGCTCACTTATAAGGATCATCTATGTTTTTACCTCACCATTTTGACCTGTCTATTACAGCTACAGTTGAAATAAGAGGTATATAGATCAACCAACAGTTACCTTTAAAGGATATTCTAAGCTTATTTTACCTATATAAAATATAGATTGTAGTACTATACTATATATCTAACATGTAAGTGTCTAGAGATTCAGTAACATTAATTAAGTCACAATAGTACTATACCTAGGTATGTAGTTATAGAAATTCGTACAGACGGCCCAAAATAAGTAGCAACAATTTTCCACTAAAGCATATTTACAGTTGGTTGATCTATACCCCTTTTTTTTAACTGTAATTGACAGGTAAGGTAAAATGTAGATAATTCTTCTAAGTAGGTGTGATGGAGGTCATATAAATACTCCTATTGAGTACCAATTCGACCTCCGTTGCAATAAAATCATGTTGTTCGCATCCGAGTACACACAGGCACAGGCATGTGTGGTGTGATGATATTCCAAATGTATGCATATGTGGGTGGTATGGTAATATACCCCCCTACATGCATGCCGTGTAACGATGTTCCAAACATATGCAGGTGATGTGGCGATATTCCAACTGTTACCTACCTACATATAAAAACCAACTAAACTCGATTATAAGTTAATCAGACTTAAATCTTTCCCTTTTTCTACTCAAACTTAAGTCTATTTTGATCTTAGTTCGAATTGGTCTTAGACTGGATTTAATACACGATTGCACCACGATATTTTATTTCACTGCGAAAGGTGTTTCCTGTGAAATGCTTAAAAGTTCATCTGACAAACGATTTATAACTTTTTAGTGTTGTAAAACTACAATTACGTATCCAATTCTGAGAAATGCTCAAAGTAGATCAGATCTGAGTACTAAGGACTTCACCAGGTGGAATGACGTTTATTAGATGTAAAGAGTGTACGCGTTTTCGCTGATTCTGTTGGATTCACCTCAATTTAACAGTATTAAAAGACCAAAGATAGGTTCTACCGTAGAGTTTGAACTAAAATCTGGATCTTCTCGAATCAGAACTAGAAGAGAATCGGTAGATAGGAAAGAGTTTTGAAGCAATTCTGAAAGAGAGCAGTTAATAGCGGCTATCGTTCATATGCATCGTCCAATCTGACAAGCATATAACGAATTCGCAAAGCAAGAGATCCCTCGCGCATAGGACCCCGAGTGACGAGAATTTGTAGAGCTAGGATTGAAACAGATGAGAATAACCAGTCTTTTGATTAGTGCTAAATTACTTCCAAATCCTTTGCGGGCTTCTAGCACTGTTACGAAACATGAATCCTTAAGAGCATGATCTAACATTGAACTTATTCGGCATCATTGCTCCCGCGGTTGGTTCGACCTGTCACCTGGCTTACGTAAGGAGTTCCATAAGGAACAGTAATGCAGGTAAGCTCGTGCTATCTTATCTATGATAGTGAACGATTTAGTACTCACTCATCTTAGCGTCTCAAAACCAGGCCTTGTATACGTCTACCATCCACAGTCACTTATAAGAATACAGCTTTACAGCAAAAGATATGTGGAATAATATACTTTGCAAATCTTTGCGGGCAGTCATGATTAGCGTCGTTTCCTTATCATGGCTGCTCCGCGAGCAAGAAAATAGTTATCGGGCCCGGAATTTATTTCAACTCCACTTATCGCGATAAGCAGTTGCCCGCTCACATTCCTTGCCACCACCACTTTCGACCTTGCACTCAAGGAAAGCATTTAGGTCAGCTCATGGAGCGTTCGAAAATGCTATGGCATGTTCAGGTATAGAAGTTCTTTCCACCAGAGCAGTAGGCAATCGGATCAACCAACTGCCACATAATGGGACTTCTCGCTAGAATTGATGATGCTCTTCGAACAAAGGAATCTATATTTGCCGAGGATGCTGAGTTGAGCGGAAGAGGAGGAAAGAAATGGGGAAATGAGGATCTCGATCCATCACCGTAAGCCACGGAGTGCAAGTCAATTGAATCTTTTCTGACCAAGTTTCGAAGACCGCAGCATCGAACCTGGGGTTCCTGGAACTACTTTGCTTTCTTCTGGGCGGTCTCCTTCAATCCAGTCGCATGGAATGCTGGTTCCAGTTTGGTAGCACTTGGCCTTTTGTGGTGGGAAGCCCTTCTTGCTGCTGCCATCGCATGTATATTCTGCGCGACCTGCCTGGTGCTCAATTCTCGCGGTCCGTCAGTCTACCATGTCGGCTTCCCGGTCTTCCTTCGCATTGGTACTGGCCTTTATGGATCTCTCTGGTTCGTTTTCATCCGTGGTATTGTCGCTGTCTTCTTTTTCGGAACCCAGTCTTATTACGCGGCCCAAATGGTTAATGTTATGCTTCGCTGCGTTTTCTCCACCTCTTGGACCAACCGTCCTAACCATCTTCCCAAATCGGCTGCAGTTACTTCAAATATCCTAGGCTGCTTCTTTATTTTCTGGTTTGCTCAGATTGGGTTCATGTTCATCCACCCTCGCAACTCCCGGATTCTCTACACTGTCAAGTCCATTGCCTGTCCTCCTGTCCTCCTTGCTACCTTTGCTTTCATCGTCGCCAAGTCTGGTGGTCTAGGACAAACCCATGCCTTGACGACAACAACTGTTAGCGCGGCTACAATCGGTTGGAATTTCATGGGTGGCATTTCCTCCGTTTCTGGTGGCCTTATGACTGAAGTATCATCAAATCCCGATCTTGCCCGTTATGCCAAGAAGTCCCGGGCGACCACTTGGCCGCAATGGTTTGGTCTAGTTATAGCGAAGACCCTCTGTACTTTTCTCGGGATCGGTGCCTCATCTGCAGTCAAGACGCTTTGGGGGACAGCCTATTGGAACATCTGGGATTTATATAGTGCAATCCTCGACCACTACTTCTCTGGCGGCGCTCGCTGTGCTATTTTCCTCGGATGTGGAGTCCAAGCCTTTGCGGTTGTTGCTACAAACTTAGCCTCGAACTCCCTTCCAGTTGGCTCCGATTTGACAGGACTCTTTCCAAGATATTTCAACATCAGGCGTGGGCAAATTGCATGTGCCGTTTTATCTATTGTAACCTGCCCCTGGATCCTCGTCAATAATGCAGCCTCCTTTCTCACCTTCCTAAACGCCAACGTTTGCTTTTTATCGCCATTAGTGTCTATCATGATTACCGACTATTTTCTTGTCCGCAAAGGAAACATTCACGTCCCTTCATTGTACAGTCCCCACTCAGCCTCACCATACTGGTATAAGGGAGGGTTCAATATACGGGCTTTTGTTGCGTGGACGGTTGCGGTTGTCTCGGTCATTCACGGACTAGCTGGGTCCTTCAATTCCCACTATAATCTTGCTTCGACACACATGTATAAGATGGGGATGCTCTTAACTTTTGCCATAGCAGGCCCTATTTACTATGCTATCTGCTGGTTCTGGCCACCGATGATCTATCCTCAGGAGCATGCGGATGCACCAAAGACATTTGAATACATGGGCAGGACTGATGGTTACTTTGACAATGATAACATTACTGGCATTGTCGTTGAGGAGCACAATTCATTAGAAGCTGATCATCACCAGACGAAGTTCGATGAGAAGGTCTGAGATATACCCACGAATCCTTAATGGTCAGGCATACGCGGGTGGTGTAGTGTTGGTAATTTATAGTCATGTACTTTACGCATTCATAGATAGCATTGTATAGAAATCACATTAGTCTCATACTGATTAAAGATGCTCGCTTAATGCACTCCGCAAAAGATCGATAGGAAATAGCCCTTTTGACACTTGAATACGTTACAGGTAAGGATTTGCAGGTCTAAAGAACGATTTGGATTCAAAGATATGGCTATCCTTTTGCCCATCGTTGCACTGAATAAGGTACATGCAGCGTTCAGAATTAAGTGAGCTAGAGTATACAGCCGATCAGGGAGAATGAATACGTCGTATGGTCGGAAAGATAGCGGCATGTGGAGGCAGACACAGAGAATCGGTGGTGAAGACATGAGTTGACACCAGATCTTGCAATGGTATTCTATGCTGAATGCGTGGGCAAAGTAGCAGTTCTAAAAGTCCTTACAAAGTACCAGTTGTCAAGATTCATATGAGTAGTGATGGAGGTAGTCGTTTCTTGGGAGCGTAAATGCTATCTTAGCACTATAGACAAAAGGATTAATAGATTTACACCTCGGCTGTTTTCCGACGGGCACTTATCAACTAATGGTGTTCCACTTAAATATTCCTAGGAATCTGAGGCTATAATTTGTCTGCAATCTCATGGCAAGATGAAACAGTGCTTAGGTCTATATTAAGGGGAAAATATTCTGCATCCGGCATGGAAGATATAGACAGGACAGAAAAAGATGACCTTATCACACCAGCAACCATTACTTATTGGGAAACATGGTTTCAAAACAAAGACCGGCGGCGCTTGGAGATGTTGGGTTATGTTCTGTCTATAGTTTCTGTTGCTATAATTGTCATAGTGCCCAGGATATAGACAACAAATCACTCCCTGACTGGCCTTAGAATATCACTCTAAATACGCTTCTAGCACTTTTCGCAACAATTGCCAAAGCAGGCTTGATGATACCTATCATAGAAGCCGTTAGCCAACTGAAATGGCTATGGTTTGCTCAAACAGAACGACCATTGATAGACTTTCAAACATTCGATGAAGCAATTAATGGTCCTGTTATCAGCCTAAAGCTTTTAGGGCTACTCAAGGGACGGTAAGTCACCCATGGGTCAGCATGCAACATTAATTTTCACGTGTAATATGAGTAGCTCAGCCAATATACGTAAAAATAACGATCAACAGCAGGATTCCCGAAGAGATGTAGAATATGTGTTCATTAGGAAGTTATGTTAAGCTATATTGTCATAAACTCCAGGCGCCTTTGCAAACATGAAGCCAAATTGGTATCCTGCACTTCCATCTATCAAGGGGGATTTAAGTAAACCATATTATTACAATTAGAAAACGTAATGTTTAGCAAGAGCCACCACCGCCACCACCACCACCACCACTATTCGCAGCACTGTTACTCTTAGTTCTTCTAGCTTTCTCCAGTATTGCCATCAAGCTTAACAAGGCCAACAGCTCCCAGTCACTACCTAATTGTCCCGCTGTTCCACTTCCCACAAATCCCATCTTCCCTTTCTTACTTAAACTAAACCGAACAGCCGCATAAACCGCAACCACGTCTCCGGTACTGCAGCGTACCAGCTTCATGCCATGACTGGCAGCACCTAGAACCGAGACTTTCGGGCCAGAGCTTCTCTTCCACTCAAACATTTCTAGCGATCCATGTTGGCTAACAGGGGCGGCAAAAGTGTAAGCGCTGGAAAACGCGCCTACGCGATTTAGCTTGATGAGTCGGCCTCTGACCAAAAGTTCCATGGTCGAAGAGAAGCTCTTGAAGCGTGCACTGCAGAGTTCAGGGCTAGAAGCTGTCGGGCCGGCGTGGACGACAACATCCGGTTTGCTGCTAAACGAGTGGTGAGTGGCGATATAGAAGAGATCTTGGTTCTGGTTGAATTTGTCGGGGTCACTAGAAAGGACCAGATCGGAAAAGGAAGTCCGTTCAAACACGAAGGTCTGAGGGAAGCGTGACGAGGGCATTATCGGCGGCGGTGGAGAGGTGATGAACGCCGCTGGCTGGTGCGCCATTGTATTCTGCTCAGGTCCAGATTGTTGGAGATGTGGAGGAGCGGAACCAACAGAATGAGTACTGCTCAAGAGGGGCAGCTTGGTGTCAAGTTCCATTGTGAGCAGGAGGGTATACCAAGGCAGGTTTGGTGTAGAAGTAACCTTAATGAATCTTTGGCCATCCCATGTAGGAATTGACATGCGGGGAAGCGTAACTCACCAAGTATAAGTAGGTAAGTCAAGTAGCTACGGTCTGCACCTACCATTTTGGACATTCAGCCCTGCTGGGCTGTGCCGTGCTGTGCTGTGCTGTTGTGTTGCTGCGCCTGTCTTGCTTCACGAGTTATGTAGATCGATCCGTTAAGTCGTCACCCGCAACAACTGCTCCGGGCGAAGCGATGAGACTGAGCCACAACCCGAACCGCATGGGGCTGGTTTCTTGACGTCAGGGTCTTTCGTCTTGTGCTGGATGTTTGATGTCAATTCCTTTATCAACAAACACGTTACCTTGCCACTCGTGCCACTCCGATGGAACGATTTCGCTTAGTACTTATCTACCTTTCTATTCTACCTTTTCTACCTTATCCTGTCCTGCCCTGCCCTGCTGTCTCCTATCTTACCGAGCCGAGCAACGTAGAATTCTCAGCCGCGCGCTTTTGGCCGAGCCGATCGCGCTTGGCCGTGATAAATGGAGTTCTTGATATGAAAAGATGGGCGGGCGTATCAACAATGAAGCTCAATAAACATCGCCGCCGCCAACTCCTTTAAAATCTCAGCTGACTCATGTTCGATTTCGGGCAGCTTTCAAGACGCTTTGGCTTCCCTCGCCGCGATCGCGCTACCGGCTATCAATATGCTGGTACGACCAAGTCTGCCTCTCGTGTGCTAGTTGCCTTCCTCGTTACATTCCTATCCAGACGTGTGCAAAGCGGACGAGGCCATTCATTCACACCGACTGATATCATGGTGGTACTCTGACTCTGACGCCCGGTAGTGTCAAAAATACAAGGAGAATACTGCTATGCGGCATTGTGAGCTTCAGACCTCGCCCGCCGTTCACACCGGACGGCCAAAACCAACAGACCCCACCCTCCCCGGATTGGCGTGCTCTAATCACAATTCAACGCACCCAATACCCCGCAGGTTTTCCCAAAGGCCTTTCGTCTGCAACTTTAATCTAATGTAATCCGCGAGATCTATAACCACCTCGAAGGCCTCTATCAGGCTCTGCTACCAATACCGTTACAATAGCAGCCATAGATGGCGATGACTTTTGGCGTTACAGCTATGGCTGCTATTGTAACGGTATTGGTAGCAGAATCCTTTGTAATGGTTACCATACAAGCACGCTACTGTGAGGGAAGTGGGTCTACGTTAGGGAAGTTGGTATTTCGTAAAGGTATTGTTGGTTTACGGCAGATTATCGCCCTTGCCAATGAGCATAGATGATTTGCATACCTTCCTGCGGCCTGCATGCAATACTTATATGCTTATCCTCGACCTAGATGTAAGAGCTACAATCTTCCACGATGCCGATGATTTGAGTTTCCGAGCCACTTCAGTTAGGATTTGGAAGACTCCCAAGTACGGTAGAAGAAAAAGAAAGCTTAACCATTATAGACGCGTCTTGATCATGGCTAGTCTTGAAGTGGTGGAATGGATTTGCCGAGAATATAAAACGGTACAAACCACTGTAACAATGCAAGTCCATACAAAACCCGCTGCATATAATCATCAAATCATCCACCACTACAATCATGGCCGTATCTAAAATAGGATTCATGGCCGCGACTTGGCGGCTTGGATTTCTTTAGAGGTTCTAACCTCAACCTCACCGTTCTCCATACCGAAGTAGGCAGCCACCGGCTTCTGTCCCCCTCCTTCCTCACCAGAATTTGTAACTTGAATGCCATTTCTGCCGTGGAAGAGACCAATATCCAGAATTCCGACAGTTCTCTTCAGCCTTCTACCCAGAGCATGTACCTCCCAGGTGCCTTGTGTACCATCCCCTGGATCGCCAGCCTTGAGATCACGCTCCAGTAGTAGCGGCGGAAAGGGAGCATCAATAATCCACATCCCGTTATCTGTGACAACGGGTCCTGCTTTGGCACTTCCACCTTGTCGGATTTTTGGATCTGGGGAACCGAGCGTGATAAGGATTCTCTTGACGGTCGGTGCCGCAAGTGGTGCGATCTCAATCGGAATTGCTTTCCATGAGGTTAAAAGACGCGGTTGAAGTTTGCGGTAGTCTATCTCAACGTTAGGAACATGCCAGGCGTATAATGACACGAATGTAAATTACCTGCAACACAAATGAACTTCTTCGCCGAGGTTGCAACCAATTTCTCCTGGAATAAACATGCTCCGCCTCCTTTAATACAGTTCAAGTCCTCATCAATCTCGTCCGCACCATCGAAGGCGACATCAAGACTTTGCCGTTTACCCTTCAGACCCAAGTCCTGTAGGCCTGTACTCAGGCTCAAAGCAGCTTCTCCACTCAAGACTTTATGTGTTCCCTCCTGAACCGGTGGTAAAGAGTCAATACCGCCCAAAGGAAGCCCCGCTTCTATGATCAATTGCTTTGACTGATCTCCAGTGGGTACAAAGATCATATTGTTGGTGACATCGCGACCTTTCGCGGCAATGGCCTCCACGACGTACACAACGGTGCTGCCGGAGCCAATACCGATGTATTTGTAAGAAGGATCAAAATGGTCCTCTACAGCTTTGTATGCAGCTAAGCGTTTGGAGGCTTCGACCGGTGAAAGAGTCGGGATATCGTGAGGACGGGAGTTCTCAGCACTTATGGAAGCCATTGTTGACGAGTGACGAATGATTGAGCACCGGAAACCTCTGAAAGGACGGGAGAGGGCTTTGCTGAGAGAAATGGCCGGTATTCGCGGGATCGGGTGATCAGTGGAATGGCAGGGCTTGCGCTGTTGAGGTTGCGCAGACCGAGCAAGTGAGGTGGAGGAGTAGGAAGCACGACTGCTAGTCAGAGAAGGTCTGAGTCGGTGAAAAGATGGTGCAAAAAGTCCAATTGCAAGGTTCCGTCGAAATGACGGTAGAACTAAGATGCGCGAGAAGTGGTAGATGTAGATTGGTAAAGCATCCATAAATGAATGTTGAGATTTCCCGGTCCAGGGCAGTCCGGTTTGCACTGTTGGCAAGCACTTCCCCCCACCTGCACGACGACTGACTTAAGCTTGACCCCACCTGATGAGTGAGCACTCGTCTAATTTCACTTTCACGTTGACACCAGTGACACCATATTCACGCTCTAGTAACTTCAGGGAGTTGCTCTATTACTTCTGAATTCAACTGCCGTGGTATCCAGGCATGAATGAAGCACGTGAGCTTGATAAACACATCCCATCACTGCTAAAGTCACTATCGCAAGGCTGAAGGCTCCGTTTGTCATGTACATCATCAGCCTTTCTCCCTTTCTCCTCTCCATTCATCATTTCAACATATCCAGCACCCCATTCTATCTCTTGAAGCTGTGACACGGGGGTTTCGACAGGCCATATCAAGTGCCCGCTCAGTTCGAACCTGACACCCTTTGGAAGCGCACGATGGCAGCCGGAACCACATCGACGGAAGTCGTCACAGACCAGATGCCTCCAACTTTGAAGGGCCCCTCGGACAAGGAGAAGAAATATGACCGACAATTGCGTCTCTGGGGTGGCCAAGGGCAGCAAGCTCTAGAGAATGCACACATTCTCCTTGTCAATTCTGGATCTGGAGTTGTTGGAATTGAAACCCTGAAGAATTTAGTCCTCCCAGGTATGATGGCAGTCACAGTCGAAGGAATTTAAGTGTGCTGATAATGTGGAAGGAATGGGAAAGTTCACAATACTGGACACTGCAACAGTGAACGAGGCAGATCTTGGGGTCAATTTCTTTCTCGATGAGGATTGCCTTGGGCAGCCAAGAGCGGAAGCCTGCACAGCACTTCTGAGAGAGCTGAATCCAGATGTCGAGGGAGAAGGACACTTACTAGAAAAGGTTGGATGAGACATACCGGATAATTTTACGCCGAGTCTGATGAAGTTCTGCAGGATGGACTCTCAAGATACCTTCAAGACAACCAGCCCTACACTTTGATTCTCTTCTCCTATCCAATCGATCCTACATCGCTCTCTCTTATCGAAGAGTATGTCAGAAAGCACAGAGTACCACTGGTTTCAATGCACTCGGCCGGATTTTACTCCTACTTTCGGACTATACTGCCTGGCAGTTTTCCAATTGTTGATACTCATCCAGATTCTACAGCTACAACTGATTTGCGACTTCTCGGCCCGTGGCCTGAGCTTTCACAATTCGCAGCAGCATTGACGAAGGATATTGACAACCTTGATGCTCATGCTCATGGACACATTCCATATGTAGCTATATTGCTTCACTACCTCAAAATCTGGAAAGATGAAAACGGTTCATTTCCAAGCACTTATAAAGAAAAGATTCTATTCAGGGAAAAAGTCTCGACAGCCATGCGAACAGATACGCCGGAAGGCGGAGAGGAAAACTTCGAAGAAGCGATTGCTGCAGTTCTCAAGACAGTATCGGTTCCAGCGCTTCCGGGTAGCGTGAAAGAGGTCTTCGATTATGAGCCAGCAGAGGTAGGCCGACTTCTAAAACAGTCCGAGTATCCTACTGATTTTCGGTGTAGGTTGATGCAAATTCAAATTTTTGGATCATAGCAAAGGCCGTCAAAGCATTCTACGCGCAACACAACCAGCTACCTTTACCTGGATCTGTACCTGATATGAAAGCACAATCTACAGTTTACGTTCAGCTACAAAACATCTACAAGGCGAAGGCTCGCCAGGATGTTGCTGAAGTCACAGATATGGTCAGAGCACATCCTCACGGCAAGGAAATTGATGCCAGCGAGATCGAAACCTTTTGCAAGAATGCCGCTTTCATTAAGCTCATTCACGGTACTGATGCTTCTCCAAAAAGTCTTGTAGAAATTACCAGTAGGTCAATCATCAAGCTTGCAAATTCTGTTCGCTGACATCAATGAAGAAAAGGAGTTTCAGAGCGATGAAGAGGCTGCTGCTTGGGATGGACCTCTATCACTATTCCCAATCTACCTCGCACTGCGCGCAACCTCACATAAGTCACCAGCAAGCGTGGTTGAGATACTTTCTGAGATCGACGCGAGTGTTCCTGACGTTTCTACAAATGAGCGCCTGAACAAGGTTGTAGCAGAAGTAGCGCGTGCTCAGGGAGGCGAGCTACATAATATCTCTTCATTAACAGGTGGCATGGCATCGCAAGAGATCATAAAGATCATTACTAAGCAATATATCCCGATCGATAACACTTGCGTCTTCGATGGAATCGCAAGTAGGGCACAAGTTTTCCGGGTTTGATTTTTTGGCATAAGCAAAGCCGTTTGGGATGCTATTAAGATGGAAGCAGAATGACTAGAGAAAATGACTTGCGTGTTACAGGTATCTGCCAGGAATTCGACGAGGAAAAGAACATTCACGCGGGAACAGTGCCATAATTTCGTGTTGCAGATCTTGATTCATCGAGGCATGGGTAAAAAGGCTGGAGAAGTAAGATATAAGCTTCAAAAGGCATTTGTCAGTTGAGAGATAATTCTCATTTCAGGACTACATAGCCTGTGTCCTCTACCTATCAAATGCAGAAGTATTATATTCCTCATATTTGCTAGACTGACGCGCAGACAATCATTTGTATCCCACTTACCGCAAAATCTCGATATCTTATCTCCAATCGTAACAATGTGCCAGGCTCGGGAAGCGCATACACGGCCCGAAAAGCCCGAGCTGTGGGTGAAAGACCAGCCAGGTTTCTTTTAGGTTGTGATAGAAACCGAAAACGGTGAGCCGTTCCGAAAGCCCGGATTACAGCTCGGCTTGGATAGAAACTGTTGTTACATTGGCACGTAGGTCGTTCAGTATGCCTGCCCATTGTGTTCTCAGATTAATCTGATTACTTTATCATGCGAATTCATTATACTTCAATGTGCGAGTCAAACCGCCCACCAATCACGTTGGCCAATTTCGCTGTATTGCATTTCCATAGAGGCTTCATCAAAGCGCTCGGTAAGTTCCCCCCAATGCATACCATCGAAATCACCCCAAATGCTCCTCTGATCAAACGACAGTACTCCTAGCATATTTAGTTGTGCGGGGTCTTGTTGGCCCCCTTCCCCATCTGAGTCTCCCATGTTTGGCTGCTTGCTAGCCTCATACATTTTGGAAATGACTTCACGGCTTCGTCTTGCTGCTAGGGACCATTCGGACATCACGTCTATGGCACATAGCACAGTCTCAATCTGGGATTGGTACTTAAGGACTGTGGCCTTGTTCTGATGCTCCCAGAAAATGGTGACAAGTGGAACCATGGACGCTTGATACATGAACCAAACGCCCATCCAACCAAGCATCTGGTTCGGAGTGAACTCACGACCGATGTCCTCGATGGTTTGTTTTGCTACGAGTTGACACTGAGAGATAGCCGTAAGCTCCTCTACAGATGGTGGGAGGTTAGTGCTGCGGTTGGCAAGGTTCAAGAGGACAGGGCGGTGCAAGACGACTCGGAGATTCTGATATCTCCATTTCATCACGCAACGTGCTGTATAGATGGATTCCGGGCATGGCTCTCTTGAACGTAGGATCCAGGGGAGGTTGTCATACCAATCTACTAGTTGATTATCCAGATTGATACGGTCTTCATGTCGCAGCAACGGTGCCTGAGCAAGGAGATCCTGGATTTGGGTGGCAATTTTGCAGAATTTGATATTCTCGATTAAAGGGACGATCCCAGTCTGTTGACTCAATACACTCTGTGGCAGAGTTAGCGTAGGATATGCAATATCACATGAATGCGCGCACCGAATCTCCCCCTTTTGGAGATTGAATAGTTATTGCAGGACCCCATCGACCCATCGATGGTCGTCCAATTGTAGTGGATGCCCAAGTATCGAGACAAAATAAACTCCACCAGGTTCTCCGTCGCAATTCCACAATTAATTGGGAGCTACTCTGTGCATCGAGATTTTCTTTGTGCAGTCCCATCGCGCAAGCCATCCTCAGAGCAGCCCCCAAGAGAGCATTGGCCATGTTAGGTCGATTCAGGTAGTGAAGATAGAAACCACCCATCAAAGCCAGAGCCTGCAGAGTCTCCAAATGCGAGCTTCCAAAGCAGTCAAGTGGTAGTTGTTCTTTTGCTTGATTGTAGTAATTGAGGTGACTGCAGTCGTCGGATTTATTGGCGGCTATACTACCCATAGCGAAAACCATGTTCAGTAAGGCAAGCCACGGCGCATCACATCTCTGCCCCTTCAGGTAATCAGCTCGAAAGGAGGCCTCATCCAGCATGGGAATTAATATTTGAACTCGGTTGAAATATGAATCAATTAAGGTCTGTCCTTCTGAAGACCACGGAACCTTTGAACCAGAAGTTTTGGATTCTGAATTCCCTGTCAGTGCTTTGGTATTACCAATCACAATGGATCTATTGTTGGCAGATTGTGGAATTAGGTACGAGCGCAAAAGCGGTGCCACTTTCAACATTACCAGGATGGCTGCCTTGATAGATGTCGCACCTAGATATGATGATTGCCTATCGACAGACAATGACAAGGCGTTGACATCGTCAGCTTCGGCGGGTATAGGTTCCCGATTTCGCCGCTCTTCGTCCCACTCGGTATCCTTGTTAGGTATCTGCTCGAGGTTTGCCAGGCTTCTATCGTCGTCAGGATCAAGTGTCATTGGAGAGTGGAATTGATCCTGGGAAGCATGCGAGATGTTAGGGCTTTTCGGCGAAGCTGGAAATGGAACAGGTTGTATTTCTGGGCTATTGAGGAGGGCAATGAGTTCATGACGTGATAAGGGCAACAATGATTGCAGGTCTCCAATGGGATACAGTCGTCTGAGGATGGTCCTGCATTCTTCAAGAGATTGTGAGAGAGCATCGAGGGTTCTTCTAAATCAGCAGGATCTCAACCTGTTCGCCAAAACAGCACATACTTGCGCGAGGGTATCACCCTCTGCCGGTGTTTATCATAATAGCAGGGTTTTGGAGAACGACACCCGAGACACTGCCCACAAGGCTGTTGTCCATCGCAGCGGATCTTTCGGCGCTTGCACTGTGCACAGGCATGCGGTGTTGTGATTCTTCTGGCAGCACTTTTTGCCGTCTTGATGGGCAAAACTTGTGGTTGTTCTGAGGGTGAACGTTGTGGCGCAAGTCCCTGAACTGCGTTCTAGTCAACCCAGGGAAGCCGGCATTGATTTGCATATGGGCAGCTTAGCTTACACGTATGGAACATGTTGGGGGAAGGACATGTGGGAGACATGAGGATATAAGGCTGGCCAAACAAATCTCGCGCCGTTGCCACAGAAGATTGGAGAAAGGGTGTAAGATAGTCAGATCCCCAGGAGTAGCATGGTGGGGAAAGCTACCTTATAGCCTGTGGTGTGTTGTATGCGGGGCGCGGGGCAGACAATAAAAATATACTGGGGTAGCGCTTCGATCAACTAAGTAACTTTCCCATGCGCGTTTGCGCATGTCAAGACATGGGACTTTTTGCAGACCGGTATCAGTACAGATTAAAGGTAGCCCAAGGCGGACTATTTTATAAAGAAGGAGACACAAACATCCAGGCTACGTAGTGTGTGTGAAGGTAAGTCCCCGTTACAAAACCGTCAGTCGAGAGATCACGTGTACATAGTCCGTCGTACCTTACCTTATGTTGAGGCCGCATCTTCCTTCTCTCCGCCTCCGGCCCCTCGCTCCTCTCTCCCTCCTTCCTCATGGGTCACCCGAAGACATATCCCACCCGTACAGGGTCCGGTATCTGGAATGCATCGCAACACCATTGCACCACCGGGCACGATGGAGTTCACTCTACGATGCAACAACCTCCAGTGCCGCAGGGAGCTCAGTGAACAAGGAGTCGTCACTACATGCAGGCAAGTACATCTTTATATTGTCTGGGCAGATGGCTCCGAATGGCTGTGCTAATATCAGCCCAGCCATGTTTTCTGCCTTGACTGTGCCAATCACTCTCAGCTCTCTGATCAACGGGGTAGCAGCAATCAACCACTCTGTCCAGCTTGCAATGCTCATCTCCCAAAGCCGGATGATGTGGTTACTATGAACCTGAAGCCCACTGAAGATTACAAGACCATAATTCTGAGTGGCTTGACTCCTAGTGTTATTGTAGAATGTGCTAGTCGAGCGCTGGGATTCTGGACGTATCAGGCAACCCAAGAAATGTTCGCTTCAAGCCCCCCTTGGCCCTCCTCATTGACACTAACCCAGACCATAGTGTCTACCAAGGATACTTGTCCAAAAACCTGACCGAAAAGTATGGTACACTTCACGCACAGATGGAAAAGGTCATCAACAATGCGGATGCTGAGGTTGTAAATCTTCAAAACAAGATGTCAAGCAAGTGTTGCTACCGCTACGCAGGAAATTTTCTCTAACAGTCAAGTATAGACATGGCCTTGGAAACGGAAAGTCTTCGCTGTCAAAATGAGGATATTGCTCAGGCTCTGCGTGAAAAATCTCGTGCTTTTCTTCAGCTTCAGGAGCTTTATGATAAGCGGAAAGGCCAAGAGAGAGTTGATCAGGTGCAGCATGCTGCCTCAGATGCGGTTGAACAAACAATCCAGGCTTCCGGTGCTGCAAACAGTTTTATCGATCGTGTGAGGTACCAGAATCATGTTCACAAACCAGCCCCACCACTATTTCCAGCGTCCAGTTTCAATAACAAGGACTTGCAAACTGGCAGTTTGATTAATGAACGCAGTCTGAATATTCCTGAACCAAATGCTCATAATAGCCATCTGGCATGGGCTGATTATGCAAACCAAGAAAGCATGTCTCGTAAGCCACATCGTTCCAAATGTACTTCATATGTTGTTAAGCAGCAGTTTAGACCAACTGCAAACACCTTCAAATCGCCCTCAATGCTTTTCGGGGATTGGAGATCAAAGTCAACAGATGAGGCCGCCTCCGCCTCGAGTGAATGATCCCGCCGGGCCACCTTACCCTGGAAACCGAGTCACACCTGGACAAACACCCTTGCGGAGCGTTAGCAGCAATGTCATCAGTGGACTTTCAGGCTATGGTATGAGTGCTGGTCTCAAAGTCAGCAATCCTACCAATGCAACACAAAGTGGGTATCGGCCAATTTCGAGGCCAAGAGGTTCGTTTCTAAGTGCCTTTTAGATCAAAGACTCACTCCAATATAGTAGCACTAAGACCACCGAGTGGGCTTACCAAGGCTCGGCCTCCATTTGGGCCAGTTGTACCCTCAACTAACACGATTCCATACGGAAACGGTTATAATTGATAGCATAACCAATAATTTACTACAGTACTCTCAATTACCCTTAAATAGCCCTTACTTAGCAAAAGGAAATTTCATTGTGCATTATGTGCAATCAAATTTTGGCGCGACTTAGGTTCTTTGTCATATTGAGACACCGGAATAATTCGGATTACTATATTGTCGGATGGAGATTTGGCAAAAGATCTTCTGGTACACGCTTTGTGTGTCCATCTGATACATCTTCCATTGTCTGAAATTAACAGTTCATGAAGAGGTATGTAAGTATCAAGGCTCTCCAATATCATCCGCAAATTACTTTCTTTCTTCAATCAACTCCAATCTTAAAAGTGATATGGCTGTGTGGGAAAGGAAGAGAGTTTCAGTCGCAACGAGATAGCACAACATTGTGACGCCCTCGTCCACCCTCAGAAGTAAGATCAGAATCAGTCATGCGATTCAGACATACTTGGCGAACCCAAGGTACTTGCTCGTTGTATCTTCCTCGTTACTGGTGCTAGTGATGGTATCTACGAAGTAGCCTCGGCAACACCCCGCCCCCGCCTACCCCAGATTTCTGTGCGGTGAGGGGAAGCAGAAACTGTCCCGGCTAAGGGACCAAGCCTATTGAAAGTGGATATAACAGTTATGTCAGTCCTTGGTGGCCAACAAGAGCAGCAAGAAAGCTCAACTATCGAAATCTCATCTCCACTTTTGGCGTTCTTGTCGTATAATCCCAGCCGAAATTATGAATCCCAAGCCATTCGGAAGTCACATCCCTTGGGCGGAGCCTGCTTGGTAACATGCCCCTCCGCATGAAATCCTCGTAGCATGCATCCCAATCTCACATTTTGGCAATAGGTATTCAGGCCGCCCTTCTCCATACTATAAACCTTCGCATTTCAAACTCCGTGACTATGTGCGGAAATGGGCTGAAGAAGTAAGCAGATTGCTGTTAAACAACCTTGTTTATATCATGTCTAATCATCCACTAGAATATTAATGACAATGTTACCGCGTGGGAGGAGGCTGGAAAGATTCCAGATAATGTTTACCGGAAATGTGCAGATGCTGGCTTGACTGTGCCTCTGGCTGCCGGCAATAAAATTCCGAAAGAATGGGCCAAGTTTCCTATTGCCGCTGACATCAAGGCAGAGGAATGGGACGGTTTCCATGATTTTGTGCTGTGGGATGAACTCTTTCGAGGTGCACCAAGTATCAGCAGCGCGTTCATTGGTCTGGTGAGTTTTCCATATGCGTACTCTGTGAGCAATCGTTTATGAATAGACTGTTGGTGCGCCGCCATTGAAGATGTATGCAAGTCAGGCATTACAAGCGAAGTAAGCACCCAATATAGTCACTTTCTGCAACAAATTGTAACTAAGCATGAATAGGATCATGCCTGAGATTCTCAGCGGTCAGAGAAGAATCTGTCTTGCGATCACGGAACCCTCAGCGGGATCTGATGTTCGAAATATCACTACCATAGCCGAAAAGACTGCTGATGGAAATCACTATATCGTTAATGGCGAGAAGAAGATAAGTGGCCCAAGCATTATTTTACATTTCTGCTGACACGATATACTGGATCACAAATGGCATGTTTTCTGATTATTTTATGGTAAGTTATGTACTTCGCAATATACAGGACGGCCCTTGATGTTCTTACAGACACTGGTCCGTACTGGAGGGGAAGGTGCATCAGGACTAAGTATGCTCCTTATCCCTCGACTCCCAGGCATCAGTACTCGCAAAATCGAAATCGGGGCTGGGGGGCTTAGTTCTACCACGTACATAATATTTGAAGATGTCAAGGTGCCTGCAGAATATCTCATTGGGGAAGAGGGTCAAGGATTTAAGTATACGATGTCAAATTTCAATCACGAAAGACTGTGGATCGCCTTCCAAGCCATTCGTGGGGCGAGAGTATGTCTTGAGGATGCCATGATATGGTGTCAGAAGCGTGAGGCGTTTGATAAAAAGTTGATTGACATGCCTGTCGTCAGACATAAATTCGGCCATATGGCTCGTCAAATTGAGAGTTTGCAAGCCTGGACCGAACAGATTGTATTTGAGCTGGATAATCTGAGTCATGCTCAAGGTATGCTATTCATGTAATTGGGGAATATCCACTGATACACTAACATTAAAATCAGGATCACAACTCCTTGGTGGCGTCACAGGTCTACTGAAGGTACAAGCTGGAATTGTGTCTAAATATATAGCCGATGAAAGTGTTAAGCTCATGGGAGGGTAAGTTGCGCATCCGTCTTGCACAATCAACTATCCCCATCCTTGGTGGTAATCACTTTACGACTACAAATCTAACAAGTAGGCCAGACTGGGATTGACGAAGACTGGACAAGGTGCAAGGATTGAAGCCTTTTCTCGAGGTGTTATTACACTTATTGTGCCAGGTAGGTTAAGCGAGCGACCGCTAAACGTGATGGGTTTCCCATTATGGATGAAGATGTGGTCCCGAATCTCGACGTGCTCTGAATCAAACTGTATGATGGAAGCTAATTTTATGCTCTTCTTACATAGGTGGCTCAGAAGATGTTTTGCTTGATTTGGGTGTAAGAGAGGCTGTCAAGCTAGGAAACAAGGCGAAGGCGAATTTATGAGTGATCAGCTAGCTTCGGCTCTCAAGGACAAAACCAGTAATATCGATCAATTTACCATGAATGAATCTATGGTTCATACCAAAAACCTACTAGGACATCAGGGCTGTAGATACATGGTCCAGAATCAACAAGTATGATTCTAAACGCCAAACTCCACCAAAATAACTTCCCTTGAAATCAAACGATTTACAAAGCAACAGAAACATTCAATTCATGATCATTCTCTATCCTCAGCCCATCTCACGAACCGGACTGCTCTCCATTCAAGACTCCTCTTCCTCAGACTTTTTCCATAGTAGAACATGGGAACCGCGAGTAGTAGTGTTCCG
Source organism: Coleophoma eucalyptorum (assembly GCA_026120035.1). NCBI lineage: Eukaryota > Fungi > Ascomycota > Leotiomycetes > Helotiales > Dermateaceae > Coleophoma > Coleophoma eucalyptorum. Next base: position 756,633 of record JALRME010000015.1, read on the forward strand.
CCGCTGATGATTGCCCATTCTGTCGCAGCAAGGAAAATGCCCGAGCTTGCAATCCAGGTGTTCGTGCCGGCGCTCAATCCGAATCCTAGAATAGCTATTGGTTTAGAAGTATCAGAAAACTGCCATAATTGTCATGACGAATCGGAAGAGCCTACATTTGAATGCTAATTGTGCGATAGTAACTTCATTGGCAACTGGCGAGTAAGCGTCAAGTGTATACACAAATGAAATGTTGATTGCTTGACCACCAGAGAAAGATACCAAGGAGAGCCCCAAAACTGGTATCATGAAATGTAATTTGTTCTGGAGTCCATAGCCATAGAGTATAAGTCCCAGAGGCGCAGTGATAACAGAGATGGCAATGGCCGGTAGTCTGAACTCAGGCTCGCGAATACCGCCATTACGAATAGTGAAATAGTTCGCTACGGCTTCTCCAACGGGTCCTCCAGCTGGCACTACAGGAAAAGCATGTAAGTAAGTGTAATCTCACTCTGAACGATTCGATTTAGGAATACATTGGAGGGAAAGGAGGGTTGAGAAAACCTACTTGCAAGGATGCCGCCTACCAAGGATCCAAAAAAACAAAGCCCACTTTGAAATGATGTAAAACCATAAGCAGTAGCTAGGTCATTTGCAAAACTTGAAGAGATGGCAACCGTGAAACCAATAAGTGCGCTCATAACCAACGTGGCCCATATGACAGGAGGGAGAAGAATCAATCCAAAAGGACGTATGAACATCGTCCAGAGTGTCTCACTTGTATAAGTCTCACCCGAGAAGAGTGCCAAAGTACTCCAGTAAGACTTCTTTTCGAGTTTCCTTGATGACAGTGGTTCGTATGAAGCCTTTCCTAGAACTGCTGCTTCGAGGCGGCGGATCCGTGCTTCCATTCGTTGAATCGTAGAAACGTCGTCAGGCTCATAAGATGGAGCGTGTTCTTCGTTTTCTCGATAGTAGCGGTCGATGCGAGCTTTTTCGTCATCGAGGATGATTGACAAAGAAAGTCGAAACGTGGCGGCGTCGTTCTCATAAATAGGACCTTTTGTGTCATTTTCGGGATAGACTCTGTTGTATGCTGTCTCGGGAAAGGTGAAAATGATGAGAATAAGAAGAGTGCCGATCATTGCAGCGCCTACCCAGTAGATCGTTCTCCATGAGTTGTTTAGGGTGATGGCTCCAGATATAATGATGCCCAATGAGACCCCCGAGCCTGTAGAAAAGTTGTACATGCTAATTAATCTTTCAGTCACGAATTCTCCTAGAAATTACCTGGGCGTTATAACTTACGCCATCGCACTAGCTCTTTGGTGTAGAAAGAAAACGTCTGTAATGGTTGTTGGCCCCAGACATTCTCCAGCGCCAGAAAAGAAACCCAGTAAGATACGTGCCGCTAGTTCACTCTTGTAGTCACTGGTAGCACCAGCCCAAATAGCTGTGATAAGATACCCCGTGAACGAAATGATATACATGGGTCGGCGGCCATATTTCGTTATCAAGGGCATCCAAATCAGATTGCCTGTGCCTTGAGTGAGTGCTGATGTGGTAAAGAAGAATGCAACTGCTGGAAGAAGAATTTCCAGGTTTGTAGAGGGACCCGATCCGAAATCTTGTGCCTGTTGCACTATCGCCACAGCTGGCCCAGCTGCAAGAAATGTGCACATCAGCATGCCAAAGCAAGTCAGAATTGCCACATAATATTTGAAGACAGTTGACCCTGCTTTGATTCAGTATCATTAACTTTCAATTTTTCTCAAAACTTACAGTTCAATGGGTCATTGGGATCGTTTGATGGTTTGGGGACAAGAATTATCTCTCCGCTTACCGATCGTAGTTGGACCGTTCCCAGAGTCTTCTCTTTCGTAGAGCCTCCATTTTGGTCTTGAAAGCTGACCGCCATCTCTCGTTACTAAATGATTCTCACCAGGAGGCCATTCAAAATTCGAGATAAATATGTTGTTGAACCAGAATCCAATCTTTGATGACGCTTATTTCAAGAAAACAATATTCTACAGAATACTAAGGTAAGTGGTGTGTACTGCTCGGCTCTTTCTTGTACGCCGCAAGATAATGTACGATCAATATAACGGGACCACTGCGTGAAACCCCAGATTTAGGCCGAAAGTTACGTGTAATCTCATACTTATCATGTCTAGCATAATGCCAAGATAGCTCTGGCGAAAGGGCTACTAGAGCTGTCACTCCACTTGTTGAAATGCATTGGCCTTTGGTTGTTGACTCCACTTCCTGGAGCATTATTGATCTGCACTTGGTGTCGGGAGGTGGACACACTTTTGTTCTCAAGCTGTTCAGGTCTGGAGTGGATCTGATTATAGTTTTTAAAGCAGATTAATGTCCACAAGTTATACTTAAAAAAAATACTTGAAACTGTTCAGGCCGTCAAAAGTGTTTTTGTTACCTAACACCGAGCGATATATCCGCAAAAAAGCATGCTTGCAGCCCTATGACATCGGTGATTTCCGTGCTTGCTGTCCTTCCTCCTTATAAATTCCATCTTAGCTCCAGAAATCTTGATCATTAGATTTACGAAGGCACATGACCATGCTCCAGGCATTTGGTGTTTTCCTCAAACACGTTGTGTTGCATATGGCGTAGGTTTTTCAGGGTCTATCCTATTCTTGATTTGCAGCCGTCAAACTACAGCTTAATATCCTTGAGATTTCTTCGATGCAAAGCCTCCAAGCATGGATGTATATTGCGTGTCCACATGAGATCGGATCAGTCATATACTGCTTGCTCAGCTGTCGAGCTCGCTTCACAAACTCCAGCTATGGTTGCAAAGAAATAATATGTCGCCACCAAATACACCGAAATATGCTTATTTTCTGTGCCCTCTTTCCCCGCAATTTCATTGTATATTATTCCTATGTCATAAAGGCACCGATAATATTAATTTCTGACGCTTGCGCGTCGCGGCAGCCGAAGGCAACGGAAAATGAGCATGGCTTGTTTTTGCATGACCGAAGATGTTTCAAGCCGCCTCGCTTATTATGTTTCTGCCCTCGTCAAGAGGTGATTGTCAATTGTCAGATTCTCCTCTTGACAGACTCCTGGAATATTGGAGAGTAAGGTGGACATTTAGTAAATATCTCGTCTGATCCATGAGCTACCGTTGATATTAACCCGAACTAGAGCTTTTCCTCAGCTGATCTTTTAGAGTTCAGAGTCTTCATTTTTATTTTTGGCTAGTGCCTCACAGCTTTATAGATGTGGAACAGTTGGATTTCTCCAAATTAATAGTGGTCCCGGAACCACTATACCCCAGATTTCGGGTGACCCAGACTCGGAAGCTGAGATTTTATCTATGCTGATCATTTTGGACCATGAAGTGTACGCTTATTGAATACAATGGGAGGTATGCCCGCCGTTGCCGCGCACGCTTTGTTATGGAGTGTCTTTTCTCCCTTAACTACCCAAATCAAGAAGCATATGAATAAATGAATGCCATTACATGCGACAGCTGTTCCATATCCCATGAGAAGTATGGCTTTGCTTCCATACAACATAAATTGTGCGGGATGTGGCGGCTAGTTGCGCAGGATTGGGCTGTGCTTCCATCTGTGGGGAGTGCATATGGCGTAATGTGGACTGCGGGACGTACAGCAACTGGTTGGGGGATAATGCATGTCTCTCCTATACTTATCCGAGGAAAATTCGGTGGGGGAGGGGGTGGGGGAGGGGGTGCAGGAGGAACACCCGGGGCTGCGCCTGGCGTGGAGTAGTTCAGTTCTCCTTGAAATGAGCAGGCCATAATCCACAGTTGATGTTAGAGCAGAAGGAGAAAAGCGAATACTGTTTATTTAGCAGAGTCCTCTGCGTCGAAAGCGATATGAGATCTGAGTCAAATCTACCTTTCTCTTGAACACCCACTGTTTCTATTTCTTGATTCTCTTCCTCTCCCATACACCCAGTGGAAATGAGTGGAAGTACTGTAGACGTGAAAAATGACATCTACCCTATCTTCTTGCCTTCGTAAAATATACAAGTGGCCACCTTAACGCCTCAAACCTTCCAAGGTCCATACACTTCGAGAACCCTCCCCCCCTAATGGTATCATAAAGCAAATAGCAACCACTTCAGCAAACAAACTTTGGTATCCATGGTGGGGTACAAGAGACAGAATCAATCTTGCTCTGAAACGCCGTCGTGTCCAATATGTCATCATCTTCATCTGATTGATCGCCCATTGCATTAAGGACTGCTTCGACGAACTCGGCGTGATAACGAGAACATTGGTCTTCCCATTCATCCCACCGTTCACTATTGTCCGCATCCAGGTCAAGGTCTGAGTTGTCTGAGTCTGAGTTCGAATCTGAGTCTGAATCTGAGTCCGAATCCCAGTCCATAAAACTATGGTCCCTCCCAAGTGATGATTTCGATAGAATATGAAGCTTATCCTCCTTCTGAATTATTTTGAGATCATCTTCATTGTCGTCGATCTCGTCCTCGCCATCGTCCTCATCTATCTCAACTTCGGTAACTTTCCAATTTCCAGTTGTAGCCCCTGTAAGATTTTCAATCTCTTCCTTTTTAAATCTGGGACTGTAAGGCCCTTTAGACTCTTTAAGTGCATAGTTAATTTCCTGTAAAAGAACATCGTAGAGGTTGGCGTGCCCACATAATAGACGAAGGTTGTGTGACTTTTTGTTCACTTCAGAATGGAGTTTCTTTTGAACGGTTTTAGCGAGATCGTATACTTCGCTCATATTTTGGATGGTTGACTTTTGGATTCTCACGAAAGCATGTACAAATTCTCGACGTGAGAACGACAGAAAATGCCGAGAAAACAATGCTGGGGATTTCGAGTCGAGATATAAAATTTTCACCCTTCATAAATTTCTCACCGATCTGAAGTCATGCCATGCCCATGGGCTGCAGCAGATGAATAAGCATAATGAACATCTATCCCCTGTATCATGCAAAGGCATGACTACTCGTACATTGAAGCCCTTTCCTAACAGCAAGGAGAGGAGTCCAAGACTCGTTCTAACACCGCAGTTCAAAGAGTTGGAGACATGTTTGAGCTCCAAACCTGGTCATCAGCACGGCCTTGATTGGCTCTGCAAGCTTGCCCGGATAGAATGGACGCAACCACCTTTCGTATTCCTGCAGAGGGATAACCACGACAGTACTGTTCCTCAGTTTTGTCCGGCTTTTCCACGCACGTTCTGTGCTGTTGCCCATACCGGGCCTTACTCTTAGAGTTTTGGCTACGCCTGTGCTACTGCGCTGCACGATCAGCTTGATAATAAACTGTGCAGGAGCCACAGTGCGCTAGCCACATGGCCAGCGGGTTCGAGAAAATAATGACACTCCCCAAAGTCATCGCTACCAATTACACTCATTAGTTCTGCCATGGGCCTGCAGCTGTATACGTAGCTGCAAAATAGCTTGTCAAGATTTCGCACCAATTCTGAGCTGTGCTGTATCTCTTATCGTACGATTAGATGGCAGAGAGAAAAGCTATCGGGATTGTCAGGGCTCGCGTTATCTTTCGCCTACCGGAGGCTGTACCGGCGAGGGGTTAGTAACATCAGAGAAGAAATCGAAACCACACCGATGGGCAATGCTTAGAACCCATTCTTTTGTCTTGCTCTGACCGTGTTTGCCGGTGAGTGGGATAAAGAAGGCTGCATGGATTTGTGCAGTAGTGAACGGCCCACTTCAGCATTCGGGGTTCGGGATTCGAGGAGGCTGGATTCCCCAATCGACAACGCACGAGAGTTCTTAACCAGGTTTGTCACGCAGTGATGATGAATACTTCAAGTTCACAAGAAGGTTATCCATATGTACTGCCATCTCTGATCGTATTGACGGTCGCATCGAGTGACCGAGACTCATGTGACTCGTATCCACCATGGTTCAGGGCTCCCAGGGACCTCAGGGAGCTCCTGGTTCTTTACGGGATAGTTATCACGCTAACTAAGTAAATAAATATTTTATATAGAGTCAATAGGACCGCCTATCACTCATTTTCAGTATTAGGTTTAAGCCAGTCCTTGAATTAAATCAAGTCATCTAGAATCTATAAGTTAATTGTAAGATCTAAATCTATTCGATTCTCTGTATATTCAACCATATATTTTAGTGAGCAGTTTACCTTCCACTAACGACTTGACAGTATTATAACTTGGATAGGATGTCTGTTAAGTCTTTATTAGGGTGTCAGTATTGGAGGTTGCAAGCGGACTGCCGCTTCTTAAGAAAAGCAGATGCTCCTTCTAGCGAATAGTCAAGTATACGGTAGTTTCAGCTATAAACAATACACCTAAACCTCCTGATCCAAGTAGAGAACAATTAGAAGCTTTTTACCAGGCCTTGATATTTCTGATGTCAAGCAAGCTCCGAAATATTGGCCTTTGCAGGATGATGCGTGCACTGTCGAACATCGAAAGCAGAATATATTGTAGGGCAAGCCCAGATTAAGGACGAAGACTTTTATAAGCGGCCAGTAGCTACTCAACAAGCGACTGGATCTGGTGGGAACAAGAGGCTATTGGTTGTAGAAGATTGGCGTTTTAAGTAAATTTTGCTGGTGCCAAGATTCTTATATGCCAAGAGTTCTTGTATATGAAGGTTTCCCGTATATGCACCACATTAGTTCATCATAGCTCGTTTCATGAAGCTATTAGAACTCTATTTTACCCTAGTTCTAACATCTTCTTCGTATCATTAAAACTAAATATACGCTCATTTGAGCTCTCCAAAATAATGATTCTGAGGCTGAATTATACACAGTTTTTTTACATGAACTACTTAGTCTCACAGTAAAATTACCATTTCAATATTTAAGAAATCTAATAAAAGGATTCTTTTCTCAGATGTGACATCCTTGGCCATTAGCACCCGACCATGAACAACAAAATTAAGTCTTACCTTAGGTAAGAGTTTGAGTATATCCACAAGGGCTCGTCAGCATTCCCAAAGATTACTACGCCAGATCCCCAGAGGTCTGTATACAAACCTACTCAGGAGATATTGTGCCGGCCACTGCACGGGTTTAGAATCGTGCAGTGTAAAGTGGGAGACATAATGGCAATGGGAGCGTGCGATAGTGGGATGAAACTTGACCATGATTGATTATCCAGTCTAGATGCAAAGATCAGGCCAAATAGAATGATTCAAATCTAAGAGGATAAAGGCTTGAAATTATAGGAAAGGTGTCTCATAGGGCTAATAGATCAAATCCCGGTTTCTTATTTCATGAGTTTCCAGAATCTAGCAGTATCTGCTCCTAGTCTTTAGTGTTTAAAAACGAAATCTATAGATAAGACGAGAAAGTAATCCCAGATAACGAATGATATCGGATCTCTACGGCAACCCTTATCTAATTTACTGGGGTTGGCATCATACAACTTACAGTACATCTCTTATCGTATAAGCCGTCCTGAATCTGGCCAAGATTTACCCGTTTTGAGGAGTTACGGCTCCGCTATCATGCAGCAGACTTGATATCAGGTGATCGAGAGTTCTAGCTTTATAATTCATGCACTTCCTTTTAGAAGCAGATCAATGCCATAATCAAGCTGGTATCCGAAGGAATCGGTCAGATATGCCATCCCGAACCTCAACTTGGCCAACAGGCTGGCCCTCTTTCACACCTGCCGACAATGATCCCTCTGACACATTTTTAAAGGAGCTGAAAGCTAGCATTATCTCAGAATACGGTGCCACTGCTTTGCGTGATTCTTGGATCAAAACCTGCACCAAGCTCGCGAATGTAACAACGCGGATTCGGACTCTAGGCACTGCCGCCATTCCAATTCTCTCCTACGATGAGGTCGTCACACACACTAATGAAGCTACCTTGGCCCGCATGAAAGCAGCAGGATGTTTTATCATCCGCGGAGTTATTCCAATTGAAGTAGCAACACAGGAGTTTGAAGAGTTACAGGCTTTTATTGCAGACAACAAGGAGACTGTCACAGGTTGGCCTGCAAAGAGCGTGGCGATATACCATCTCTACTCTAGTCCCACGCAGTTAAAACTTAGGACTAACCCACGCCACCTCAAACTACAGCGTTTGTTAAATTCATTATGGGGTGACACATCTTGCTTGCCAGAAGAGCTAGAGGAGCAGTACAACCCTGTCTTATATCCCGATGCCCTACGGATCAGAAAACCCGGACAAGAATTTCTCGGGCTAGGGCCACACATTGATGCAGGCTCTCTTTCACGATGGGCGGATGATGAGTACCGGCGTACGTATGAAGCTATTCTATCAGGAAGGCCAGAGGAGTATGACCCGTACAACATGAAGCACCGGAAAGCAGCGAATCCAGCGATGTTCCCCAGTGGGCCACATAGTACTGTGCTGCGAACATTTCAGGGGTGGACTGCTTTAACGCCATGTTGGCCGGGAGCGGGCGGTTTGATGCTTGTTCCTGATATCAAGACTGTTACGGCGTATATGATTTTGCGACCGTTTTTCACGGCTCCGGCAGATGGAGACTGGAGAGACCCTGAGAAGTGGGAAGTCGATGAGATATCGGGGTGGTTTCCAGGGACCTATCGGTGGGATTCGCAGCTACTGAGTCCGGCGAGCCATCCCCATCTGTTTCTTGAAGACACTTTGTTGAGTATTCCGGAGATGGTGCCGGGTGATACAGTGTGGTGGCATGCAGACGTCAGTGGACCCCTTACCTTTGTACATGTTAGCGTGTTGTTTCTTGGTGGTAGTACATACTCACAATCCTACAGATGTGTCATGCAGTTGAAACAACGCACAATGGTAGTGTGACTGCAAGTGTTTGTTATATTCCATCAGCACCGTCAACACCGTCCAATATCGCCTATATTCGTAAGCACTGGAAAGATCTGGTAGCCGGCATTCCACCTGATGACTACAAGTATCTAGATGGCACAGGTAGTGAACTTGTTCTAAGCAAACAGAATGAGAGAGTGATGAGAGGTGCGTTGCCTTTAGACGCTATCAGTGCTGAAGGAAGACGAGGTCTTGGTGAAGGTGTATGACACACGGCACAATGTCGTCTTTTTTTGTGAGCAAGCAGAAATTAGGAGACCGACGAAATGCAAGAGCATAACACAATTCAAAGTGTGCTAGCATTTCCGTCACCGGAGCGCAGAATCCCTTGACATAACCTCGGCTTCTGCTGTAGCATTGCAGCTATAAATGAGATAGGTGTGGAAGTAGACTATCTCACGATTTAGATGCTCATTCTATTTGGCACTTCAGCCCTTCAGAACATCAGTGGTCCTATGACTTTTTTGTGTCACGCATATTCTCACTAGGGTAGATGCTAAGTGCTGGGGTAGATCTCCACCTAACACTGGAGTAGATTACCGAAGGGCCCCTGATAAGATTTGATTGCCGCTTTCTTAGAACGTGCTGCAGGCTGAGGAGGATTCGCCTTGCAACTATCGTCGAGAACAAACGAATCCTTTTCCATGAAAATATTTTAGCGAGGACAGAGATTGAGTTTTCCTGGACTGGTCTGTCCTCATCTGGAATATGAAATCAGTATTTTGCCGTCCCATACATTCCTGATACTGCACTGTGGTGGTAGAAGATTAGATTCCTAACGAGTAACCGTCCCTCGCCAAAGTATCTGCTAGATTTAGCGAGCATATACTGACGGCGCCCCATCTTCAGCTATGCACATAGATGATTGTGATGTTGCCACGCTCTTTCGTACTCCTTTTCAAATTTTCTGCATGCGAAACTGCTTTAATCGTCATGTATCTACAAACAGTGGTTGGTGAGAGTTTTGTTCGAGGATATCTTCGCCTGCCAAGTACGGTATTTGCGCAAGAAGTAGAGTCTCAGACACAATGCACCGTTCGCTTTTGGCCCCCATTTTACGTCAACGGCATATGCAGGAAATTGTGGTCAGGTGCTTTCTGGCGAGGTAGGGATTATGAAGGAATAATATCGCAACCGGATGACTTGTTATTTACTCATCCGCTCTCAGCCTCACTGATAAAGGTGCTCCTCCCAGAGAAAGTAGCTCGAAGAGGGCTTTGAGTTTCTAGCCGTCTTTACACCACCACTCTATTTAGCCCAGAATTATGAGCATATATTCACCAACGCCTAATAGCGCAGGCGCGCTTTCACGTTCTTCATCTCCGGATCGCTTCGATTTGCACTCCAGCCGGCCAGCCGAGACCGGCGGTAATCGAAAGCTCGATGTGTTGTTCCAAGCGCGATGCAATGAGACTGGCAAACTTCAGAAAGTCCACTATTCCGCAAAGCCCTTCCAGGGCATTGATTGGGATACGATCAATGATCAACGAGGGATATCCACCATCGAGGTAATACTTGATATCCATGGTAAGGATATCACTGGGAAACCCAGCGAGATGAAGGCTAGTCACCGAGCCAAGGACCACGAGGATATCGACTTCCGCGCTGATTTCATCCCGGAGAGTATGCGCAATCCCCAAATACATATCCACTCTCGCGCGCTTCAGACTGCACTGCGCAAGATAGTTCAATACTATCCAAGTCAGACCCTGAGCGGGCGGAACGTCAGGATCCATCATCCATACCGAGTGATTATGCACAATTTCAAGAGGCTACAGGCCTATAAAGCCACATATGATGAGACTGAATCGATGCAATTAGCAGACTCTAACAGTGGCGGCCCCGTTTCTGCGAGCGGAACCGACAGGTGTGATGCAGAAACGTCGCATGAAATAGGAGTTTTATTAGACCATCTCACTCCAGAATATCAGAGAGAGATATTGCCAGAGTTGAAAAATTACGAGCAAACTGTGCCAGTAGCTAACTTTCAAATGCTATGGTTATTGTTCGAGCCTGGTTGTGATGTGTACACCAAAGTTGATGGACGCTGGCAAGCATTTGTAGTCGAAAATACAGAGGAAAAACCGAAAACTGAAAATCCGTTTGGACAACCTCTAAGAAGCCGCAAAGATCAATACAATCGGGTCATCATATCAGTTTGGAGACTCGCATACTCTGGGCGCAACTTATATCGTGAAAAACACAAGTTCTCAGTCCTAGAGTACTATGGGGAAAGGGAAATCACGTCACTCAACATATTTCCAAGTCATTATTTGGATCGAGAGGATGGTGGTGCGACAAGGAGGAGCTTGGAAGAACAGGGCAAACTCTACTACGATATCGCCCAAAAAGGGCCTGTGCATATGGCCTACGACGGAATGACGCTCAACGCAGACATACCACCGGATCCTGTAGTGCCACCGGTGAAGAGTAGATGGGTATGTTTATTGATTCATTACAATATGTACTTTAGGGGCCGGCTCATTACATACTCAGATGATATCTCCTGCTCTATGATTAACGATGGTTTTTGCCTAACTTTCAACTTTTATTATAGTACCAAGGACAAATCATTATTGATCCCAAGGCATACAAAGATTACTCCCAAAGTGATTTAAATGGACAGCCATACCGCATGCCTCCTCCAAGACGGAATGATAATGACTCTGAAGATGAAGACGATGACTTTTTGAAAGAGCCATCTGATTTTGGTGGTGGGGCTAGATGGGCCAAGTACAACAACATTGATCCTAAAGTTGTGTCCTCTCTCAGCAATCATCATTACTTCTTGCTTCCGTCCTCTATTACTGGTTTCAATCTGAAAGAGAAGTCCTGGGGTATGTGATCTCCTTTCTTGGCGTATTCTAAAGGCTCATCAGCACATCAGCGAAATTTGATATCCAGTGTGTTCAGCCCGTAGACTGGCCACCAAGAGGTAGTGAAGGATTCAACCATTTGGTGCTACCGCCTGATAGGGATGATATTGAGATTCTCAAAGCACTTGCAAGACACAAAGACAGCAAGAGAAGCGAAAACGTCTGGGCTGCAGATTTCGTCCAGGGAAAGGGAGAAGGGCAGGTATTTCTTCTACATGGTATTCGCAGCTGTCCCCAGAAACTGGATGCCTCTAACTCATCATTTTTCAAGGTCCACCAGGAACTGGAAAGACTTATACAGTCGGTAAGTATTCCGTGTCCTCTAGATTTATATCGCTTGCTAACTATCCCAGAATGTATCGCAGAGCACACACGTCGACCTCTTCTGTCTTTGGCAGTTGCAGACATAGGTGTTTATGGGCCTGTTATGGAGAATGCCTTAATGAAATGGTTTAGATTGGCAGCCGATTGGGGAGCTGTGCTGTTGATAGACGAAGCCGATGTATTCTTGCAAAAACGAACAAATGATGATATGACTAGGAACGGATTAGTCGCAGGTATTCTGGATGAATTCTTCACAAAGTTAACTGCTGACAAGTCTTTAGGTTTTCTCCGGACTATGGAATATTACACCGGAATGTTATTTCTGGTATGTGATTATTGACATCATCGTGTCTTGGAATGTACATTGATAGTAATAGACCACAAATCGGCTGGGTGAGATTGACGATGCATTTCTATCCCGGATTCAAGTTGCCATCGGTTACGAGAGCCTGAGTAACGAAGCGCGTGCGCACATCTGGAACAACTTCTTTCGCAAGCTCAAGAAGGAGAGAACTGATATCTTAGTCACGGAACGAGCCAAGCAATTTGTTCGTACGGATTCCGTGTTAAAGAATCTTGAACTCAATGGGCGCGAAATAAGAAATGGTACGCTCTGCTAAGTTTGTTTGCACACTGACCAACTATTAATATTATAAAGCACTTCAAACCGCCATTGCCTTGGCTACACACGATGCAGATAGCAATTCCGAGACCGGTATTGCCAGTTTTGTGGAGGTGATTCCTGATCATTTCCAACAAGTGATTGAGCGTAGACGTGTGTTTGTTGACGACACTAATAGTATCCGAAACATGACGCTGGAGGAGCGGGCCTTCAATGAAGGATTGAGGAAAGATCGGAACCTGAAGAACATTTCAATGGATTAAGAACACCTCTGGGTCAAGACAAATCTGGAGTATGGTTTATATATTTCATTTGTGTGTTATGTGTTAACAGACGTAGATAAATAACCATTGAAGTTATTACTCGTGCCAACCTTCTCAAAAATTGTCTTTCCTCGATCTGTCATATAGATCAACGGAGTCTTAGACGGGAGTAGCTCCTCGGTCCTGAGATACTTGTATCCAATCTATCCTCGACCTTCACCTTCTCCAATAGCACCAAGCTTTGACCAGAAGACACAACTATAGTTTTAGAAATTGCTCGCACATTCGAACCACTTAGACCTAATATATCAAGCAGTTGCCCAAGATAACCTCTTCCACCAGAAGCACCAGTGTCTAGAACTTCAAACCCAGAAATTATGATTAAGTGAGGCTCTGGAGCAAGGTCTAGAAACTGCTCAAGCAGGGACAAGCATAATGAGATCGACGTGACAGTCCCATCAATCTGGTCAAAATCACCATCCAGTAAGCCAATGTCTTGTTGGTGGCTTTTCAATATAAAGGTCCCAAGGCCAAATATTAAAGCATAAATGATATGCATGAGAAGAAGATGTCCTGATATCTCTTCTACGTTCTTGTTATGACTGTGGTAGCAATTGAGTAGCACAGACGGTATTCCCGCAGCTTTTGCAGCGATGCTTAATGCTGAGGCTGATTTGGTATCTCGTGCTCGGGCAGATTCCTGAAGCCAGAGGAGCCTACTATTTGATCCTTCCTTACGCCACCATCCATCAAGTTTCTTCTGTAGTCTCTGGTCTGGTCGCCATTCATACGGAGGTGCTTTGAGACTTCCAAAGTCTTGTCCTGGTAGGAAGCTTTCGACCCGGTTTAACAGTATTACGAGTTTGTCTCGATGAATTTCAATCAGATCATTGGGAGGTGGTGTTGATGAGTCTGGCAGCGGTTGAATCCTTGGTGTTTGTAGAATGGAAGAAGGCGCGGTCATTGTGGGGACCAAGTCTGGTTGATGCGCCTGTTGTTTTTGTGCTTGAAGGATAGTTTTCAGAATGTTCATCGGTAACTCTGTGGTTGTTTGCTTGATATCCTCTAATAGCAGGAGGATTTGATTCCCACCCTGATTCATATCTTGCTTAAGAGCAAGGTAGTTTGCGTCTGAAATTTGAGCATTTTCGAGTTGAGAATTGTGCATTTTCCCCAAGAACTCCATAATTGCCGTTCTAGTTTGCTGTGGATATCCTCTTTCATCAACAACATGTCAGCAGAAATATACACCGGAATATAAATCAACTTAAATAGAGGACGATCCCAAATAATTTAATTACGATCTGAATCAAATAAAGGACTTACAAATTGATCACCTGTAGCAGCAACTCTAGATTCTGCATTTGCCTAGCAATACCAGCCTGCAACCGATCCGCTCTCTGCTTCTCAGTAAAAGTCCACTGTAACTTTCTAGCAAAACCTCGGTGTATACTGGAACTGCTCGATAATTCACCTTCCAAACTCTTTCCGTACCTTCTGCAAACATGGTCTAGATATTCTTGTACAGGGACTCTAATTTCTTCTATGAGACTGTCAAGACCAGCCTTATAGCCATCTGCGAGAGGCGAGTTAGAGAGTTCTTGCACCGCTTCCAGATTAAGGATCAGTCGTCGTAAAAACTGCGCATTATCGTTGTACTCTTTCTTAGCACCTCGAGTGTCATCCAGTGCTGTTGCGACTTTAACAAGCAAGGAGATGGCGCTCGCGATATCGCCGGCAGACCATCCGAATGACATATCTGAGAACGTGTTCTGACTGAACAATACCAACTCAGCATGTAGGCATCGATGCGGCTTGCATAATGCCAAACAGGAGATCAGGGCAAGGCTGCCGAGAGATGAAGCTACTCGATGCTTACAACAGGTCCGCGCCTTACCACCCCTGCCTGCTTATAATCACGTGCATGTAGAAAGATATTAGCTATCTGCAGAAGATAATACAAGATCTGAGTGTCCAAGATGGTTCTTCAATGCTCTGACTGTAACTATGTAGATTTTAATACAACACCCATAAAGAACAGTCTACCGATCCAGGCAGCTAGCTAGAAGCGAGCTGGGGAAGCAATATCCCGATATTGCACAATCTATGTTTTGAACTATGAAGGAGACATGCTTCATAATTCTAGCCTTACCATAAACCTATCTAACAATATATCACATTGCTATAAGGCCTAACTCGTATGAAGCCTATAAGCTTGTCATCGAGCAGCTCTGCCGTATACTAGTGCATTTCACAGTCTTTGTACTAAATGCGTTGATGATAAGTTTGAGGGGGACTTTCGTGATAGTCAAAGGCCTTCTCGACGTACCATTATCATGTGTTTCAGGCTTCTCAACCAAATTAACGCAGTTCTTTAATCGGTCAAGTTCGTAGTTGAACATCGTAATGAAATTTAAGACACTTATGGCCTGCAGGCAGCCTTTTTGTTTATTGATGTAGGCTGGCTGTCCTAAGTTTAACAAAGGTGGCCTCCAGCTCTTGGAAGATTAAAATTAATCAAACCTTGGGGTATGGATACTGTGAGACGAATCTATTACACCGCCTCTTTATAAAAAAAACGGTAGTGATGTACTGGGCCGACCTTGAACGCCCGGCCAGTGAACTGCGCCACCCTTTATACAAGCCATGTCGAAAGAGCCTACTATTCATACTAGCTAGATATTGCCTTGAATGATCGGCCGAACCAAGTCTATCCACTAAGATTTGCACGGTTTCTTGTCAATGAAACCAACATGCCTTGTCTCCAGATGGAGGCATCGTACTTCCCATGATAAGGCGGTGAATAAGAACGTGTGCCACACCAATGGCAACAGGATCAACATACAGAGTTTTGTCGCTATTGCAACCTATCGCATCTAAATACTCTTTGGGTCACCAAGAGTGTTGGGCATAATTAGGACACGTTTTCTGTTGGCTGCTACGAATCAGAATAGGTTATAGGGTAGCCACTGCATGAGAATAATCTGGCATACGGTACCGTCCAGTATCGTGTAGTGTATTGGAGGGTATGGCCTCGTGGCCAACTCCATATGGCGTAAGCTTGCATGCAGTCTCCTACTACGTGGTACAATGCTTCTCCGAATACCGAGTTGTATCAAGGGCACGCTCTTCTCTGAGAGGTTGGCGATAAGAGCTTCCAGGTTGTAGATCCTTCTATAATATTGGTATTAACAGCCTCATTAAATATTTCAGTATGGTGTTCTCCTGCCCAAAACGTGCACTTGGAATTTTATCAGCATAAAGAAATCCTTACTGCATCTTATGCGTAATAAACCTGAACAGCCATGCATACCGTGAAGCTGGGCGGAAAAAGTAATCTGGAATCTCATTTGAGATATGAGAGCTTTCTGCAGCTATGGGCTTGAGATTCTGCATCAGGGTCATGAAATCTCTGTCGTTACTTTGAGGCTTATACAAGCATACTGGAACTTCGAGCGTTTTTGGCATGGTTGAACTTTGAGGCAGGCCTTGCAAAGTGGAACTTTTCTCTTGCTAAGAAGTACTGACTAGGCAATTGGTCGCCCAAAACCACAATCTTGAAGTCTCATGATTGTAAAAGAGTGTAAAGTATGAGGAAATGATAGTTCGGACTACTTGGTGCTGGGCAGCATTGGCAGAGCGGGTGGGCTCCTCTCTGTAGAGCAAACAAGCTGCCAGCGCACAACTTCCTGTTCAGGCTGGGTGTGCGTCGCCTGCAGAATGCATGTCTGGGTAATTCGTGATACATTGAATGACGCGCAGCGTATTGTTTCCGGTGCTGTTTCCGATGTGTAATGCACTCCTAAGCAATTTGTGATTGGGGAACCAGTTCAGTTGCACTCAAGGTTGTGGCTCTCCAGACGCCTGGCCCCAAGTATCAACGAATCGCTGTTGCTCACCCACAGCGCCGTATATCCGAAAAGTGCCTGACTGAATGGGCCCGGAAGACTCATGATAAGCGCAGCATAGTCAGCTCCAGGGCCAGGTACTAACACTTCCAGACCGGGTTCGCACACAATGCGGGAGGGTGCGATTCCTGTGCGTTTGTACGCATTGTGTGCATGGTAACAAGAACTACCATAATCCGCCGGCATAAGAGCTGGGGTTGATAATGGGAAGTCTTAGGTGTCTTGGGCAAGGAAACGACTGCACTGCTTTTCCATGTACCACGTGATCGAGACACGCATTATACCCAAGGCGACTCGGTGTGTAGTCAGTCGTTCTGCGCTTCAACCTTGCTTTCCATTTGCCCTCCAGCCCTCCAGCCCTCCGGCCTTCCCCTTTAATTCATGCTACCAGGAGCTACTTACACTGCAGGAATCACTTTGGGAGTGGAAACAAGGAACTGGATAAACTGTCCCTCTTTTCAACTACCGTGCCGACTGCTCATTTCCATGCTGCATTTGCATGGCACCCTAACAAACCATCAGCGGGTTTATAGAATTCGATCGCCTGGAGCTTGCAGGTTCCATGCAGCAAAGCCACTCCCGTAACTAAATGAATCTTGTTTGTATATATCTCAAACTTTGTTTTGCCAGGGCTTAGAGCAGCTCAAGCATGTTATCACGATGGGTTTTCGGTCGGTTCAGGCTGCGTGCAGACCGGGGAAGGCGGGTATGCACCTTCAAAAGCTCAGGAGATGGTAAGAAGTCTGTTGATCTGGTAGGGCCATGCCCTTTTACTGCACAACGCTGGTGCTGTTGAACTACCACATCTGCGGACCGCCGACAGGCCATGCAGGCAGATAAGGGTCAACCTGACAAGATTTCAGGTCAAGGGAGTGCTAAGTGACAAGGTCGTCGGGCATCATGAATTTAGCTCTGACCATGTATCATGAGAGATATCTTTAGTCTAGATAAGTTGCATCCCTTACCCGGCCATTGTCCACAGAAGAGTCAGCCTTGGTTGTGTGCTTATCTTCAAGTGAGGCACCTACCATTCCGCCCCTCCTCCCTTTCCAAAGGCGGATTCGATGTCCTGGGATCTCCACACGTAGTCGTTCTACAGAACGTGACGGGAAGTGGCTGCCTGTTGTGGACTCAGTGCGACCGAAGTGCTATTCTTTCCCCGCCATACCATGTAGCATCTTGCACTCTCTAAGTTTTGTATGCTGTGTCCAAACCTAACCACAACCGACGTTGATTCTTTATGTCTGTACGAATGCAATCAAGCACCATCTCAAATTTCTGCTCCTGCAAACTATTTCTTCCGCTCTTTGGTAGCGAATCTCAGCAGTCTTTGGACTCAAGAATCTCTCAGGAATTTCAAGGCGAGATCCGTGCCTGACCGGCCCCCTTCGACTCGACAGTTCGTCATCTCGCCGCAGACAGCCTTGCGGACTGTCCAGCTCCTGAAATCAAACGAGGCCACACCGCTGAATATGACGAATTTTTGTTCCCGGTGCAGGCGGGAGCTGATGGTTCGCATCCTCCCCTCCTTCAAGGGTCTCCTGCATTGTAGTTCATATCCCAAGGGTAAGTTGCTTGAGGAAGAGAACGGTGAGTTTCTCATCCCGACAGAATGGTTCTAGTTTGTTCCCGAAGTTGGCGGCGTGCGCAAGCGTTAGTGCATGAATTCCAATCGATTCTTGACGGCATTTGAATCATTCGTTGTTCTTGGAGAGTATTCTGGGAGAGGCAGTCCCATTCCTTGTACTCGGCTTAACCATAAACGCTCCAGTAGCTTGCATGAGAGTTCCTTCGAGAACGGGCACTTGCTAGGGTATGCCACTCGAAATCCTAAGCCAACCTTCAGATGGCGTGTGTGTGAAGTGTGAAGTGTGTGGTGTGTGGGATATATATGTTGACCGCCATTCACCCTACTTCAAGAATTTCAGAAGTTTACACAGCCATAGACCTTGGGCTTTTGAATGGCTACACCGTGAAGGACCTCCGACCTTGAGATGACTGGCTGAGAGATGAACGTCTCCTCTGGGGATGTTAACGATTAATCGTATAAATCCACACTCCCTCCCAATTCAGATATCTCCCAGCATCTAACAATATTATACACTATGTCTACCACACTTGCATCGAAAACATCTTCACTTCAGGTCGATCGAAGCTCCATTAGCTGGTTCGTACAATCCAAGCATCAGGGAGCTATAGACATAGTCCATGACAGAGGTGCTAATTGTTCAACATGAGATAGTTCCCGCTCCAGTTCGCCAACTGCTATCGGTCCTATCATATCTACTGCCGTCTATAGTGATGCACAGTATCGAATTACGACTGCAAATTTGGATAACCTGGCACCATCTTCCGTCTACATTTTGGAGCCGCTTTCCTTGCTTCATTTCAGAGACTGGCACTTTGGTCGTGCTGCATTGTACCAAACCTCATATTCAAAATCAATCGAGCTCGAAGACACCAGAGGTATCGGCGAAGTCCAACCAGAGAACCTATTCGACGTGGCACCACCGCAGCATCCTGACCATCGCGTTCAAAACCATGGACAGAGAAATGCAACGATGATGAGTTCGACGAGTCAACATGATTCACGAGGGATGCGGAGTCTGCAAGGCCATGATCGCCATCATGAAGATACCTCCCATCAACAGTTAATCTCTACAACAAGCGTGGATGAGTCTGTACCACCAGAAGCATGGAATTTACCTGAAAACTCCTCAGCCCATGGGCTACCGTTCTTGTTACCGCGGGTGATATGTTTCCATCAACATCACAGCCAACTCCAGCAAAAGTGTGATCTCGTTGATCAGACACTCATGTATCCAGCCCAGAAGCTATTTTCAGGGGATCCATAACAAACCTTGGGCATGCAACAACTTCACAAGTTACTTCGCTAGTTATGTATGATCATATAAATGTTGTACCATATATCTGCTAGTTCGTACTGTACATCAACCATTCTCTGATTCTTGGACGTTTCATAGTGAGATACGGTCATGTATTGCTTTAATACTATACTACATTATGAAAATGGACTGTAATAGCAAGTTTGTCTTTCTTTTGATATACAGTATACTTTCTCAAGAGCATACATGATATCTGTAGTGGCTGTTCAATAGTTGTATCATAGCATATCCTGTACCTAATTCGGGAAAATAAACAATTTCCAGTAAATTGGGGGTTTTTCCCTACGATTTCTATCAATGTCTAAACTGAATTTATCAGGATTTCGCATTCATACTCAAGATATGGTGAGCACCGCAGCTTCATTGGGTCGATCACATGCGATGGAGCGCAGTCTCTCAGGATCTAGGGACCTAGCAAGTGTAGAGGGCTTATATCATTTGGTCTCCTTCGTTGCACTCGAGAAATTCCTTGCCAAATGTCTACTAACAAACAATCTATGTCTTGACAACTTGCTTCCTCGTCCATTCGGCCGTCGCTTAACTTTTGTTGCATTGACCAAGCTAACACGGAAAAGAAATCGTGGTGGTAATTGACTTTAATCTAAGGCAACACCAAATATGGTTCAAACACCAGTAAAACGAACCTTATATGCATCAGCACAACAGTGATATTTCAATCCTCAACAAGAATATGACCTTGACTTCAATTTTGGCCATTAGCTTTTCACAGTCGGTGAATCGCGGACAACCAAAAAGAAATGTTAAAGCTTATGGGTGGTTTATAGTATTAGGCTTTGCATAACAATAGTATGGAACATATAACGCTGCTATGCTCTTCTAATATCTTGGTTATAATGCTCGAATGGAGCTTCCCTATGGGCGGCGGGAGAATGCTCAGGTCTTCACAAGACTATGTAGAGTGACGGACATCTTGTCAGACCAGAGCCGCCACCAAACAAGTTCTTTATAGAGAACCTCGAAATTCAGGGGCTGCTTTACCATGCTTTGCCGTCGAAACCAGGCGGAGCTGACAGCTCAAAGATTTTATGCAGCAGCGGTGTCACGTGGGTGCCATGTTCTTTGCCTCGGCATCGCTTCCTGAACTGATCTCATCTTCGCTCACTGTTCCAAACCATCTTCATCGTAAAGTATCGTCTTGGTATTCCACCGATAACAACATGTCAGAACTTAAAACCCAACCTCCGTCCTCAAAGACATTTATTCTTAGCTACCCAGAGCCCAACATCCTACTGATGGCGATCAATCGACCGAATGCCATGAACTCAATTCCCATGGGAGGGCACTGGGAAGCAGCATCAATCTTGGACTGGTTCGATTCCGAACCATCTCTACGTGTCGCAATCATCACGGGAGTTGGAAAGAAAGCATTTTCTGCCGGTCAGGATCTCATTGAAATAGGAACGATTGAGAAACCACCGGGGAAGGATGGGAACTTGAGCCATCCCTCGTCAGGATTTCTCGGTATCAGTAAGAGGACAGGGAAGAAGCCCATCATTGCAGCAGTGAACGGCTTTGCACTCGGGGGAGGATTTGAAACTTGCTTGAATTGGTATGTCTGAGTCGACTCTACTGAGAACGCGAATTGATTGAGATTAGTGATATGGTGGTTGCATCGCCACTGGCAACATTCGGGCTGCCCGAGGCACAAGTAGGACTCTATGCTGCAGCGGGTGGACTGCCACGGATTGTACGGACCTGTGGTCTTCATATCGCCTCAGAAATTGCTCTCACGGGCCGACGGCTGACAGCACAAGAAGCCTTCAGTTACCATCTGGTCAATAAGGTCTCCCAAACCCCCGAGGCTGTGGTTGGGGATGCGGTCGATCTTGCCAAGAAGGTTGCTGCCATCTCTCCAGACGCTGCAATTGTGTCGAGGCATGGCTTAAGAGAGGCCTGGAATGAAGGCAGTGTTGAGAAAGCGGCAAAGAACACGTCTGATAGGTATACCGATGAATTGTTCCATGGTGAGAACTTCAAGATTGGGGTGGATGCTTTTGCAAGGAAGGTAAAGCCGGAGTGGGCTCCCAGCAAATTGTAAAGACAAAGAATCTTGATTCGTCTGAAGCGATGTAGTTTGCCTCATTTCTGTGCCCCATATTATGTCGTGAAGTCGCATATCCAAAGTCCCAGAGCACATTCAAAGCCCCAGAGCACGCTGGAATTGGCGCCAAACATGCTATTTTGCCTTAGGGAAGAGCCTAAATTCCAGGGGTCTGGCCACTGAAGTACAGGCATATGTTTTCTAAGCGCTCCAACGCCGACTTTGGTGATCGCCTGCCTCTTCAATACAAGCCTCGGCTCCCCGCATTCCTTAGCACGAGTGTTATGTCGAGTCAATTTCAACGACTATTCGCATTGAGTACACGACTCTTAGATAGACCGGATAGTTCTGCACCAATTGCGACAGAGAGCTATTCAGAGACCCCTATAAGTTGTATTCTGCTTCTGCGCACACTGACAAAGCTGTTGGGGATCTCGGATCGTCCCATTTTAACCACGTGACGGGTCTTCAACGACATCTGTTGTAGAAGGTGGCGTGCAACCGCGAAGCACTTATTCTATGTGAAGAGCAGTGCCACAATGGCTCCAAATTTTACAACCAAGACACCAATACCGGTGACCAAAGCAGTCCTGGTCGAAATCCCGGCCCCACATGTTCTTTTGGTCACCATCAACCGACCAAAGCAGATGAATTCCTTGTCGGTGGAAAATTGCTGGGAGATGGATAGAGTCTGGAAGTGGTTTGATCAAGAGCCTGAGCTGTATGCAAATATCTAATCTGATGATCCATTAGTGAACTGACAGCGCGTCTAGCCGCGTGGGCATTATCACAGGAGCCGGAGCAAAGGCACTTTCAGCCGGAATGGACTTGAAAGGCATGTAGCAAGGCTTCTTCTAACCACGTAAAATCCATTAATGTGAAGCACCACAGAGAAGAGATTCACGAACCCCGATCCTAACTCGGAAGAATTTATTCGTTCAGGGAGTTACCCAAACAGCGGCTTCGCAGGACTCACGCGGCGTGTGGGCAAGAAGCCTATTATCTGCGCCTGCAATGGATACGCTCATGGCGGCGGCTTTGAAATTGCTCTTAATAGCGATATCGTCATCGCATCAAACAATGCGGAATTTAGATTGCCGGATGTCCTTAGAGGTACTGCAGCAATGGCAGGTGCCTTTCCACGGATCTGTCGGAACTTTGGCTTGCAGAGAGCTATGCTGTTGGCTTTAACAGCTTATACTCTGAAGGCTGATGAGGCTAAGCAGTGGGGTCTGGTTCAAAAGATTGTGCCATCTGAGCATTTGATTGGGGAAGCTATCGAGATGGCAAGTCTGATTTCGAGCATGAGTCCTGATAGTGTTGTTGTTAGTCGTGCTGGTGTCAGAGAGGCTTGGGAGACGAGTAGTGTTGAACGGGCTACACAGTTGACTGGTGAGATATACGCTGAGAAGTTGATGAGTGGTGAGAACGTAAAAGAGGGCTTGAGGGCTTTTGCAGAGAGGAGACAACCTAAATGGGTGCCGTCAAAGCTCTAGACGCCTGAGCTTGCTTCATATACTTTAGCGGTCCACACAGTGGCGCCTTGGCCGTGCAGATCCTACACGTCGAACTCTAACTTGAGAATTTATTTATTGTAGACGGTTGATTCTAAGAAAGCCACTAGAAACTATGCTCTGTAAACTTCCGCGTTTGGTTTGGCGATTGACATTACTGCTCGCCAAACGCCCAAACTTGATCTAGTGGCTTGCGATAGTACTCCTCTGAATCATGTAACAAAACTTGATTGTTGAATTGACTTTCGAACATACCAGCAAATAACAGAGTTTGTCCGAGTTTGTCCACCCATCTTGCAAGCTTCATCATGACGAGAGATACAGTGGTATATTTAATAAACAAAAGAATAATGACCTCGTGGCCGTAATCTTATAACTATACACCTGTACAATCCACTTGGATTACATGTATTTACATACTGACAATATTCTAACTTCGTAGCTCATAAAAGTGATATTTGTCAGCAATACACCGGACAGTGGCTAATAATCTTTGGATTGTCCCGGTTGTAAATTAACCCCTCACAATAGAACGAAGCACGAACAGCGATTGGACGATGAAGTATAACTTTTAGCACTTTTTGTAACACTGCAGGATATAACAGCATGTATAAGCCTGTTACGCTAGGAAAGTAGAAGCGTCCCGACTTTAAAGTCGAAGTTAAAGATAAACGATGCACTGTACTTCTCTATGTGATGCCTTAGTTTACCATCGGTCGCTACTTAGCGAGCCACAACTCAACTCCAAAGACGCTAAAATCAGGTCATTTATTCGAAGATCACACCTTATACAACTTTCATATTACCTGATCGCTCAATATATGATTCTAGAACTACTAATTTGAAAGCGAAATTTGATTCAGAAGTATAGTGGGATGATCAGAATCTGTCAAGGTATGAAGTAAAAAGATCTAACAGGATTATTGCAACAGCGTACAATGCGATACTGAAAGCGACTGCTGGAAGCTCATTCAATACTTGACCTTGCTTTAGAAATGTTCAAGGCCACCACTCACGGACCTTAACATGAGATCAAGGGAGTCAAAATATATGGTAATTAAGGAACCAAGCAGCAAAGTATGTTTTCAAGGCAAGGTCTCGAGGACCGGATATTATTGAATCTAATAGATACAAAACAGACAAAAATTTAAATGCAACAATTCTCTACCATGCCCAGAGATCACCAGACAACCTTTCCCTTACCCTTAGCCTTTGAATCCAGGCTCGGAAACTCATCCTCCAATGTATATAGCTCGTGATTTTGTTCATCTTCCGCCACTGCTACTTCCAGTCGGGATTGTTCCTCAGCTAAGCTAAGTTGCAATGCAAATTCCAAGTCATCAGCTGCTACCCCACCTGCACTCTTTGTGATGTGTTGGCTTGATGAGCTTATGGCCTTGATTCGATTTCTGGGAACTTGGCTTGTTGAGGGACTGCTTGATACCGAGCGCATGCTCTTCTTCTGCTTATACGTGATAGGGATATTGTATTCAGGACTGACGCCAGGTGAACCAGTAATGATGTTCTCGCCTTCAAGCAGACTCAGGCGAATAGCCTCCTCAATGTCGTGATTGAATTCGTCATCTGTCTTCATCTCGACTCTCGGAGATGTGGATGAAGCAACAACGCTGCCCTCTGGGGTCACTGTTTCGCTTGTCCATGTGCTGTGTGTTGAAGAGCCTTCAACAAGGGGTGAATCAGCATGGTAGCCTGCGTCGCTGGTTCTCCGTTCTGTATCTCTCTGGTATGTCTCCGCTGAGATCAGCTCTGCATAACGCAAAGCCTCTTCCTCGGTGAAACCACCTAGCCCAACGCCAAATCTACCAGCAAGTCTTGCTTCTTCCTTTTCTCGACGATGTTTTTCTGCCTTCAGCTCCTCTTGTTCAGTGGCAATGTAGTCCATCAGTGCACCTCTACCAGTGTTGGTGAACCGATCTGGACCACCATTGTGGCCACGCTCGCTAGACCGACGAACCTTTCGTTTCTTGCTGGAATACTGGTCTGCGGCAGATGAACTGTACGACCAGTAACGAAGATGAGTGCCTAAAGACACCATACCACGCAAGCTTGTTGGATCAGGATCAACCACAATTGCTCCAGCAGCATAGAGATTAATACCCACACCGTGAATTGATGCTTCAGCTTGAACAATTCGACGTCGGGCTCGAGAAGCAAATCGTGAATTTAGAGTACGTATGGGCTCGAGAGTAGAAGCAAGCGGATCCCATGCCTGCACAAGCCCATCATTGCCACCATGGACCAAGTACAGTGCAGAGACTGCGAGGCAAGATATCTGGGGTGAATCGGTATGGATGGTCCGGATTGGATATAGCTCGTTCACAATTGCAGCATTTGCAGACTGAGGTCCTCGCATATTCCAGATCACCACAGTGCCTGTCTTGGTGCCAATAGCCAAGAATCGAGCGCGATGGCCAGGAATATCAGCTCCTGATGATGATGATGATGCAGATGATGATGCATCAGAAACAGGAGTAGCAAAAGGTGAAGAAGTGCTTGAACTACTGTTGACTGTGTGAAGGGGGTCCTCAGACACCGTTAACACAGCAAATGTGGACATATCAATCGCGCTCGTGGTGATTTCAACGCCAGATAGGTCCTTCAAAGAGAGCGAGGAAGTTCTCCATTCCTCAACTACAATGGACGGACCGCCTCTGGTCAGTGGACTTCCTGGTATCATTGGCGGTTTGTTTTGAGGGTATGTATTTAAAGGCAGCGTTACTTTGCCACCACCGAAAAGCGAGGCCATGGGAGCAGCCTGTGAGACCGTCGGTGGGGTCTTCGGCTGAGGATATTCTTCTAAAGAAGCTTGTTTCGAGTGCCATCTTGTGAACCTCTTGATCTCAGCAGGGGATGCAATGCCACATCTGAATACGAATACGCTCTCACCAGCCCAGTGACCATCATCTCCTGCAAAGTCTACCTCCAGTCTTCTGCGCATGTCCCAACCCTCACATGACTGGCGAAAATGTGAAGGTCGGAATTTGAGAAAAGTCTGGATTTCTAAAGTTTCAGCCATGATCTGCTCTTTTGACAAATTCATCGCCTTCGACGACGATCTTGGCGAGTAGCTGCCGTGTATCTCAGCTTCATGGTAAGGGTCATCCCGCGCGACACGACGAGTCGGTTCAGACAAGGCCCAGTACGTAGTACGGCCCGTTTCCCAGGCCAAGTTGGAAGACGTGAAATCATCAAGCTTCGCATCGATGGTTGGTGAGGAGGGTGGTTCTGTCAGATAGAAGACTTCGCCGAGGGCATTAAGTGCTACTGCCCAAATCCGACGAGCAGTCTTGCGCTTCTCATTGTACGACTCATCGATTGCGATACCAATTATCGGGACACCGGGGCTCAGTATCCATTTCGCAGTGACTTGGCCTTTGCCAAGCCGTCGGCCTGGGGGGTAATCGCCACCCAAAGAGTAAGCGACAACGATACCCAAGGTGGAGCCTGTCATGATACCGACCAAGCCTTCCGTCATTGATGGAACTGTGTCTGACTTGGCAATCCAGACAGTAGATATTGCCTCAGTAAGTTGAGGGACTTTCGGGATACCCAAAGCTGGATCAGAGTGGTCATTCATTTGGCCTAAAAAGCGTCCACGCATCTCATCCGAAGAGCGATAATAAGCTTGACCTCCAGGAAATCCTTCACCATAGATGAGACCGTAAGGCTGGCTAACATCCATGGTATTAGGTAGGCCAACGGGCCCATCCCCACCTCCATAGGGCGCATCTCCAGTAAAGAGATCAGCGAATTGAGGAAGGCTTTGAGGATCGGATAGGCCCCAGTTGTCAATTTTACCGATGTTCGGATCGCTAGTACATGCAGTTCCTGACTCATCTGTGCCATGAATAAATCGAGGTGATTTCTTGCCGTTATTGAACACTGCATGAATATGATTAATAGTAGAGAACAGCTGCGAGTTATATGTAACTACCGCGTTCGAGTTGTTCGCAGCACTTTGGGAGCGTGAAGAAGCGCCATGACCAGGAGCAATCTGAGCTGGTTTTCCCCGAGCCAGACTTCGCAAAAGTCTTGTTCGGAGAATGTATTCACTTCGCCAGGAAGCGAGCGCGATGAGCCGAGTGAAGAGGCGCTGCTCGGCACGAAGAGTATCTCGTTCTTCTAGGTCAGAGCCTCTGCGATTGAGTTGAGAAAGTGACACTCCCTCGATAGCATCCTGGCCCGGAAAGAAACGTGAGAACGCAATGCGCCATGCATGAGGAGTGGTGACAAGATTGTAGAACCGTCGGGAAACGAGGGAGACAGCGGATAGAGAAGTAGCTGGCAAGTGAGAGAGGATGTGTGTCAAAACCTCTACATTGAATCAGTAAAGAGAGATTAACGCGTTAAAATAGCGTAGCGTACCGTTAGGAAAATTTTCGAGCTGTGGCCCATTAAGTCTGTTGCCCTTTTTGTTAACAACCTTGAAGGCAGGTCCATCGCTCTGTTTCCTTGGGGGACTGGGCGAAAGAGCATTCTCGTACTCTGAGATACGCTGGAAAGATGGCTTGGGACGTTTCTCCTCCTTATCGCCAACACTCAATCGCAATAGTGGGTCGAGTAACCTCTCGTCCGACGTATCGCGCGCGCGATCTCCCCCAGACTCACTTCGCCAGTCATGGACAGAGCTATGTGAGTCTGCGGATAGCAGCTGGTCAGGACGAATGCCATATTGGGTGGGGGTGGAGGTTTCCGCTGGGATGGATGTATCTGATCCGCGTATAGATGATTCGGCGGGCGCGGGTTGCATATAAAAGGGTGGCGGGTTCGGAATGCTATATTTTGACTGAGCCAGTGATATCTGGGTCAGTCTTTGTACGTATGAATGAGCTTCGAAGGTGGGAGTCTCTTTGAAAATTGGTCTTGTTTGAATGTAGAAAGAAGTCTTTAGGTGACGTTGGCGATACTCTCGATGGAATAGTAAGGGCGCGTTAACGCTAAGCCTGATATGGATTTTGAATAAGTCTGAATCCACTCTTTTCCAGTGTGGAATGGATGGAATAAGACCACATACAGACTACACAACTTCACTCCCTCCGCAGTCTACCCAGTACTTATTTGGAAATGGCATTTTGCATTTCAATAATCAACAGGATTCAGAAGACACGTTTTTTTACTAAAAAAAATAAAGAAAGAGCGAGTAGTCCCTCTTTTATGGAAGAATTTTACATTATTCAATATTTCTGATAAGTCTTCATATATCATCAGGGTATATGCTTTATGCATGCAACTCCAAAACTCCTTTCTCAAAAAATCATATCAAAAAGCCAACTCCGATAGCCATGCAAATGCCAACGCCCCGTGCCCATGATGCAGGCTGCACTTTTTCAACGCCATTTTTCTTGCCCGTAGCAGTCGCAGAAGGTGGGACCACTGTTGTGGTCTTAAAGCCCAGTCCTCCCGGTCCGATGCTGATCGTTTGTGAGTTATACACGTCCGTGGTGGTGTGAGCACCTGGACCAATTGTGAACGTGGTCCCTCCCAACACGACTAAGCTGGTGCCGATTTCTGTGAAAGTAACCCTTCCAGCTGTAACCGCCTGTGTCGTGGGATTGAGAGGGTAAGAGAGTATAGTGACGTTACCAATTTCGATTGCACTTGGGTTCGCTGATATCGTGTTCCCCATGATTACCGCAGTGGTTGTGCCCGCTTTTGGTCCAATGGTAAAGGTAGTACTCTGTATGACAACAATGGATGATCCAATCTCTGTCACTCCTAGACCGCCAGCTATTCCTATCTGCGTCCCGGTAGGATGAGAAGTTCCACCAAGCGTCGTAGTGGGTTGAGTAATCCCACCCGGACCTATTGTGATAGTCTCACCGTTGTAGACCTCGGTAGTTTGAGGTATCCCCGATCCATAAGTGATAGTATCTTGGCCGAAGATGGCCACAGACGCTCCAACTGCGTAGAACACATCTCCGCCAAGGACTAAATATGCAGTCGTCTGGGTCGGCGAAGGCGTTACAGTGGTTTTAGGGAAACCAACTCCTGCTGATCCAATGGATATTGTCTTCCCGTTCTGCACAACGGTCGTCTGGACAGCGCCTGGGCCGAATGAATAGCTTGTGCCTCCCACATAAATAACATTGTCCCCTAAGGAAACTGTGGCGCCTCCAATAACGGTAGATGTCGGACTTGCACTGTCTCCTCCCTGAGCCGTAGGAATGCTGATGACTGTTCCTGGAGCAATAACTTGTGAGGCATCAATAGTGAATGTTTGTTGGTTGGCAACCACTGTAGTTGCTGCGATACCAGGCCCCACAGTCACTGTCTGTCCATTTACTACAACGTTACTGGGTGTCAAGACAATCGGTATTCCGCCAGCCGTCACGGATATCGTAGGAGAGGTAGCTTGTCCACTGCTGCCGGAGCCGCTTCCCGAACCCGAACCTGAATCACTTCCTGAGCTGCTGCCGGAGGCGTCGCCCGAAGAGCTTCCGCTAGACGATGTGTCTCCACCAGACGATGAGCCGGCCCCAGAAGAAGAGCTTCCATCGGAGGACCCGTCACCTGACGAGCTGCTTCCAGACGAACTTCCACTAGAAGAACCTCCTGATGAGTTATCTCCTCCGCTGGAGCTCCCTCCCGAAGAAGCTCCACTAGATGAAGAATCTCCAGAAGAACTAGCTCCACTGGTCGAGGTCGCCCCTGACGAATTACCATTCGAAGAGTCTCCTCCATCACCAGATGAATCAGACCCACTCTGTGTTCCAGCGGTAGTAGTTGGACTCGGCGATGTTGTCGTACTAAATGGCGATTCTGCTGGAAATGTTGGAACAGAATTATCCGAGGTAGCTTGCACAGATGCCTTCTTGGTATCTACCAAGTCGGGGAAATTAGGGAGATTATTGGACGTATATACAGTGGTGGGGTTCTTCTGAGTGATAACCACCGTTGTGGTCTGATGGGCAAACCCAGCGAATGGAACAACGAGAAGAGTCGAAGATGCTATTCAAGTTAGTAAATATAAATATTCTTTATATCAGGGGGTAGCAGTCCATACAAGATGTCGAAGCTGACTTCAGATATGCTGCAGTAGAAGAAGTAGAATCGCAATTAGAGGTGCAGCAATATGGAGTGGGTGTGAATTCTGGTGTCTTGGTTGCATTTGAACCATAAGGTAGCGTTATGGTTGTGGTATTTGGCATAATTTCATATATTGTTTCCGGAAATCCGAGTAATAATGTTATACAATCCGTTTGAGAGGTGGTAGAATCATCTGTGTCGGTGCTAGTGTCATCATCTGAGCTTGTTGTGGTCGGGGGTTCCCATGTGGATGTTATGGTTGTATGATTCGAGTTTCCGATTGTCTGATTTGGAAATATGGTAGGAGATGTAGGATATGCTGATAAAGTTGTATTTGAAGCATAGTAGGAGACAGAAGACGACGATGTTGGGGTAGAAAGTGCAAGTAGTGTATTTGACTGGCGCGGTCTTGGATTGGTGAAGGTATTCGTCTCAATTATGGCTGAGGGGAGGTCTGAATACTGTAGCGCTATTGAGGACGAAGACGAAGAGGCTGGGCTTGGCTCGATCACCAAAGAACTGGACACAATCGTGGAAGACTCTTCTGAGAACGAGGAAGAACTGACTGGGGCACTCGCATTGGCATATCTAGCTTGTGGTGCTGCAAGTTGTTAGACCAAAAAATGTTCCTCTCGTCCGCCATGGCGACCAACCTAGCCCTGCGGATGCGCCTAGAAATAGGGTCGCAAGCCCGAACAGAAGCGCATCAGAACGAACCATGATGATTCCAGTTCATATAAACTCCAAGATAAAGGCTGACAGTAGCCAAGGTAAAGTCGTATTCGGCCTAGAAAGACTACAGATGGGGCGAGGCTAGAATTTGAGTAGCATTTACAGGATGCCTTGGTATGCGGTCTCTAGGCCACACACCGGACGACAGTAACGACAGTGGGCGAAAAGGAAGATGAGACGAGAGAGAGACAGCAGAGGGGGGATAAAAGACGGGGACGGCGATTAGTCAAGGACGGTGACCATGTTGAATATATAATATGAAGTTGGTAGCTCTCGACGAGGTGACGGAGAGGAGCAATATGGTGGATATATTAGGCCAGAAAGAGACAAGAGCAGCCAACGAGCGTACAGTACCGTGTGCGCTACGGACGTACCTTACGCTGTATTACACCCAGCTGCTCCCTGCAGCACACGGCCAAGCATGGGGCAGTCCAGATTGGATGAGTGTATGTGCATGGGGTGTGGTTGGGTGAGGTGGTGGAGATGGTCGTAAAAGGCCGGTAAGATGGGAGATTTGGGAGATGGAGGTGGTGGTGGTGGCTGCTGCTGCTGTATGGCAGAGCCAGTACCGCAACGGAACAGCTGAGCTAATCCGTCCGGCCCGTAAAGTAAGCAGTAGTCGAGGAGGCATGAGGCAAGAGAGAGGCAAGACCAAGCTAGCAATTTCACTGGACAGGCGGAAAGAGACATCTTTGCCCTCCTCCCTCTTCCCTCTCTTTCTCTCTATGCTCTTTCTGCTCTCTTTTCACCTCTCCTCTCGCTCTTCTCTTCGATATCCTTCTTGCCAGCTCCAGCCCACTTGATTTACAGGCGTTGTGCTTACTGCTCAATTGTAGATTATTGATCCATCCCCGGCTCCACTTTGTTTGCTTTCCCAGGAAGTGTGGAAACCATGGCAGAGATTGAGGTACTGCGGTACTGTACAGTATCTGACATAATTGAACCCGAACCGGCTGCAAATGCCATCATGCCACCCAAGCCCCATCCATGCCTGCATATCAGGGCCCCTCACTACTGTACAATGTACTGTAGTGCAGTGGGCTTCCGACTTTGTGCAGAGGCACGTATGTTATACCTACAGCACCCGGGATATAATGCTCTGTACTGTACCATAGAGCGAGTGGTTCTCGTACATGCTGACCGTCCTGATCTTCTTGTCTTTACCTCACGCGCGGGAACTCGATCACTGTCCGGCCGGGTATTATCAGTCCATGGCGTTTATGGCTCGCTTCGGCGCTAGGCTTGCTCCAAACGGGGCGGGGGACCCTCATTCAGACAGGACCTTGACGAGGCATGGGCATATATTGTACAACATTAAGTATCTATCCTTCTCGAGAAAGGTCCTCATCGGAGGGTTTGGGAGATCATCACGAAATTGTGCTTCGCTATGCATTATTGTATGCTTCAATGCAAATTTACCGGTCAGCGGCGATGGGGCCGCGATAATCGATACTGACCTGTTGCCCGAAGGCACAGCAGATTGACATCTCGAAACAATTCAGCCCTCTCTTCGGCACTTTGCTAGCTCTCGCCCAGCTCTCCTTCCCTCCTACTGTTAGGGGCCACCGTATGGCGCCGACCTGTATTCTTCAACCGTTGCAAACGAGCACCATCTCTAGTGCTGACAGGCTGACTCGATGAAGGAGAGGCAAAACGTTTGAGCTTTGCGCAATTCTTCCTATCAAACAACGTATTCACCATCTAGCCAAAGACAATAGGGAGAGGCAATCAAGGGTTGACTGCTCGTTGATGCACGAAAGGTGGCGGCGTTCGTAGAGGCAATTGTTCTGTTCATGTGTTGTCCAACCTTACCCTTTTGAAGTCCTTTCCAAGAATAGCATCACCAATGATCCAGTCAAGCTAGCCAAGCAAAAGTACCGCAAAATGACCAGAACAGAACAGAAGCTTTTGTGTCTTTGCAGGGGCAACACTGGAGCCAGGCCTAGACCATCACAGAGAAAGGAGATGCAAGGAACAAACGGGAATTTTGGGAAAGTTGAATGGTTGCCCGGCGCATACCCGTCCTAATACCTCGATCTTTTCTTTCCTACTTTTTTCCTTCTATCGGGTCCCAGCTCCAAGTGAGCGTGTTGCACCAGGCCATGCTTGTCGTATTTAAACCTTCTTTCCCGTGCGTCGGGGACAAGACCAGGGAAAGCGAGAAACCAATTACAGTACGGATGTACAGCATTTATGATAGGGAAAGTGGGTCCAACTTAGTGTTAATTTCTAAATGCTCGTCTCTTTTGGATGGGCCCCGAAATGTGGAAGTTGTTCTGCACGTTGATGGAAATCACTTCGAGATGGATGAACCTGACCATGTAGCTAAGCATCATAGCTAAGAAGTAGCTTTTCGCAAAACAATCGCGTCCGATACTGTCTCGGCGAAGGGGTGTGTTACTACGGCTTCTGCTACTGCTATGCTGATTACTATTTTCATCATAATGAGCACTTGTAGCCAACCAGCCTCGCAACAAACCCTTTCTCCCCCCCACAGACCACGCTCCGACCATGCATGCATCAATCCGGAGATGCAGCTCCAAGTCAAGAATAGGGGCAGCAAGGGCAGCTATATGCATCCTGACATAAGGCGGCCATTCACAAAGTCAAGACTGGAGATCGCCCAGCCCTCAGCAACTTTGGAACATGCGACAGCAGCTCGTAAACCTCCTCAAATAGCGTGCGCCGTATCGCTACGAGAAGATGTCGTTGGATGATACAGCGTAGAGTTTACGCTATGCCTCGGAGCATTAACTTATTCAACAAATGATGTTTTTATGCTTCTGCTTTTGGGTGCTTTGGGGCCCGGCGGGCACTGGTAGCCGGACAGGGTATAGGATGGCTATGGTAGTACATGGATTTTCGTCCGACCACCCAAGCAGTCATTCTCGCAAACTGTCAGTCCATCACCCCGTCCCTCACGATCTGGGGACGAACGGCCGTGACAGGTCAACTCGTGGATTGTATGAGCACCACACCCTCTCTGCTAACGAGCGGGAGAGCTAGAGCGATAAGTCCTCGACGATTCCAAGCCATTGGCTTCGCACACCAGCTATTTATTGGACAGGTGTGTTTATTCTGCCCGCCCTTCTTCTCCGCTAGAGCCAAGAACATCTATGGGATCGGTTTTTTGCTCTGATCTCGTCCATCTCCTTGCCGCCGATCCCTGTCCTGTCCTGTCCTGTCCTGGCCCCTGCCCTTGGTCTGATTTTACCCATCACCTCTCTTGCGTGTGTCCAATAGCTTGATCCCAGGCTCGGGAAGTGCAGCAAGCAAGCAGCTTGCTTCTGCTTCTGGCTCCTTCTGCTTTCACGAGCTGCGTACGGCGTGCGCAGCCAACACCAGAACCAACCCAACCCAGCAGTTCAGCACCTCGTTCGGTTCCGAGCGTATCCAATTGACCACGCCCACTGCTGTGCCTCAGCAGCTCCAGAGAGCTCATTTCCTGGCATTCTGGTCCAGCCATCCCCGGTCAGCCTACACGACTGTCGCAAGACACGCCTGCAGCCCTCAGCACAGTACTCGTTGGCCCTTCTCCAATTCTCCAGCAAGCCACTACAGAAGCGCCCTATTCGGCCCGCAGCCCATTGCTCTTCCAATTACCTCAGCTCAAAGACGCCATGCCACCCTAACCATTCTCACCGTTAAGATAGACGATGCGAAAGTCCTACAGTCTTGCATTCCTACCATCCCACAATCCGTCCTCCCTCCCTCCTTTAGACGTGCGGCACTTAGCTGTGGCGCATTCCAATACGACCTTCCGCACCTTTCAAGCACAAGGCTGAGATCTCTCCCCACATCCTAGCTGCGCCGTTCGAAACTCCCTCCGGCTCTCCCCAGCATTACCGTACGGTGGTTTGTGCTTGCTGCTTCTCCAACTTCAGACGAACTTCTAATCCTTCCGTCGCTACCGATTCCTCCTCTTTACAAGATAATGCGTCTGCCCTGTCGCTGTTGACCATGTTTTTGGTGTCAAGGTGGCAGGCAGTGTTGGTTGTATTTGGCATTTCGCTGATTCAGTACGCGCATGGCAGTGCTGCGTTGAGTGTCACCCCTTCAACAACATGGTATGTACTAGCATTGGTTTCGCTTTAACATACTCATGAATACACAGGCTCGGCGATGATGGAAGTTGGTCTCCGATTCAGATACGAGTAGGAACTCCATCGCAATGGACATATTTGTTAGTCAGTACTGCGAGTTCGGAAACTTGGGTGATTGGTGAAGGTGGATGCGATGGCAGTAAGTTGGATGTTTCTTTCTTGCGGATTGGGTGGGGAAGGAATGTATACCGTCTAGACCCATTATCCCTGAGGATGTGAACAGCATGCTCAGTGGTTCAGAGCCCACTTATCGAGGCTTTTCTGCGCGGTGACATCCAGGCTTACGCTGATACTCATACAGCTGCTCTGTGTGCATCTATGAGAGGAGGTCTCTTCAATGAGACTCAGTCATCTACTTGGAAAGGTGAAGGCTACTACGAACTAGGTCTGGATCAAGACCTGGGCTTTGGCGGCTATGGAGATTATGGCATGGATACTCTGACTTTTGGCACTACTGGTGTTACTCTCAGCGATTCCATCGTTTCCTCGGTCAATACCAGCGAATACTGGCTTGGTTTCTTTGGTCTGGGAATTGTGCCTGGAAATTTCAGTACTTTCACTGCAATTGGTGCTATCAGTGGATTGGTTGAAACAGAAGGGGCCATCCCAAGTCACAGTTATGGTTATACCGCAGGAGCCAGTTATCGTAAGTTTCTGGATGTCAAATCCCGAAATTCAAGCCAACCATACTAAGAGTGCAATGCAGAGCTGAAAGGAGAACCTGTGTCTTTGACCCTTGGTGGATATGACGCCAACCGATTTGTCCCTCACAATATATCGTTCCAACTTGACCCTAGTCAGCAACCACAGGTTTATGTCGATACTATCTCGGTGGTCTCCAGTTCTGGTTCCATTTCAAGCAATTGGTCCACCGCGACAACACTTCTCTCCTCTTCCGATCGTGTATATGCCACGATTGACAGCTCGACACCTTACTTGTGGCTTCCCACGGCAGTCTGCGACAGATTTGCCTCGAGTTTGGGCCTTTCATATAATGATTCACTTCAACTGTACACCTTTGATTCAAACGCTTCTCAACACACAGTTCTGGAGAACGCTAATCTTACATTTACCTTCAATCTTAGAGACTACTCGGAGTCCGCTAGCGTTGTCACTATCACACTGCCATATGATGCCTTTGACTTGAAGCTCAGTTATCCCTACATTGCTAATACATCTTATGGAACTGCCGACTCTTCGAAATATTATTTCCCATTGAGGAGAGCAAGTGGTGCAAATCAATATACGATTGGACGTGCATTTCTACAAGAGGCATATATAATCACCGACTACGAGCGAAATAATTTTTCAGTTCATCAAGCTGTCCATACTGAGGACCCTATTGGAGACACGAACATTGTCGATATTTCTAGGTTTACCAATACCACTCTTTCTGGATCACCATCTGGCAGTACTCCTTCGATGGGCTTAAAAACCGGCGCCATTGTTGGGATTGTAGTTGGGTCCGTTATTGTCGTGACATTACTCGCCATTCTATTTTTCTGCCTCAGATCTCGACGTCAGCAAAAGAACCGGGCAGATGACGAGAAGGATCTGACAGCTAGATATCCGCCGCAGAGCTTTTTGGGCCGAATGTTCCGCAGAAACAAAGGCCCAGTTGTTCATGAAACATCTGGCGATAGTGTCCCTCCTACAGAGATGGCCACCCAGTCGCATGAACGTTACGAGCTTCCGGCATCACTACCCCTCGAGCTGGAGAGTGGGTCCAATACTATCGCGGAAGATAGGACATCGTCAATAGAGACCCAAGATCTATCTTCCTATGAAAGAGCGCGGTTGAAAAT
Source organism: Coleophoma eucalyptorum (assembly GCA_026120035.1). Lineage (NCBI taxonomy): Eukaryota > Fungi > Ascomycota > Leotiomycetes > Helotiales > Dermateaceae > Coleophoma > Coleophoma eucalyptorum. The sequence continues at coordinate 793,577 of JALRME010000015.1, forward strand.
CGAACATCAGCAACAATTAGCACACTCTCAAACTCCTTACATATACCCTATGGTTCCAAGGGAGAAGACTGAGAGCGAAGCAAACTCAGCATCACATTATGAAACTCCATCGATTCCTAGTCCCTTATCAAGTCCTGTCCCCGATGGTTCGCATGCAGCATTCTCTGTCAGCGGGAATAGCACACAGCCATCACCCGTAAGCCCTGCCTTTCGAGCCATACAATCAGAAGCGGCAGGAGCTCCAGTTCCACCCCCTATGTCCCCACCACCAACATATCGACGCATGAGCCCTGGAAATGCTGTCTATGGAGGCAGAATGCCAGCTGGCACTCAATTACCAGACCATGTCCCTGAGGTGGCAGGGATTGATGGACGAACCTTGGACACGGCAACTGAAGCAGCAACGAGCACGCTTGGAAGCCATTATACTGAGAACGAGATGGAATCAATGAGCAACATCTACGATGTAGATAGCATTGAAATTGACAACTCGCGCCACACAACTTCGGAGCACGACACAAGGAGTGCCTACACACGCGGACCCAACTGGCCACTCGATGAAGACGACGAATCAAGCACCAGGATCATAGGTGGCCGAGTCGTTAGCAACGAGGATGAGAGCAAATTCCGCATGGAGGATATGCAGGCGCTCCGGGCTGATATGCAGACGAGGGAGGCGGTAGATCCATATCGTAATCGCCGAAGACTTGACGGTGAGGATCTCGTTCATGTCCCTGTACCAGCTGAGAACCGGTTCTCCTGGGAGAGCGGGAGGGGTGTATGAAGTGATTGTGAATGCGCGACTTGGTTGTATATGGGATAGAAAATCTAAAGGATATGACTTTTGTTCGAGTCGTTTTATATGGGCCTTTATTAGCGTTGGCGTTCCGGGAATCCAGTCACGGATATGTTGAAAGATTACTATCTGTTGGATGAGTTGGTTTTAAGTATATAAACATCGCTTTTGCCCTTTTGCATCTTGATGCATGGGGCATATAAATAAAACAGTGATAATTTCTTCACCCGCTTAATCGACTTACCTTTTGTATATGGTCATATAGGGGTTTGAGAATGATTAAAATTCCTTCCCTTCACTGTTATCCTTCCTTGTATATTCTTTGCTGTTGAACCCTATGTCTACATGAAGATCCATTCTAGTATATTGGTGATACAAACACGTGACAGAAAGTCATCCGCGCAAAATGATAGAATCAGAACATCTCGATGGTGGTAGAGCAAGGGCCCGAAGTGATTAATTGCCCAAGACAAACTCTCCAAGGCAGTCTATTCTATCCCATGCTTTTCCGCTTTCTGAAAAGTATCTATGTGGTCTTATTTTACAATTGATCTCCCTAACCCAATCTTCATGGATTTTTTTAGAGAAATTTCCTTCCTGACCCAGGGCTCCATCCGAAGAGCCATCCATTTAAAAGCAATTCCTTCTGTATAAAAGAACCACGTTTAAGCCAAACCACAACTCACAAACCAGAACCCCAGAACTCAACCGATATTTCCCGAAATCGTTCCCAATGCCATGTAATACACTCATACGCTGGCTCCCTTTATTGTTATACATATACAAACCCCTTGTCTTGTTTTTTGTTTTGTCTCTTTTATCTCGATATCATGCCATGCCATAACACTAAAATCCAGGGCACAGGTAGGTGAAGAGACATATTTAACGAGAAACAATAACGCCAGACTCTTTCCTTTGTGCCTCAGAAACCCACGTACTATCTTCAAGTTGTATCATGAATTGTTGTTCATTCAACCTCGGCGAGTTCTCTTGACGGTTCGGCCGGCACGGCCATTAGTCGGCTGGACGGTAGCCTTAACGCGAAGCTTGCGCTTGCTTCTGCCTCCGGATTGTTCGTATTCTTCATCGTCATTAGTAAGAGGGGTGTTAACACCAGGTGTCTCAATGGTGGTGGCATCCGTGAGACTACCAGCTCGAGACCCCTCTCGTTTCGACCTCGGGCTCATGGTAAGGTAGTACGGGAACATTTCCTCGTGTTCCTTCACCACGCTTGCCGCAAACTCATTGATAAAAGCCTGGTTCTGAGGATTCTCAGCCAGGTTGTCAGTACAGCTGTGGCACTGGACATAGAATGCCTGAATAGCTTCTGGATAGTCGAGGAGTTCGTACTCAGGCAAGTTGTTTCCGTAGAGAATTGTTTTCTCAAAATCGATACAATCCTCACAGTAAGCTCGCTCACACCATCGGCACCGATACAACATGCCGCCTGCGTCAGTCGTCTTTTGCTCGCAATCGTGACATTGATGTTGAGGGCAGTTGAATTGCCAGCTTTTAGTCTTGGACCTATACTGTTGATCTAAACAATCGTAGTGATATGCCCGAGGGCAGCGCTGGCAACACTCAATTTGTCCTCCGTCGAAGCAGATTTGGCAGTGCGATTGGGACTCAATCTTGGCTTTTTTGGCACGCTTTGGGTCCGCAAGGCGTGGATCCTTTCCAGCCATCGTTGGGACTGCCTCCCAGTCTTTACAGTCCATGGATTCCTTGTTAATCGCAAAGCCATCGACCATGACTGTTGTGTTCTTGCCAACACGACGATCTTCTTTCTTCCATTCTTTATACACATCTCCGTAGCTACTGGTGACCTTGAGTTTGTTCATCTTCTTACCCTCGAAAACAGAGGATTCAACCTTTTCCATCTCGGTCAACCACTTCTTCTCGGCTTCCTCGTCCACCTGTTCACTAGGTATGGCGTCTCTCTTGACGTTGATATCTGCTGGTTGATCCTTACATTTCGCAACAGTTGTCTCCCAGTCCCTACTGATGTCAGCGTACGTCCGAGGAATAATTCTCTTAAACTTACCAGCCGAGCATCTCATCAACATCAATCTCTGGTCGAGATATAACAGAAGCCCCACGTCGAACAAGAGCCATGAGTTGGCTCGTACCCATTTCCGGAATCTTGTCCTCCTCCTTTTCCTGGTTTCCATTGCTCGTTCCAGCGCTCCGACCAGCCTTGACGCCCGATTTAGTATGGATATCTTTCATGGCCTCCGTGACTTTGGCTGAGAGATATAACTTCTTTTGAATACGGCCCATCATTTGTTCTTCGACAGTCCCTTGGGAGACAAATTTGTAGATTGTGACAGGATTCTTTTGACCAATTCTGTGAGCGCGGGCTTCGGCCTGAAGGGTGATCTGGGGGTTCCAGTCTTGATCCAGAAGAATGACATCAGAAGCAGTTGCCAAGTTAACACCGAGTCCTCCCGCTCGAGTTGAAATCAGCATAATTCGATATTCACTGCTGACGTCGTTGAACATGCGAATACCAAGATTTCTGCGAGCTCTAGCCGTTCTGCCATCAAGACGAACATAACGATAACTTGACCCATCTCCACCTCTGATCATCAAAAGCTCTTCAACCAAGTCCAACATTTTGGTGAAGCCGGAGAATATCAGAATCTTCTTCTTTTGCTTGACCACGAGTTCATTGAGAAGTTTTTCAAGGACGATGAATTTGCCAGACGCTGTGATAATGTGATCTCCAACATCTAGATCATCAGGATACGAAACCTGGTAAGGGTGGTTGCAGACTTTTCGTAGTTGAGTTAAGAGGTTCATCAGCTTAGTCCAAGAACTACTTCTGGAATGTTCGCCTTCTTCTTGATTTTTTTCATTCTTGATGGTCTGTCTCAGAATCTCGCGAGACTGCTCCCATGCATCACTTCCAACAACTAGTTCTTTCTCCATAGTTTCCAGAGCTGCTGTCTCTCTCTTGATTAGTTCAGCTTCCAGTGCCTCGTTCTTTTTGGCGACCTCGATAGCCTGTTCTTCCTTCTGCTTTGCTCCACGGAACAATTCATCGAGAAGACCCTGGTCTGCTTTAGTAATCAGGCGTGTGTACCAAAATCGCTGCATAGGGCTCAGCGGCACAAAAAGAAGGATCTCGGTCTTTGGTGGTAGGTTGAGGTCAACTCCAGGCGAGTTCTTCATGCGTCTCAGCATGATCAACTCAAGAAGATGGCGAAGATCGTCGAGAACAGTATTCTTGAAGAGACCTTTAGACAAGTTGAAAGAGCTATGAAATAGTTCGGCGGTGTTAGCAAGGAAAACCTCCGGATAAAGCCAGTGCAGGAGTGCCCATGCTTCTGAGAGATTATTTTGAAGAGGAGTCCCTGTCAGGATTAAACGATACTCTGCCTGAAGTCCCTGCAAGCTCTTGCTAATGAGTGTTTGGTCATTCTTAACCTATATCGATAATTAGAACACGAGGCCGTTGAACAAGATTTCATCTTACCTTATGGCCCTCATCAAGTACAACATATCGCCAGACAAAGGCTTTTTTGAACCATGATTCCTCAGATGCATATGCCTCATACGTGGTAACAACTACATCAACACCAACGTCTTCAACTTCATCAGCACCAATGACACGTTGTCCTATAGATTTGCCCTTGTTCTTGAGCTTGGACATTGCTTGGGCAGTGGCGTTGCCGTACATGTCAATCTCTCCAACGATGATCTTCTTCAAACGAAGACGTTCCTTGATGGGACCATGGAAGCGAATTACTTTGAGGCCTGGGGTCCATCGTCTAGCTTCAGACATCCAGCTGCTCAATACAGACAAAGGACAAATAACTAAACAGGGCCGTTGCAGTCTTCCAGTCCCGCGTTTAGGGTCGTTCTCCTTGAGATACTGTATCAATGATAACGTTTGAAGCGTCTTGCCGAGACCCATTTCATCTCCTGGTTTGGGTCAGTATAAAACAGACAATCAGGCATAACGGCCAATACTTACCCAAGATACCCGATAATCCATTTCGATGTAGATAGACCATAAAGCTTAGTCCTGATAACTGGTATGGCTTCATTTTTGCAACAACACCCTTTGGCTGGCTTGTCAATTCTTCATAAGGAGTGATATTAGGTAGCTGGGCAATGTCCTGATCTGAAAGTTCTGCGTGCTTGTCCACAAGCTTGCTAACATGATTGTTGGGTGGCAGCAGTGGGAGAAAGTAGTCTTTCTTCTCGACGAAGAAACGACTTCGATTTGCAGCTGTATGGGATGCAATCTCTTGCCTGATCAAGACCCTCTCGCTGACCATTGGTGTAAGGTTATAGGCAATATCTCCTGCAACCAGGCCAGTTCCGTTGCCCTTCTTTTTGGATGATTGTGGAGTCTTAGGTGCAGCAGTTTCACCATTCTCGGAGGCTTTATGCGATAAAGTCAGAGAAATGCGAGGTCGTAGACTGCGTCCAGTCTTTGAAGCTGGGGCAAATTCGATCTCAGCCTCGTCTGCTGCGGCGGCGCCTGAGTGCAATGATTCTTGAGTCTCAGTGGGATCAGGATATTGAGTAATGAGAGCATTGCTGAGTGACTGGTGCACAGGCTCAGCAGTGTGTTTTGGAGTGATCGGTGACTTCTTTTGCGCGTCCATCTTGTGTTCTGACTTCGCGCCAGGTAGAAACTGCGATAGCAGGCTTGAAGCGGTGTCGCGGCGCGCCAGAGATTTCCGTCCAGTGTTCGGGGTTTGAGGGTCCTGCATGCTTCAGGTATTCCTTATGACGTTGTTTCACGACATTGATTCTGGAGGGTAATCTCGAATATCGTTGCGATGATAATGCGATTGCGACGTAAGGACAGATAGAAAAAGGGATTCGATGGCAATCAAGTTGTGAGTCGATAAAGCACTCACAGATGTCAGTACACTCGGGCGAGTAAGCAGAGTAATTGCAGAAGGTATGAAAAGAAAGTGGTCTGTAAAGTGATGGAACCAAATTTAGGCACATTCACAATTCGAGATATCGAATCGAAAATCTATCGCGTCCAAATACGCGCGCCATCTAATAATCTTCTATTGGATCTACTATAGCGCCTTTTCTTAACGTGGTTTATCAGTACCCCGGTCATATCAGTACCCCGATCACTTTTCGCGACCTTCGTACGAAGAATCAATATTAAAAATAACAACGAATTATAATTAACTAAACTAAGTACGGATCCACTAAAGATTATATAGTAATAGTATCTGAACATGTTCTTGAATTATGACCAGCCTCTCCACAAGTGCTATAGTGTCGTACGACCAAATTCCCGTCTCCTTGAACACCCCCCCTGGAACGATTGTCGCGTCGAATCTGCTCGTCTACCTCAGTTTGACTTAGAATATCGTGTGTATCCTCGATAGTAAGTACACCCCCTTAACGGATACGTATCTTTTTAGCCCTACGACGTTTACTAAGTACCTTATTTGCTATACGAAGTGAACGTATCTCGGCTTATAATAGAGTCACCTCGTGAGCTAATAGCTCGGTTCCTTTTGCTAGTAAGGCAACTGTCTGGAAAATCGGCGTTAGCGAGCTTCCTTAGTGATATACAATACGACCTTTAACTAAAGTTGACTGCGAAAGTACCTCCGTTGGGTTATAAGGCGTTTGAGAGACCTAATGGTTGTCGTCTACCGAGGGGAGCCGAGGAGGTATAACTACTTATAGATTGATATCAAGCTTAGATATAACTACTTAAGGATCGTACGGTATTAAACTAGCTCCTCGGAATCCAGCTTGGCTATTTTGGATCGAAAGTAACTACTCGTACGCTATTTTAAACGCAATAAAGAACTCGACCTTAGTAATATAATTAATATAAGCTTTAATAAAATACTCAATTTGAAGACCGTACGACCGTTTTAGTATACTAAAGCATCCGATATCAAGTGGCTAAGTCAAATAAGATGAATAAGTAGGTAAACAAAGAGGTATAATGTTATTAGACTTACAATATACTTGAAATACAGCCGAATTATAGCTCTCGTGGCCGTCGAGAACTAATATCCGATAGGGACCCTTTGCCGTACGAGTAGTATGTTTATCGAAGTGCTTTAATCATTCGAGACCTATCTTATTGTTCGTCCATCTATTGCTTGTTGGTTTAATAGCTTAGTCGTACGGTAGACTACTTTCAGTATATCAATTTGCGAGATGATTAATCCTCTATACGACCAGAAATAGAGGTATACTTCTACCCTTACTATTGATATATACAATCGCTATAGCCCATTCACGATTGCTAGGCTGAACTACCTTACCTCGGCTATATCGATCGGAGCGTATAACCATCATTCTAGGATAGATTACGCCTATTATAAACCCTATCTCGTCGAAGTTATAGAAATCGCAATCTAAGACTCTATATTTCGCCCTTATGTTTCGTACGAGCTCAAACCACCCTCCAATAAGTATAGGATCTTCGTATAAGGCCCTTTGGAAGTCATAGACACAATTGAAACGCGTCTTTAGTTCTAGACGTCGTCGTACGAAACGATAAGCCTAGAGCTTGCCGACGCGCTTCCCTCGACGCGTTTCGAGGAGATAATTAGCCATATCTTCAATACTAGCTAATCGAGGTATAAATCCTCTTAAATCTAGGTCAAGTATATATTGACTAATAACTTCCTCTTCAAGCTCAGTTAGTTTCTAGGCAGCTGGTCGCCGTTCAGAAAGATTCGTACAACCGTTCATTCTGTTAGTTAGTATAGAATAAGGCACGTTGTAGATCGTTGCTACCTTTCGACGACTTAGCTTTTTCGTCGTACGAATAGCCTCGATAGCTAAGATAATTCTGGCTTCTTGAGTATAAATAGACATGTTATGTTGTTAAACTAACGCGTGTTAAAGCTAGGGAGTGCAGAAAACGCGAAAAGTGATCGGGGTACTGATATGACCGGGGTACTAATAAACCACGTTATCTAATAATCTAATGTCTTATCGGCACGTGATATTCTCCTCTCCTTCTGAGAGACCAAGCAAAGTGTTGATATTTCCCAAAAACAAGCCATTTAATGTCGAAAAGAATGGTATAGAGAATGTTTGCGCATGTGTATTTAATGTTGCTTTCTTTTTAGGTTGAAAAGTTTAAGCAAATTTAATGCAATTGGTCCACACAGTTCGCTATGGTCGTTAGGTATGAAGCGATTTACTTCCGTACTGTCGTGGAGATAAATAGAGAACTACTCAAGTGGGTGTTAAAAGTATGACAAATGTGGAGCGCAGCAAGCTCCTACAATTTCCGTTTGAATCTTAATTGAGATGACCCCCAGATCAAATCTCTGGGCTGTAGAGTCTGAGGATCATATTCTGCGGAGCTTGGTTGGCTATAAGATTTTGATAAACCTCTAACGGCTGGCAATGTCAGATATGCAGCACCATAGTCAGTTTCAAATTTTCTTAGACCTACCTCCACGCTATACTGCTCGGCGACCTCCTCTCTTTAATGCTTGAACGAAAGCAAAAATATCCGCCATCACCTAACACTAAGAGTAATCGTACGCGCTAGGTCAAGCAATAAGAGATAACTCATCTAGTTTGTCTTGATGGATTTCTCTCCATCGAGCATGTAGGGATTGAGTACTTAGTAGACTTGCTCTATCCAATTCTAAATTCTCGCTCTAATAGGGCCGTATTTGCAGAAGCCTCCAGTTTTCTTTGACTTCGGCAAATTGTTGCCCCGCAAAGCAGGCGCGGGTTGGGCGGCCGCGCTAAGATTATGGATCTCGAGCTTCGTTCGATGTTGGAGTTCTTTCTAGATACTTCACACCACTCCCCATTCTGCAATGTCATAAGCGCAAAACTGCTCTTTAAGTTTCCACCTTCGCGGCCAAAATGGTGGTTTACTCCCAATTCCAAGCCTTGCGTTCGGATGGTGTGGCAGAGATTGTGACCAGAACAGGTGCGAAAGAACAGAACCGCCCCACGGCGGCTCAGCAAAGCGACACCCCCGACGCCAATGGCGTCGTTGATTGTTACAAGAGACTAGAAGATGACGATCCCAGAGTTACTGAATGGAAGAGGAAGCTCGGAGGAATGTACATGATTGTCCTGGGACAGGCGGAGCATGCCAGTAAGTAGTGTGATTGAATTTCTATACAATGCTAACTACCTGCAGAGCAACACTGGCTCTTAGCAAAACTACCGAATGGATACGAGTTATGGGACCATATCAAGTATACCCCGAAAGGCTCGAGCCAAAGTCAGAAGGGAAAGCATGCTGGAAAAGGCTATGACCGTCAAGATGCCTATCTCTACGGACATCCGCATGGCAGAAAGAAAAGATTCCGAAGCCCCGCTGATTTCTTTCCACACTTGTTGTGGCTCACAATGGATGTGGAAGGAGATCCTCGCAATTGCCCTTGCAAACTGTGCTCACCCGACGGTGCTGATGTAGAGGAGGAAGTGGATATTGGGAAAATGGAACAGATGAAGAAAGAGACTAAAGTCGCTGTCGAAATACCAGGCAAGCCGGAGGTCAAGCAGCTTGCTGCGCCAAAGTGTATGTTATGATTGTCATTTATGGGATTTTACTAATTAACTCAGCTCTACCTGCTGTCCAAGCACTTCCTGCTGTCCAATCTCAACCGTCGAAAACAGTTCCGCAGTCAACAGGTCCCAGAAAGTCAAAGGAACAGGAGTTTGACAGTCAAGCAAATGGTCCTTTTATTTATCGTCCTGGTGAGCTGGTTTGGTTTAATAAAGGCCCGGCATGGGGCTTAGGCGTTATCTCCAAACGACAGATAAACGAAAACCGACCCAGATACTTAGTCCAACAACTTTCGCATCCATTTTCGCATCCTCCCTACAAGATCATGGAGAACAATGACCAGCTACGGCCTTGGCTAGCTTGGAGCACGCCAAGCTTGACACATCCTGCCATCCAAGATCTAACATACGAGCAGGTTCAATGGGATGCAGTATTAAGGGGCGAGTTCGGTAATGGTGATCCAGAAGTTGACAGTAGCATTCTGGCGGCAAGACTAATTGATTCGAGCTACTCGTTGTTCGACCGACAAGATACTGCAACTCCAGCTGGGGAGGCGTATTTTAATGGCATGTTCCTCGGTGCAGAGAAGATTTGGGTTGGAGAGCCTGTTCGGCTGCGAGTCCCTAGTGACGATATTGTGGTCATGATTATTCACAGACTTATTGAGCATACTCAAGCTGGAATATCAGCAGTCACATTCGTGGGAGATATCTACAAATTTGTCGAGATGCCTATGTCATACAGAAGTCGTGCAGAATGGCCAACCCCAGATTTACCACCACGTATGGTTGCTGACCTACGCTTCCGCAATGAAGTCGCAGATGATGTACACAGAGCAATTTGGTGCGAATGGAAATTATTGGAGCCGGCTGCGCGCAGAGGGTTGACTGACATCAAAGGTCGATGGTACGAAACACAAATCTTGCTTCCTATCCTGAAGGGAGAAGTGGCATTCCGTAGCGAGATTGCTCAAGGCATTGCTGCAGATGTAAGCAAGAGTATGAATGGTAGGGGTGACAGAGCAGAGAGAGCAGACGGTCAACGAATTCCATTCCAGTCCTTCAGAAAGCAGAACCGGAAATCTACCTTGGGCAGAGCGGTCCCTCCGAATTTTGTGGCTAGTAGAGGCCTTGACGGTCCACCTGCGGATAACGATTTCCCAGACCAGAACAATCAGATGCAGGGAATGGGTAATTTCATGGACCTTTCGTAGAACTGACGATTGCGAAATTTGAAAAATGCATATGGAGTTTATGAGCTATTATCTGACGGGTACGGTTCGGCTGGTCGCATGGGTATAAAGGAGCTTTGCTGCACTTTGCTGGAAAGGCGTATCGGGAACTGGCATAGTTTACATGGAAGGAGTCAAATAGCTGTAATATAACCCAGTGTTAATTCAAGACATCCGCGCGAACTCCTACTACGCGTTAGGTTTAGAGTCCATAGAGCCTGTGCTATTAGGGGCGGTTCATGTTTCAATCTTTTCGTCTTTTCTCCTGGTCATCTAACAAAGGTTGTGCAATCTAATTCCCTACTACTTTTATACCGGCGGCTCAGTGGACTATGAAAGTGAAAAGCTCCAAGAATCGATAGATACGTAGGAATGGTACCTACTAGCTTAATTCTATCTCCTACACACATCGATGGCTAAGAGGTTATCTTCTATGTTAAGCTGTGTAAATTAAAAGGTTGGAGAACAGATATCCGCGGGTTCGCTATATTTCGAAATGGTCAAATTAAGGTTTCGGAAAGAGTGTGTTTGCATGATCCTAATATAATATTAAATAAAGAACATTGCTTCAACAACAATAACTCAGGTTGTCTCCTTAGCTCAGTGGTAGAGCGGAAGATTGCAGTGAGCAATCCATCTTCAGGTCAGTCGTTCGAACCGGCTAGGGGACTTCGAAGTTCATTCATTTTTACTTTTGCTCATGTGAACACCTGAAACAGATAGAGAGTATATCTCTGTTTCTTTTTGCTCTAGTCGGATATGTTTCAGTGATTCGCTTAATCGTCCGGGATTACTACTAAGCGATATGAAATTGAATGGGAGTGGGTTTCCATCGTCGTGCTTGCTACAACGCTCGCTCGGTACGATGCTCAAAAGAAATTAATGTCGAGATACTTAATTAAAATGATGTCAACATTCCTTCGTCGAACCAACTAATCCAAATTATGTTCGTCAGAGAAAATGTTGCTTTGCTTTTGAAATGGGAATGAGTCGATACCATGCCAAGGAAGCTGAATTGTTTTAGAGAAAATGGAAATTGGCTGGGATGGGAAGAGTACTACACCACCTACACAGTCGAATTCCATCTAGTAAAGGAGATAAGACCTTGTTTGGCAATGATCATAATTGAATAGTTCACCGCCAGTACTATTTCAAACCTACCATCCCGATGTTCTCCATGACCTCTTAGCTTTCCACCTAAAATATACCAAATCAATTCTAACCATCGTTCCATCTTTCATGAAAGGCTGCTCTTTTCCCGGGACATCCTTTCCCCGGCCCTTTTTGGGCCATCCAGACGGCTTGTAGAAGAAACCAAAGACTCTCTTCAAATCTTGTCCTCAGATTATTGCAACAATGTTCTTGACGTGGTTTCTTTCTTGCTACCAGTCAACAATTGTTGCCTAGACTGCATTTGTGCGTTCATGCAGGACCATAAATTCAAGCCTAAGGAACACGCTTTCAGACGCCTTGGTCCTTGGAGTATTTGGATCTGTGAGTGATAGGAAGACTGTTTTGTGCAGGAGCACACTGGCTAGTATTTTAAGGCGTTGTGCTACACAGGAGCTTGAGACCTAATGCTCCCTCGATATCTGGTAGGAATCTCTTCGTGGGAATATAACGTCCTTAATCGAAGATCAATCCATAAAGTTGCCACTGATCGAGAGTGTCTATTGTGTTTCCTTGCAGTGCGTCTCTGCTGTTATTATCAAGATTGTGTATTTCAGGATTGCTCTTATTTCAAAATTCCTTCAAGAATGAAATTGAAGATATTATGTCTTTTCATTCCATTTATCTAACCCAGTAATGAACCATATCAATAGTCTAATCATCAACCAAACAACTCCTTTCTCCTCTGTTATACTCAGAACCCAGCTATGCAAATGCAATCAACGGAGAAAAGAGAAAAGAGAAAGCAAAGACAGGACACCGTAGACAAAAACACCAATATTGTTAACCCCATCCATCCCGTCATTCGGCCAGAGAGAATGGGCCATATTATACCATGCGAAGTAACAAGACAAGCCACCGGTGACACAAAGGAAAGAAGTCCCGGTGTTAAACCTTCTTATAGGTAATTCTGTACAAGAAGAAGAAGAAGAAGAAGAAGCAAAAGTAGAAAATGATCCAGAAAAAACACCGATTTCCCCTTAAGCTCTAATCATAGAAGAGCTGCAAACGCCGTCGCTAATATTAAATGGTGTCAATATCCCCAACACCAAAGTTTAATCTTCTTCCAAAGGAGTCATCAATGGACTCTTCATTCTGGTAGGACTTCCTGTGCGACTTCTCCTGCCAGCACCGAGCATCTGTAGATTTGGTGTCCCGAGTCGGTCCCGAGATTCTGTTCGAATGAGCAAACCGCTTCGATCCATGGCATTTGGAATACCACTTCCAGCCAAGCCCAAGCCAACTTCGCCTTTCTCATAGTAATGACCATTTCCGGTATCAAAGTTGACAACGTTCAATTTTGGTGTTGCCAATCCAGATGATCGCCCAACACGAGATCCATCACTGCTGTCAGAGTGCTCGTTATCCTCAGAAATTTCAGATACGTCGCCTAGTTCAAACTCAGCCGCCTCAGCATCGTCCACGCGCTCATAATTTCCAGAAGTTCTACCGAAAAGCTTGCCACCAAAGAAGCTTCTTCCTCCTTTCCTTGGACTACCTGGTCTACGACTTCGGCGAAATGCATTGATCTTGCTCATGAATCGTAGTCGGCGATCTCGTTTTCGGAAGAAATATACCAACCCAAGGAAAACTAGCATGAACAGTAGAAATCCCGGGGTCTTTCTTCCCTGTGCCTTCTCCAAGAGCTCATCTGCAGTTTCAGACCAATTATCCTCCTCGCCGACAGGTACAGGGTTGGAATTCGAGCCAGCAAACTGGAAATCCACTGGTAAACCACTCGCAGTATATGGGCCAGTATTACTGCCGAAACCAACAGCTAGAGCATCATTCTTCGTAGGCACCTGGCCGGCCGCGTATAGAACCATTTTACCGAGTGTCCAGCTAACTTCTGTTCCATCAATCTTGTCCACAGCTTGGAAGGGGTCCAAGAAACCCTTCGACTTCGCATGTGAAAGGACCTCTTTTGTTCCATTGTACCCCGGTAGATGTGTACTCTTCTCGATTCCAATTCTCGGTATGCCAATGCCATCATGGAGAACATTGATTAGCCACGATGCCTTGAAGCATACCTCCTGTGCAACCTTTGCGCTGACCTTCTTTCCCCACTTCCCATCTTCTACGCCCTCCTCGATATCACCCCAGGTCTCGCTGCAAAAGTCCTTTACCATCTTCTGATATGCCGTGAAATCATAGGCTTGATCCTTGTGTGCCATCTCGAAGACTTCGTGCGTTGTATGCCAGTATTCCGAAACGCCCACGAAATGGTTGACATCAAAATCAATTGCTGGGACATGTTGGCCGTGTAGCAGACAAGGTTGATCAGCACAAGGTGCATCTTTATCGAGCAAGGGATATGTCTGTCGCAGACATTCGTCGAATAGCCCAGTGCCCATCAAAATAGGCTCGTTTCCAATGTTCGTCCCTTCATCAATCTCCTTACCCTTCAGCGTAGTCTTCAACCCGGAGGGCAAACAAGGATCCAGTAGTTCTTTCGCATCGTGTGTATATGTGGCCTCCATCAAAGCATCTACATATCGTTGCCGTGCCTGATTGACACCAAATCCAAGCCATGTTGTTGTGAATACCTTATACTCCGAGGCCTGCCCATTTATCGTCCGCATTCGCAGCAACTTCAGGTCATTCGCATGTTTTTCGGCTTCTGTCGCATTTGGGGCAAACGCAATCTGAGCAGACGCACCACCCATATCCAAGAAGCCATAAGTGTGGTGATCCTTTCCATGGGCATGTTCTTCTGGTGAATCAAATCCCCCCAGCAAGTAGTTCGCAGCAATCCATCCATACAGACCTTCCGTCTCACCTGGAATGACCTGAATATGAAGATCGCAGTCGGGTAAGGAAAACTTGGTATTAGCTCGTGCATAAGCACAAACTTCATGGAGCAGCGCCGATTGTTGTATTTCAGGTAGTAATCGCATGCCCGCAGTGGCCATTAGGAATATAGGGGTGTCGGATACTTGGTCTTCGGGGACAATGTCGAGCGCATGGTCGAGCAGCTCCTGAAGGTGCTCTGGACCAACCTCAGCTGGCCTCTCTCCGAAGGTCGAGATGCCCGGATTGATCTTCCGCGTCCACTTCTTCTTGGTCTCCAACTTCGGGAGGCGATTAAGCGTTGTGGCATCGGCATCGTGCAAGGCTCTTGCGCTATTGAGCCATCTGTAAATGTAGACCCGAGTTCCTGACGAACCCGCGTCCAGGATAACACCATATCGCCCTACAAAAGAGATCAGCACAAGCGGCAGAGGGAGCCGGTAGTAGCAATGCCATACATTTACCCATCGGACTGGTGTTGGAGGTCCTGGCTTGGTGGGAGACGTTGAAACGCCTCTCGTGTTTTCACAATGGCGAGGCGAGTTGAGGCGAAGAGGTGGGAATGATGGCAGGTTCAAGCTACGGCGAACTGAAGAGGAATCGCAAATTCATTGACGGGTGTTGGTACAGGTGCTTCGGAGAAACGAATGTGGAGGACCTAGGACAGGACTGGAGAGATACTGTGTTGTGTCGAATGAAGTCGGGGGATGATGGAGTTGGCGATAGAAAGATGGAGCGGAAGATGGAGAAGGAGTTGGAGGTTCAGTCGTAGTTGGCAGGTCGCGGTTTGGGTGGTTGACGTTGGAGATACAGTAGAATGGGGGGGTGGGATTCGTGAGATTGGACAAGGTTCTCTGTCGGCTCGTCCTTCACATCCTAGTCGGGTCGGTCTCTTTTTCAGATTCGTACGGAGGGAGCTAAGGGAGAAGCACCGGAGTAGAGTACAACGATGCAGTCAAGCGCAGTACCGTCAGGCAATCAGTATCTTCCCAGTGCTTTTTCACTTTTTCCTCCGTACCGGGCGTGGCGTGGACTCTCCTTTAGGCTTCCTGCTTGCCTTCCCTTAGGGTGCCTTAGGGTGCATTAGTGTTCGGCTGCAGTGAAGCATCCCCCCAAAACACGGCTACTTCCAGGCCACTTGCAGGCTAGACACAGGCTAGACACGACTAAGCAAGGCCTATATTTGGGTGGTTCGCCCATAATCCCTATCCTCCATCCTCCATCCTCCGTCCATCCTCCGTCCTTCATCCTCCGTCCTCTCTTCTTTTGCCTTTCACAGTTTCCCTACCTTCAGGTTCGGCCGCCTCTCTCGAACTCGAACTCTCACCACACCCACACCCACGCCAACGCCCACACTCACTCTCACCAGGGTCTGCCCTGTACCGGGGGGGGAAAAGAAAAGAACCCTCGGAAAGCACGTCGCCTCGCTCGCTCTCCCAAACGGGGACAGCCGGATAATTAATGGCCTTACCTTGCCTGGCCCAAGGAAAAACTGAGTGGTTGACGAATCCTCCCAGTCTAGTGTTTCGTCTCAAATTCCAGTCCCGGTAGAGGCTTCTTGACATCTGTTCTAAAGACCAAAGCACTACTGCACTACTGTACGAAGCCGCCGCTTCCTTTTGGCCGCGTACCTCGATCCAGCCGTACTCGGTCGGCCATGTTTTGCTTGACTCTGCGCAGGACAGTGCAGGTTAGAGAGATCGCACCATAGTTACCTTGGACCTCGACTCTCGATCACGCACATGCCTGGCATGCCGTCATTTTTTGGCTGACTTGTTTACGTTGCCTTGCGTGTCTTGGCCTTTGCTTGCATTAAACCTGCATGTTGCTTGCATGTGCTCGCTCGTTAGCTCCAGCTTCTGCATATACGGCTGGTGCTCTCCAGCTCTATCCGTCTCACCACAGCGATACTCCGAGCTCCCTTGGCTCTGAGCCTCTTCCGCCTCACCATTCTATAGCTAACCACGCAGAATCCTTCGAGCATTCTACCTTTGCTATCCAAACCACATGCCAATCAAGCAAGGAACGCGGTGGTGGATAATCAACCCCTCGCACCAAAAGCCAAGGGAACTTGGTATTTTTGGTGGGTGGTGTCTTTCCTCCCCTCTCCTTATCAGTCAGAGGCGCATCCTATAAGCACACGGCATGATACCTTTGAGCCACAGGACAAGGAAAAGCCAAAAACGAGATCCCTATTGTATTGATTGCCATCCGTTCCGTCCAATCGTCCCTTGCTTTTATAAATATTGAGACCACAACGGACGGGCTGCATATTAAAACTACTACGGGTATATGTACTACCACATATGGGACATTAGTACTCGTGATGCACTTACTGTACATGGAGTATCGGCGGACACGAACACTTGTCCCAAACCCAAAGCCGAAGACAAATATCAGATGAAAAATGCCCCGTTCCTCACAGACTATCGTCATCGCTGTCAGGAGAAGAAAAGAACCAAGGCATGAAACACAAACCCAGAATGTTCTTTTAATAGACTCCCAAGGTTGTGAAGGATGAACTCCAAAACGACTCTTGAGCCACCGACGAGACGGTTAGTGACATCATTTCTTGACTGTGTTCTTGTGTGCCCCATACTTTTTTTGTTATGGCAGGGGACGTTTCTACAGTAAGATGTATTGGAGTCCAAGGGTTGGTATGGGAATGAAGGAACGTCCCGAGATACGGAGGGGGGGATCTCTTTGGTGAATTACGGGGAAAGGGATATATCATGACGAACTTCTTCAGAGCCCTTCTCCCAGCCTTCTTGTCGATCGAATGTATGCGATAAAGTGTTTCGGAGGACTCCCTTTCCGAACAGTGTCACGTGTGAAAACATTCCTGGTGATGGGACGGGAGAGAATTGATTTGGGTCCCACAGGTTTTCGTGGCTGTTCGTAACATCGTGGGGGAGACTTTGATCTAGACTTCGTCTTTCGTTTGAGAACGACAAAATAATATCTGTGTTTATTCAGTCCAATCACCCAAAACCTCAATTTCGGAAGTAGCCTCGGCGAAGACAGAGCCGTCTTCGAGAAACACCCAACCCCCCCCCCCCTTCCACCATCACTTTTACTCATGATATTCGCATTAAAATCTATGAGGGCCAGGAAACTCCAATTGCCTATGAATTCGGCTCTTGATCTCTGCAAAGTTCGGTTCATTCTCAGGTGTCAAGATACCATGTCTCTGAAAGAAATCCAGAATAACAAGAGCACAATTCGGTTTGAATTCTCCTTCAGCCATGTGTTCTTGAACCTCCTCGACAGTCCAAAGATAGAATTGTTCCACCTCGCTATCATTCGGCTTGGGGACAATGCCAGCTGGGAGTTCGAGATCGTAGATATGTTCCACCTCTGGTTGGATCAAGCCTAGTTCTCCGCCTCGAGTCTTGTCCGTGATGTAGATATATGTCAGAGTGTCCTGCTTTGTTGCGTTCTTTCGTACGATGTCTTCAGGGAGACTGGCTTCTTCTTCGCACTCCCTAACCAGACACTCAAAAGTATCCTCACCTGTAGAAGTACCGCCTGCAACAGTATTATCAAGCATTGCTGGATATGTCTGCTTCGTCCTCGATCGCCTTGGAACCCACAATTTCATACCGTGACTTACACCCTCCATCTTGACGTACGCTGTCATGTGTACGCCATAGGTAACCACACCAAACAACGCTGTAGCTGCTCTCTCCATGCTGTAAAGAACTTCATTTCCCGGGCCATAGATTGGGTAGAGTTCATTTCTCCAACCTTCAAGTATGGTAAAGGTCTTTTGCTCGCGCAAATAGGCGCAGGTTTCTGCAACGACTTTGCTTCGCTCCTCTTCAGTAGGCAGCTGAAAGGCCGAAAATGTCCGCGTAGCTTGGTTCACCGTGAACGATTTCTTGATGCTCATAGGAACTTTGCGTAACTCCTCAAAGACGCTTTCTGGAACATAGCCTATTGGCGTTTCTGTGTTGCCATCGTCCCACACTAGTGTGTAGAGCGTGGACAGGAGCTCTGAGTAGGCTTTTGCGTCCCTGTCCTTATACGGGAACCTGCAGCGAATGTGAGTAATATTTAATTGAAAGACCAATAGAAAACGAGGGGTTAGAGGAATTTTGTTGCAAGATATATTCTCATAGAGACAACTCAGTTGAATCATGCTCAATCCCAAAGTGAAATCTGCGTCTTCAGAACATAACACTTACTTATCACACTCATTGACAAGATCCAGATTTGTCTTCATCCTTTCTGTCATACAATCAATCCCGGGCTTATTTTCTCTTGCGGTTAGATGAGCCTGCTTTGTACATGCGACTCACAGTTGCTGGCCTCGGCCGGAGCAAGAGCTGCTACTTGACGAACTTTCGGAACAAAGTTACGGTAAAGTCTCGATGGGTGCAGGGGATAAAGCCGATTGGAATTCCACTTTGTGTGACCCGATTTGTTCAACTTGTCGTGTATTGTCGTCATAAAGAGCTGGTATATTCTTCCCGATTCGTGAAGCTTCTTAACAATTCTGCACCTCGACACCGCCAAAAAAGCTCAAGCTATCAAAGCTACCCCTCCAAAATTTATGACCATATAAAGAGTGACACCGATCTAAACGTGAATATCATTTCTTACCTCGATCTTACCAATGCACGAAGCTCGATAGCACCACTTATTGGTTCACCTCTGAGATACCATCCTCTCTACTATAGCCAATTCGCATTCCTAATGGCAGCCCAAGCCCTTCCTCAACTCTTTGGTGTAGTCCCAACTGGTTGCCCAGTAATAACAACACCCACGACAGCTATATCCGAGACGTCACTTATTTACACCTTACCATCTCGAAACTTCTCACATATTGTTGTCTTCCTCTTGCCTGGGATTGCATTACCACCCGACACCGCAGCAGCCGTCTACATCTCGTCAACACCGCAGAACCCGGCATCGTTCAAATTTCTCGGCGGGATAGGTCAGGGCAAGGAGAGTGCGATCTTTAAGGTTGGTGGCACCGAGCATAATGGGGAGCAACTGAGTTATACTTTGGGGGTGTCGGTCGAACCTGCTGCATCGGTCGCTGCACAGATGTCGGCTTTACAGTCAAGTTTAAGTAATGGGAACAATACTGCAGACGCAAATAGGAGTACTGCTTTGGTAACCGTACCAAAGCCTAGTGATACAGTTATCCTGGCGCAGAAGATCATCAAGAACGCTTTCAATTTCCTGGCTAGTTTTAGTGGGAATGTTCCTGTTCCAGGAGGAAGTGGTACTGCTGGTGTTGAGGTGGTTCCGCTCAAGGCCTTCGAAGATTGGTGGAGAAAATTTGAAGGGAAGATTAAGAATGACCCGAGATTCTTGGAAAGAGATGGGGATTGAACAAATGGTTGTTGATGAATGCGTTGCTATGCATCATCTGTTCTAGGCAGGCGATTCTTGGAGAGATGCGTCCTGTCAAGGATGGTATGAAACTGGGAAATCTTGGGGTGAAGAGCTGTTATAATTCTATTGGGTCTTTCGACACATGACAGCACTCAAGATGAAGAGTATGAGGTATTTTGTGGATTTCGGTGTAATAGGAAGATCCTTGGAGTTGGGGATGCGGATTTCATGGGATACTTTCGAGAGCAACATCAAGAAGGGGGTTATACAGGAGAATATGTATAACAAATGTAGAACGACTGGTCATGTTAGAAATGCTTAAGAACCGAAACCCAGTGAGGATCTGCCCGAGCTGGACGAGTAGCATTCTCCTTTTAATGGTTATAAAATATCCTTCCATATGCCCTCGGCTTTTGGTTTCCCTGACGCCTATCTGGTGATGCCAACCAGACCTATGCATTGATTATCAGAAAGAAATACAAGAACAAAATGCTAAACCGTAAAGCACTTGATTGCTTCGCTTGGAATGGGGACGTTAAACGGGTAGATGCGAAGATTGATCATTTCTTAACAAGAAGATAGACGTAATCAACTCGTAACGGGGTGAGCTTCTTGTAAGGACCCTCAAGTGCCATTAGAAGACCACCAAATGAGACATATGCTTTGCTACGAGAAGTTAGTGACATGCGCGCCTGTGAATACTTGCCTGCTCAACTTACATAGTCTGCCCGTCCTCACCATCCTCGAACTTATAGATCTTGCCGTGACAAACGTAGTCGAACATATCTGCCAGCGTAGCCTCACCACCATGTCCACTACGTCCAATATCCCTCCATCCTCTACCATCGTCCTTGCTTCCATCCAGCGCCAGCGAAGTCGCCAGAACACAGTGAATGGTCTCGCCAATCGCGCATGGGTAAAGGTCTGAGTTAATGTCTAGTGTCATGACCGTCTGTGAGTCCGTAGATGTTGCGCCGATTCGCCCGACGCGGTCATATTTGGAATGGTCGAGTGTTGTGATGGTGAAGGTCTCATCAAAGAGTTGTGAATCTCCGGTACTGGCCATGACTGTTGAGTTTTGAGATTTCTTGGTTCGATAGATCCGTGTGTTCGTCGAGCTTGGAAGTTATCGGAGGTAGTTATTACTATCCAATTTCGTAGTTGTCGTCAGGAGCGCGAGGTGGTGCGGTGGAGTGTGAAGTGCTTGATTTCACTTTCGCGCTGGACGGCCAGTATACTAAGAGGATTTGGCAGGGTCTAGGTCGTCAAAGGTAGGTGAAGACAGCCTGATGTTGGGGGTGTCTGTTTAAGATACAGCAGCGGGTAATTTCAGGCCACTGTTCTTCGAGTTATCTGAATGCTGTGAGGCGTCAAGTACTGCGCTCCGGACGATTTCTTGAAGTCGTCGCGAAAAATTGGCTGCAGTCATCGGTGGGAGCGGCCGCTAGCATTAAGATAAGAGCTGGTGGGATGAAGAAATCTTTGAGTCGTTACTAGCCATCTACTCGGGCAAATAAAAGGAAGTACGGGACAAAGAACAACTTTTTTAAACTTTTCCCAACTCTTTCCTAGCAATGGCTTTTAGAAAAAGAAATGTAGGTATCGCGCAACCCGGAAGCTCTGCATCGAGTAGCGAAACCACAGAGAAGAAGTCAATACCAGGGATTCGACCTTCACCACTTGATGGCCGACCAACAACCTCAACAGGCACACATTCCCTGGACAACTTGCTTGCTGGCCACGCCGGTCTGGTACTTGGAACTTCTCTGCTAATCGAAGAGAGTGGAACGACGGATTTTGGAGGAGCTTTACTGCGATATTATGCCGCCGAGGGCATTTTACAGGGTCACCAAATTCATGTCTTAGGAATGAACGAAGCCTGGGGACGAGAATTGCCAGGACTTGGCTCTGCAGAAAGCAGTAGATCAGCTAAGAAAGAGACTGCCGCAGATGACAAGATGAAGATTGCTTGGAGATACGAACGGCTTGGAGAGTTCGGGGCTGGCGCAAGAGGTGGGCGCTCCTTTGCTGTACATATGCTTAAACTAGATCTGCAATCGCAAAACGTTCCTCAAGGCTGACCAGATCCATGTGATTAGAGAGGAGCGTTACTTCGTCGAGTATAACCTCTTCAGGAACTACTAGCATATTCTGTCATGATTTCGATTTGAGCAAGCGTCTCACCCTTCCTTCAACCACACAAATTCAGTTCGTCCCAACTATAACAAGACCGAATCTCGAGTTCGCAACTTTAGACAGCACAAAGTCACCCTTTAAAACATTTATAAGTCATATTTCCAACCACTTGTCTAACTCATCGAGTCACACTATCCACCGAGTCATCATTCCCACCATTCTTTCTCCGGCTTTATATCCACCCCACGCTTCAAGACCGGAGATAGTCTTGCAATTCTTTCATTGCCTGCGAGGGCTACTTCGAAAGTATCCTACGCAGCTCACAGTGATCACAACTTTGCCATTGACCTTGCATCCACGATCATCAGGATTGACAAGGTGGATGGAGCTCCTCAGTGACGGAGTGCTGGAGCTGTCACCCTTCCCATCTACTGCGGTAGCAACAAAATCTGCCCCAGGAATTACCACGACTCAGGAAGAGCCTCCACAGGGAATGCTGAATGTACACCGATTACCCATATTCCACGAGAGAGGCGGAGGGGGTGGGGAAGCCAGTGGGTTTGGAAATGACCTCGCTTTTACACTTAGTAGAAGGAAAGGGCTCGTGATCAAGCCCTTCAGTTTGCCTCCAGTTGAAGGAGACTCGGAAGCTCAGCAAGGAGGGCTTGAGACTGATCATGGGAAGGCGACAAAAGTAGATATAGAATTTTAAGTTGCTTTTGATAGAAGCATACCAAAAAAGACCATGTTAACATAGCACTGGCGTACAGAATCATCGACGTCGTTCCTGAGCATCAAAGGAGCTTCGAGGGCTGTCACCGAGCATATCTGACATTTCGATCTGATTCCATGCCCCGTGTCCATTTGAAGTAACTGTCCTCATGTAGTTCCTATCAAACAAGGCTCGGCGAGGATTCAGACGAGCTCTGAAATCGTTTCCCAAGCAGGAGGACAGTATCAGCCATGCTAACTCTTAATGTCAGCTAAGTTCTTGAAAATTTATGAGTCACATGCCTACGAAAAGAACGAGAGGAAATGCAACAAGAACTGCCAATATCCAGAGAGAGGCCATTTGGGCGGAAATAACTTTTAATCCAACAAAGTACACGAAGAGGATATATGAGAGGTACGATGAGGGACTTTGGATTTCCCACGTCGGCGAGCAACGGCTCCAAAAGCTCTAGCTGTCGCTCTCTGCGAAAAGCTAGCGCCCCCTGTCCATGGCGCTAGCAACTTATGTAAGCGAGATCGAATCACAAAAGCTTCAAAATTTCCCAAACTTTTCTTCCGTTTTCTTCCACTTCAAGCAACGTTCTCTTCACAGAACGTGCTCTACACAATAGGTATGTACGCTTCTCATATTCTTTCCAACTTCCGTCGATATGATTAGAAACACGATCTGTCAATCCCCTGAAACCAGTTCAGCTGGACATGATGTTCAAAATATGTTTTAATTAATGATCCATCGTCAAAACACTCCTCTTTGTTTCAAGCACTACAGTCTCAAAAACTTTGCTGACATGTGCACGCAGAATCCATCCCACTCTCCACTGCCTCCATGGCTAAGGCAGACATCCACGAAGACGAGCATCGCGAGATTGACTTGGACACGGTCACAGAGCCTGTGTCGATCTCCTTGATTGCTGGTCGCTATTTGCTATTCGACATCAATGTTGTAACTTATCTCCGCAGGACCCATAATATTTGTGGTGTGCTCATTGGTGGTATTCCTCAAATACCACAGCAGAATGTATTCCTTGGTCTTCCACTTGAGCTTCTTCCTGAAGAAGCAAGGCTTCTGGTAGAGAAGAAGGTTGCATATATCGTGGATGATACTGCATGGCACAAATCAAAACTCAGTACACTTTCCGGCGAAGAAAGAAGAAGGTACCTGGACTCCCTGCGTGAAGCAGGTCTAAAATCAAAGAGAGCCGCAGATGAAGGAGCAAAGAAGAGACAAGCCCATGGCCTAGCCAAGGAAGCAGCTACTCGCCGAGCAAAGGGCGCGCTCAAGCCAAACTCAGACAAAAAAGACATGGCAGATTCTGCAAAAGAAGTTTCTGATTCACTATTTGGTGACGAGCGACCACAGTCACCTACACCGTCCACACTTTCTGCCTCACACAGTCCTCATGCTATTACACCAACGATTACATACCCTCCTTTGTCGTTGCCAGACATCCCCACCGAGGAGGCAAAACCTCCTGTTCCTTCTTCATATCCCCTTTTTACTCATCTTCACTCTCGTGGGTACTTTACTACACCTGGTCTCCGCTTCGGCTGTGACTATACTGCATACCCTGGAGATCCTCTTCGTTTTCACAGTCATTTTCTTGCCACTGGTTATGACTGGGAAGAAGAGATTCCGATGCTTGACATTGTAGGTGGTGGTCGGTTGGGAACTGGTGTGAAGAAGGGATTCCTTATCGGCGGAGCAGACTCTGAAAGTAATAAGGAGGGAGACAACGTCAGGTCCTTCTGTATTGAATGGGGAGGCATGTGAAGAGTTGCAGCATTTAGCACAATACGGGACTGGACCAATACATAGCTTTCTTTGGTTTTTAGCGATGATACCCAATTCAATTTTTGGAAAACAGCAGTTTAGCCTTCAGTTCCCTGCATGTGAGACCCACGTTATGGGTAGCTTATTCTTAGTGCTCGTGTGTGAAATTTCCCCAGCTCGGCGTATCGGCGGACGGTTCCGAAACCGATGCAGTGGGATGGAAGTGCATCATCGCACCAGACTCATTACCAACAACACTAAACAGCTGCTTTGTTATTACACAACATCCCGGAGAGCGTATGTAAACTGGAGGAAGTGTTTACTCTCCTTTATCATGCGCCTCACGACTCCATTTCGAACGACCGCGAACCAAATTCGAATCTGATTCCCCGCAACAAACTCGAGCATGGCTTCCACTGTTTTTGAACATGCCGCAGGCAACAGTTCATGGGGAAACTGGACAAATTTCACACAGTATGTGCCATCTGCAAGAGATTTGCTATGGCCAGCCAGGATTGTCTCGGAAGCAATGGACAGTGTTGGACTAAGACTTGGGCAACGCATAATACCAGAAGCTACTGGCGCAGCGGGAGGAATTGTTGATGCTGTAACCACAACAGCTGCTGGCGTCGGAGAAGCTGCACACAACCTGCCAGCTAGTACAGAGATCCTCCTCGAAGTTGATGAAGCCTCTGGTCTTGCATCCCGATTCTCGATGGAGGGCGCACGGAGCTTGGGCTCTGTCTTTTCTTATGCGACAAGCAAGTGGGCTCTTTGCTGCATTATTATGGCAGTGATTCTGAACCGTACCCATATATATGCTTCGACACGCCGCAACTTGTCTTTACCCTGGAAGGTCAGACTCGCCCTACGAATTGTACCGATCATTCTTCTGTCTATGCAGGCTAGGTGGTTGTTGCAATCAATACAATGTCAGACATCACCGGATTTTGCTATGCTTCGATGGGGTAATGCTACAAAGTCCTCAGAGTTGTTATTCACGCAGAATGGAGGATATCTTCATACGATTAGTTCGACCCTTCTTTTTGGAGCCACAGATGCACAGTCTTGCGTGGCTGTGCAGATGATTCAACCACTGGAGGAGGACGATTCAAATGATATCGAGGATGCGAAGGGTGTTGCAGATCTGACTGGCTCATTGTCACTACTCTGGCCTCTTTTCAAGACGTTTAGTTTAAGCCAGTTTGTGGAAACAATTTCCTGCGCGGTCCAAGGTCGTCAATTGGCAGCAGAGACAGGAATGACTCTTTTTGAGCACTCTCTAGCCTTTGCAGAGGCTGAAAATGCTATCGGTTCACAGCTTGGATGGGGATCATTTGGAACCAAAACCATCACCCGCAAGAAATCTGACCCAGATTCACCAGGCGAGCCTACTCAGATCGCCATCACACGCTCGATGATCATGAGGCGAGTCAATACAGCTCCCGAAGTCCTTCTAGTGGGCTTCTTGTCAAGTATGAACCATATCACAAGTCACATTTTGGGCATATTTAACCTTCAAGGACGGCTGCGTTTGATCAATACTGGCTTCTGGGGTCTCTCTTTCATGTCCGTTATCGTCTGGAGCATTTGGACATTCTCTATCGACGATATTATGGACCAAAGTTTGCTTCGATTCCCCACCGTTTGCATTATTGGATTCATACCACACATGTTGGTCTTCTGCGGCATTGTAGCATGCTCAGCTATCTACGGAGCAGCATTATTATTAACAGCTTTGGCTCCTCCAAGAAATAGCGATGAGGTACACGACGATCGAGCCAACTTACATTCATCTTTCTGGCAAAGAATCATGGATGCTCATCAGAACATGCAAGCCAACGTTCCTCTCTCTGCGATCAGAATCACTATGCATATGGACTTCTACACGGCATTATTGAAGACTGGCTTTAGCATTATGACTATGGCAAGTGAGGCTGTTTACTTGACAGAGAATCGGAGTATAAATGTCAAGGAGCGGACATGGCTGGAAGAAGAGCGGCTGCGAGAAATAGACGAGGCAGGAGCTCATTGGCTTGGTCCCACGTTCCGAGCTCAAGATGCGGACTTACAGTATCGTGACGGGATTGCAAACAGCGTTGGGCTTGTTGTGGCTAAAGACCAGCCAATGGACCTTCTTCGTAAGTCTTCTAGTGGCTACGCTCGGGAGATGACAGCAAAGAAAGCTTCCAAGAATAAAAACCACGAGAGAGGTATGAGAGACGGTGTGGGAGCAACAGAACGAAGCGGGCGGTGGATCATGGCCTTGGAATTCTTCCTAGGTATAGGCAGACTCGTTCTCAGCTGGTGGGCGTCTTTGGCCTTGAAACTGCTTGCAAAAATTGGATTCCAAACACGTCCCCGATTCCTTTTATGGCTTATAAGTAGACCGAAGGCAGCTGGTTCGAAAGACTCGAGGAGTAACAGTAGCGATCCGGACTCATTACCATTCTGGCTTTTGAGTATTGATGGGGAATTAACTTTACCAAAGGATGAGAACGTTGACGTCGAGGCCGAGATGAAGCGACGGCTGATCAGTGAACAAGGACATTGGGATGAGACACTGGAGAAGAAGCTAGACACCAACACCTACGACTGGTTCCTTGCTGGGGGGTGGTGGGGCAATGATGATGGTAGTGGTAACTTTGTTCCTGAAGACAGAGAGATTGAAGACGACCTGACTAGTGTCATCTCATATGCCACAAATACAGACGATAGTGGTTGGGAATCAGACGAGGAGAATAACGATGGAAGAAGAACGCCTACCCAGAGACACCCACAGTTCTCAAGAGAGTCTACGCCTGCCGTCGATAATCCATTGAGTTCAGCAGACCTTGCCCAACTCCTACATCCGAAATCCCCAGAGCAGCGAGCAGAAGCTCAGGCCCTTGCTGCTCACCTCACAAGCAGTAAAATCATGACCCGATCACAATTTCGCGAGCTTCAGCAACGAGAGAGAGCTAGAGTCCTCATATCCACACGGCATAGACCCACGAACTTCGTTGCTTCTTCTCCAGACGGCAAGCTGACAGCAGAAGAAGAAACCCAGATTTTGGAACATCTCATTACCACACGCCGTGCTTTCCACGATGAAGCTCACACTAATGGCCAGAATATGACATGGGCCAAGGGTGCTTCTGGCATGGGAGAAGGTGGACCACAATGCGTTGTATGCCAAAGCTCACCTCGAAGCATTATCGTGTGGCCATGCCGCTGCCTGAGCTTGTGTGATGACTGCCGAGTTACATTGGCCATGAATAACTTTGACAAGTGTGTCTGTTGTCGAAGAGACGTGGCAAGCTTTAGCAGGATCTTTGTACCATAAAGAAGGGAGGATTTTCTTGAACCTAGTGCCAGAACTTTGTTTTTCAGTTTGAGCGGGTTTTGTTTGTTTGTATACTTTTCTCGATTTACAACATCCATGCGACGGAGTTTGGAGGTCTGAAGGCAAGACTTAGGTTCAATCTTGCAACTGAACATTCTCATTGCTTTCTGCTAGGTAATCCTTGAGATTCAAATAATAGTTTTCTCACAATTATCGAGAAGTGATAATTGAGTGATTTTTAACGACAGGTAGGATCAAAAGATCATTCTAAATTGGTCACCAGGACAAACCCCGCCTCAGAATAGGAGCATCTATAGTCTTTGGATTGATTGCAGTGATTCAAATGCTTAGCCATTCGTTCCTTGAGGCAGTCTGAGATACTTGTATCCACATCTGTATTATCTGCACTGATTAAGTATGCACCGTCTCTTTGGTTCCATGCTCCTTCACTTGACTATTATGGTCCTACCCAATCTTTTGTCTTTTCTTTCACATTGAAGACTGTTATTTATTGCCCTGCTTATCGTAAAACGGCGGATGGTAATGGTTCAACGTTTATTCCATAACTTATACTTAACAATACCTTATAAATAGTAGTGATTCAGTTTCCTCTTTCTTCGATCACTAAACTGAATTCGGAATTTACTATACACCATCCCAGTCACTGTATTTAACTCAATGATTCAAGATGAGGGTATAACTAGATTGAGTCTGGCCTGTAGATCTTCAAATTGGGCGGTGGTGATTCCTTCGAAACCGCTATTTACAAAAAGCCAAGTGATCCTTTGTCACTCTCCAACACCTGAAACTCCTGCCCATATGCATCCGGTAAAGTTTTTTACAATTCCTCTTACGAACGTCGCTGTTTCAAGTGTACAGCTACACCTCTTAATCGTCGTCCATGCCATCGACATCAATAGCATCTGGGTTCGCTTCGGCTTGAACAGGATCTGCCTTGATATTGCCACCTTGAGGTCCGGTACTTGCTGCGACAAAGCCAACTGGTGCTCTTGCTTCTCGTTCAAGCGCTGCCATAGCATCAGCACCATTGTCTCCATCTGCTTCATCCGGCCGTTGCTGGCTTCGAGCCAGAGCTTGAGAAGCAATGAAGTTGACATCAGTATTGTACTGTGCTTGAACACTTCGCTTGATACGCAGCATCTCCTTGAATGTGTCTTCGTTGCCATGCTGCACCTCGAAAGATTCCCATTTCTGCCAAAAGCCTGGGCTGGTACGTGGATCGCAGAACTGAGACGCATGTCCATAAATTGCTCTGGCGCGGTCAATTTCTCCGAGTCTCTTTTCCATATCAGCGAATTTGAGGCACATATCTCTGGCCTCTTTGTCTGGTAATGCTGCAATCGCACGCTCGTAGATTGGTCGTGTAGATGGCAGACCAAAGTTCGAGGCGGATTTTGTGATATAGAAATTAAACATGTCCGCACGATCCTCATCAGACACGGCCCTGGTGGCTCTCTCATAGATACGCATCGCATGTCTTGCCAGGCCCCGCTCCTCCTCAAGATTACCATACATCAAGTAAAGGACTTTGGCGAATTTTGGTGGGCAACCTTCAACAGATTGTTCGAAAAGATCTCTTAGTCTCTCAATTCCAATCTTGCGGTCTACTGCCTTAGTGAGGTACAAATTCCACAGCTCAAATGCTACAGGATAGCTGAACAAGTCGAGACCTCGCTCATAGATTTTGAACGATTCCTCAAAGTACTTGTTCTCTTCAAGCAGATTGGCGTAATTGACTACAGTTTGAGGAGTGGCAATTCGAAGCTCAAAGATTCTCTCGTAGACCTTTTTAGTCTCCTCCAAAGTGCTAACACTTTCGACGAGATCCACGTAAAAACTCCAAAGTTTCCAACTCTTATGCACTCGCTGCTGGGGTGATAATGTGTCATCAAAGTAATCCACCGTGGACCGTTTTGGCGCCTGTACAGCTTTGGCCATGATTTTAACGGCTTCGTCGAAGTTCTCGTTGCGGAGTTCCATCTCAGCCCATTCGATCCACATATCGGCCAATTCTGCAACTGACTTGAAAGGAACCTTCACAGCCTTTTCCATTATCACACGAGCATTTCTAAGATCTCCGCCCTCCTCATAGAACTTCGCGTAATCTGCCCATAACTCGTGAAAGAGGCCTGTGGCTTTCTTTGGTTGGATGGCAGCAATAGCATCTGTGTATGCTTGGACAACCTCCTGCTTATTGTCGCCCCATAAGGCCACTCGCTTCTTCCATTCAGGAGTGTTATTAGGATTCTGTCGAAGCAGAACATCATTGATAAGGAAAGGTCTTCGGTCCATCAGCTGTTCGAATCGCATCATGCGAATATCCAAATCGAAATCCGCGTTCTCATCAACAATGCCTTTTTCTGACCGTACGGCTGCGGCATCCATCAAAGCTCCAATGATCGACTCCTCAAATTCTGCATACGAGTCAAAGATCAGAGTGAAATCTCGTACTGTCATGACCGTTGTGACACCTTCTTCAAAGATGTCTCGAGCACGCTCGAAACTACCTCGTGTAATCCAGTATGTCGCAAGTCCAGACCATAATTTGCCTCTTTGGTCGGCGAATCTGTCAATTCCACTGCGAATGATTCTTTCTACATCAATTCCCGCTTCATCACCAGTCTCTACATCTTTAGCATGAGCGACCAGTAGGTCTACCATTTCACTCCAAAGCTGATAATGACCCAGACCGTTCTTGCTACGAAATTTGGGGTTGTTAAGAATTTCCATATATTTCTTGACAGCTTCCGTATACAGTCCCTCCTTGACCAATAGTTCGATAAAGTCTTCCGCGTCTTCAGGGTGAATCTGCATGTACCGCCTCCAGATCTTGACTGCTGTTTGTCCGGATGCGGAGTTGGCGAACGGGCGGTATAGAGCCCATATTCGATTGTGCTGGGTGATTGGCAATGCTCTCAGAGCCCGGTCAAATGTGTGACGCGTAAGAGTGACCAAGGGTTGCAGCAATAAAAACGACAGATACATTTCCCATATCTTCGGCATCTTGTTAAGAAGGATGAGTGCTCGTTCGAACAGGGCGTTGACTTTGGTGTATTCTTTAGCAAAAATAGCAGGATTTAGCTTGCCCAAGTGCTTCATTCTCAGATTCAAGTACTGTAAGCAATTAGACACATCTTCAAGGCAGCCTAATATATCACGTACCATTTTCCATAGTTTATACGACCGCGGCAATTGCAAACAGGCCCGTTCAAGAACGAAAGCCTGCTCGTGTAGGCTGCCATGCTTGAACTTGAATTCGATGTATGCCAACCATGGTTTGGTGCTTCCCGGATCGCGCAGGATATCTTGCTCGTAAATCGTATCTTCTTCAGACTATAAAAATGGTCAGTACAAACTCAATCTCGAGCTGCTCCATGCTTAGGAAGGCCTACAATCAAATACAGGTCAGGCTTGCCCCTATCCAACTTGGACTTTGAGATGCTGGGAGCAGCCATTGCCGGTAGCAGCTCTCCAGGCATTCTCTGCCTGCGACGAAGGGTTGAGAGTCAAGAACAAGGGGAATAGTATGGTTTAGTACTCGTCGTCGCGTCAGGATCGAGGAAGTTTTGAGATCACAGCCGCTAAGCCTTTGTGCCTTGTTCGCAAGGCTACTAAGTGAATGAATTGTCTGTTGAAATCAACATCTGGTTGCTATGGAAGCTGTGAGTTGAGATATCAGTCTTGAAGAGATAGATTTATGGGAACTTAAGAAGGAAATCAAATAAACCGCTGCAAGGCTTGTTCACCTTTAAATTGTATTTTGAGTCCGTAGTTTTCGTGTTTTTGCCTTTCAATGATCGATCCGCTGCTCTTAGAGCGTCTGGAGCTTCCCGCCTACCCTTGTCCGCCAAGCTTCTCGAGCTTGATCGGACTGCCTTCCTTATCTGAGCTCATACGCCATACCTTACCTGCGAACACAGATTCCTCTGATTCCAACTCTTGCATAGGCTAGCCCTCCCTCTCTTTCTCGCACTCGAGAAGCAACACCTCTCGGAGCCAATCCCGCACTTTCAAGAGCCTCCAAGATGTCGGGAGCGGGGGTAAGACAAAGCCAGACTCACCATGAGAGCCTCTACTAACTGCTCCTCTTCCAGGATCGTGAGGCTGTTTTTCCAACCCGGCAGTCGCTGGGATTGATGAAGTCGAAGTTGAAGGGAGCTCAAGTAGGCCATGACCTGTTGAAGAGAAAGAGCGAGGCTCTTACAAAGTACGTTGGGTTGCTCCCAATTGACATGCATCAACTAACAATACTATTTTAGGCGTTTCCGAGGTACCTAAGACCAATTGAAGTACAATGTTCTACATGCTCACTGCTGTATCTAGAGATCACTCGACGAATTGACGAGGCCAAGCGCAAGATGGGACGAGTGATGCAGATTGCAGCTTTCTCTCTTGCTGAAGTAACATACGCTGTTGGAGGAGACATTGGTTACCAGGTTCAAGAATCTGCCAAATCAGCACGTTTCCGAGTTCGAACGAAGCAAGAAAACGTGTCTGGTGTCATTTTGCCAGCATTTGAGAGCTACACCACCGAGGGCAACAACGACTTTGGGTTAACCGGATTGGGAAGAGGTGGACAGCAGATTCAGAGATGCAGAGAAACATATGCTAGAGCAGTGGAGACTTTAGTGGAACTTGCCAGCTTACAGGTATGCAGTGTTGGAGGTTGGCACTGGTAGGCAATCGCTGACTAGGTTTACAGACTGCTTTCGTTATCCTCGACGAGGTCATCAAGGTTGTGAACAGAAGAGGTAAGTGAGAGTGATCTCTAAGGTTAAACATCGCAAGCTGACATATTCCCCTCACAGTAAATGCCATGTCAGTATTGCATTGATCGTTTTAATTTTCCTTTACTCATAATTGTAGTGAGCACGTTATCATTCCCCGCACAGAGAACACCATCAAGTGTAAGTCTCCTGATCCTAAAGTGAGCCTGAAACTAACCAGGACAGATATCAATTCTGAGCTTGATGAATTGGATAGAGAGGAGTTCTACCGTCTCAAAAAGGTTGCCAATAAGAAGCAGCGTGACACAGCAGCTCAAGACGCGGAGATGGCAGCAAAGAAGGCGGCGGCGACTAGTAAGCTGGACAGCGACAAGGAGAATGAGAGCAGTGCACCTGATATCCTGGGCGATGAAGAAGACAACGACGTCATCTTCTAATTACCTTACTTGGGCATGATGCACTTGTTGGGCCCGTTAGTTGGTAAGGAGTATCACGGGAAAACTTGTAGTATTAGACTGTGCATATAAAAGATTGAGCGCATTCAAACTTTTTCCTTAAACTTAAACACCGCGGAGAAATTGTTTTACACATTCATTAGCTTACTGTCTTTGGTAAGTAACCTTGATAACCTGTCCCTCAGAACCCAAGGTCATGCCGGCAGTGTTCTCCTTCGCACTAATAGCGCCCGCCTCATTCTCATACTCAATGAACGCAATTCCCCTACGACCAGGTACCAATCTAACCTCGCGGAAACCCTCAAATCTACCAAAGATAGCCGTAAGGGCATCAATGTCATACTCGTCAGGTAAATTCTGGACGAAGATGATCTTGTTGGGCGGTAGGTACTCGTCGGGAATGACTGCGGCAGCACTTGGGTTGGAGGACTTCAAACCTGCGCCTCGAGAAGCCTTGACTGGTCCAGTGGCTGCGAGTGCAGGGCCAGCGGCGGCAGCAGCAATCTTCATGCGCTTTTGCTCCTCTGCTGCGTCGGCGGCCTTCTTCTTGTCTGTAGAGATATCCTGTTAGCCCTCTGAAGCTCATAGCAAAAAGAAGACGAATTTGGGAAGAATACCTTTCTCAGCCAGACGTCTGCGCTTATGATTCTCAAACTCTTGCTCATCACCGGTGCGCTTGACAGTAGCATCAGATCTAGTCTTTGCGAATGCAAGTTGCATAGGCTTCTCGAAGAGCTCGAAGCCCTGAATTTCCTCGATGGCCTTGGCGGCGCTGTCGACGCTGTCGAAGACAACGAAGGCCTGTCCCTTAGCCTTCAAGTTTGTCTTGGCCACAATATCAACAATTTCGCCATATTCTGAGAAGAGCTCCGTAAGCGCCTCTTTCAGTTGATCGACCTTGATGCGCTCCTCGAGGTTGCGGACATACACGCTGTTGAAAAGATATTAAGTTAGCGAGAGATCTTGCTTACTATACGTGTCGGAGTGCAATGACACGTACGTAGCACTTGGAGGTGGACTAATTGTAGACATCTTATTCTACAGACTCGCGATGTTGCGTAGTGCCGTAGGTAGATTATGAGAAATTGTGAGGTCGTGTTGATGGAGCAAGGCTGATATGTTATGCCTCAAATACAAGGCCTTAAGAATATTATAGGATATCGAGTCAAGCAGTGTTAATAGAGAACTCGGCCTGCTGCATCCTAATAATCTCATCTTTTGACTGGCTAACCTATGCTACAGTATGCAGAACGATAAACCGCTAATTCTGGGAGCAACTCAATCATTCCTATACTCCGAACTTTAGGGGATATTTGTACATTTCTCTGTTATTACACCCTTAAGAAACCGGTGCAATTGTCTCCTCGTTCTCCTTCCCTTCTACTACCACCGGTGGTGGATTTTCTTTTGGCTCATCCAGTGCTAATTCTTTCTTAAGGTCAGGCAGGAATCTGTCCAGCCTCTTCCACGTTTCTACCCATAATTCTTCCTGTGATGGATCTTGTGATGGGGGCACAAGATATCCACTGCTAGACATCACTAATAGGATGTTCTTCAAGCTTTCAGGAACAGCCTCCTCCTGCGAAATATTAGCTTCAGAATTCTCATGCTGAAAATTTTTGTCCACATACCAAGCTATCACCTTGCCCACTATTCATGAGTCGATCCATAATATCGAGGATCTTTAGCCAAAGATCCAACATACCATCCCACTTCGACAGAAGGACTAGGTAATGAAGGAAAATTCGGCATAGGAGAGTCGCCGCTTGGACTCTGGTCTCACTCATTCCAATTGGGTCAGATGAGAAAACTTCAGGTTTGAGGAGGCGGTGGATTAAGGGGAATAAAACTTCAGCAAAGATGGCAGTCCATTCTTCATGATCACCAGATATTAATTCGGGAGACAATAGTGATCTCTGAAGCGAGCCAAATGCTGCATGGCGGATCTCGCGGCATGGATTCGTGCACTGTGTTGTCAAGGCACCAAAGATAGGCGACCAGTAAGCTGCCCAAGCTGTTTTCATAAGCATATATATCATCGCGTGGGAAGACATGGGCTCACCTTCTGTACTCTCGAGATGTGACTGTTTCATTAAGACTGGAATTCTCGTGGTTAGGGAATATATCATTGATATGGCTTTGACACCACGAGCAACGACAGCATCGACCCTATATAATTGTCAGCAGAGCATAGGGGAAACTATATCCTAGACTCACTGAGGCTGTTTTGATGCTTTCGGTAGTGGTCCCCTTCGAGATCGCTTATCTTGTTTCTGCTCAACTGTAGCGCCAACACTACCGGCAGATGCAAAGTCATTGAGCAGCTTGACTGCTGATTCGTAGTTGTCAGCCATTACAGTTGGAGGAGAGCCGATGGCAACACCTTCCAGAATTTCAAAGACGGTTGCTGCACTTGTCGGACTTGCTCCAAGATTTCGAAGAATAACCCAGAAGTCGGGAGAGGTCATGATCTCATTCCGTAGCGGCCCTGGCTCGTTGATGCATTTCTTCAGTCCTTGCAACACAAGCGGCGCCGACTTTTCGAGCAAGTCCTTCTTGAAGCTGGAAATGGAATGAAGAACAACAGGCACACGAAGGAATGAATGTTCCTAATATTGTTAGCATGTTATGTAGATCAAGAGACAGCAACATACATAGCTTGCGTGTAACAAATGTAACAGATAGAGGATTGTCCGTGACATCATGGTGCTATGGTAAGCGCTCGCATTTCTCATCACGTTTTGCAATGCCTCTGCGACATCAGCTCCTAACGCGCTAATCGTTTCTTCATCCCGAAGAGCAAGAACAGTGCAAAGCTCAAGCAAGTATACAATCGAAGGGTTGTAGACAGGCCCACCTGTCATACTCTTTTGCCCATTGGTAACAGCATTGTCTGTTTCTGATTTTACACTTATGACTATGGTTGAAGGATCGTCCGGAAGTTGGAAAAGTAAGGCTTCGACCAATGGCTCAAGAGCCTCCACAGGGAGGACGCTAACCACATCAGCTTTGGTAGTTGGTAATGTTGGAGGTTACTTACACAACGTTTGCAAAGACATCTCCCATATAGCAAGCATTCACACAGTCTACCGTGCACAGTGTACTTTCTAACTCCTCATCTGAGGGTTCAGGGGGATCATCAGCAGCATAGCTGGAAATATAGGATGTAAAGGCAGAGAACAATCCAGTGTCTGTAGGTTTAGGACCTCGATCAATGACTTGAGAGGGATTTTGGAGCGGTATTGGAGGTATCTCGAGCTGATTTGGAGAAGAGGTGAAGAACTTTGGAGGGATCAGAGAGTTGACAAATAGGTTGAGCCATATGCGAACGACCTGTATCCAAATTTAGTCCGGTGCTATAAGGGGAAACGACAAACTTACGTATTTCCAGCTGTTCTTAATAATGGCTTCATTACCCGTAACTACACGGAACAGCACCACGGTTGCTAATTGTGCTTTGAAGTCCCTGCCAAACTTCACTGCCAACTCACTAACCATGACACTATTGTCACCCACTTGTATTTCTGTGTTAAGTGCAGTATTGGAGGTGCTCTCAGTTGCCAATGTGGTCATATAACTGAGACAGTACACAATTTGGTCGACAGCCTCGGTCAAACCATGC
Organism: Coleophoma eucalyptorum; assembly: GCA_026120035.1. Taxonomy (NCBI): domain Eukaryota; kingdom Fungi; phylum Ascomycota; class Leotiomycetes; order Helotiales; family Dermateaceae; genus Coleophoma; species Coleophoma eucalyptorum. Next base: position 830,196 of record JALRME010000015.1, read on the forward strand.
TTGGCTGCGATTCTTGCACACTGATCAAATCCTGTCACAACTCTTGAAAAAACTGCATCATCGCTAGCCGACATGAAGACGTATGATAGAGTCGCGACCACAGGTTTCCAAGTTGCTGCGAACATGTCTGCGTCAAATATGTTGGTATCACAGATGACAAGGTTGCCGGCTGACTCAGTCTTAAGTAGAAGTTCCTTCCAGGCATAGTCGAATGCGTTTTTGTTCTCGTGCTCATCAGGCAGGATTATCTCATTCGACTTGATATTATCAAAGATACCTTGAAGATATTCCGGAGCAAAATCTTGGCCACCATTAACACCTCGAAGATTTCTTGCAAAATCTGTATAGGTCATGCGGTTTTGAGACTTCAAGTTTGGATTGTGCTGGTCAGTGTTCAACATGATGATAGCGTAGGTCAAGACAAAGACAGCGTCCTTGTCTACAACACCTTCTGGAGGAGAGCCCGCACAGTATTTCTCAGAGAATACTGTAACGATTCGTTCGATCAATGCTGACTCTCCAGGTAATCGGAAAGATTCAAGTAGTTCACGTAATGCTTCGTCGACGCGCTTGCCTGCGAAATCGTATTGTTCCATTAATGCTTCAAGAATCGGTTCGTTTCCCTTCTTGGAAATGAACTCGCCGAGCATCTTCTTTGATATTCGCGCAGTGCCCTTCAAGAAAGAAGCCACAGAAGCAGCATCCGTGGCATCGGCAATTATACCTTGTGAGTTCAGATATGCCAGGCCAGCTTTAGGGTTCTCGTTGAATTTTGCAGCGCCTTTGATGACGATCCGTTTTCTTTTTCGTTGTTCTCGCAGCTGCAGCACATCAGGGTAGCCCTCTGTACTTGGCTCATCCTCCAAACGGTCAGCGATGAACTGAACATACCCCAACAATGCGTCTAGGCAAAGCGGCGGCACGCTTGTTGTACTCCAAGTAGCTGAGTCTGGAATTGCATTCCGAGATAGCAAGCCTATCATGTCCTCGCATATGTCACCTCTGTCAACCTCGCAATCATAGTTGACATACAGCTCTACCATAAAGCTAGGTATGCGAGCTAGGGCCCCAATACTCTCCACCATGGCTTCCCGCGCATCTGGTTTCCTTGAGCCGCCCTCCATACCCAACTTCTGACGGTCCTTTACAGGCACCGGAGTTGAGCGGCCGCTGCTTGATTGAGAAGGAGGCGGTTTGACGAGCTTTGGTGCCTGGGGTACGCCAGCATATAATGAAGGATCGATTCCAGGTTCCCTTGGTATTTCAACCCTTGGATGTAGGCATGCAACTAAATACGAAAGAAAGAGTTCCTGTTGTAATTTGAGCACTCCCCGACAGGTAGCCAGTAATGTTCCAGCGACAATCAGGGACTCGTTCAATATTGACATATTGTCAGATCTGACAAGCTGGAATATATATTTGCAAAGACGATCTTCTGCTAGTGTCGCGAGAGAAGGATGTTTTGCAATGGATGGCCCAGCGACCTCCAGGGCTACATCAATGATACGTAGAGCCATAACCCTCATAGCATCGGCATGTTGACGATCATGAGGATCAAGGAGATCAACCAAAACTCTAAAGAGTTCTCGAATGGAAGGTAGAGAATAAGGCTTGATGGGCTCATCATCAACTTCTGAGAGGCCTCCATCAAGTTCAGACCCGTTATCCATAGACGAAGAATCTTTCATTCCATTTCGACTTTTGTCAAAGCTTGACGATGATGGCCGAGAACTTCCAGTAGGTGGCGCTGCCAAAGAAGATGTTACAGCATCGTTGCCATTAGCTGAAGGGTCCATCTTCACCGTACCCATATCAGCTTTCGTTTTCTCGTCTAAAGCCTCGACTTCATCGCCAGCCTCGATTTCTAGATGTTTTAAGCGTTCAAAAATCACCTGGCACATTTTAACCATGGACATCTCTGCTGAACGTCGCAAAAGCTCGGACAGTCTTGACTGACAGCACATGCTAAGACCGGTCTCCATCATTTCACAAACACTCTCGTCGCTCAGTAAATCTCCTCCAGGACCAGAGAGCATTCCTTCCATAAGCTTCAGTATTCGCAACAGGACAATCTCATCGGCAGCTGAGTCGCTGGCCTCGAACCGACAATGAGTTATAGCGGCAGATAAAGACTGCATCGCAAGCGCTAGCCGTGGGGACTCGGAGCTTATTATGTTGTAAGAGAAGAACTTCGTGATAGCAACTATCGCTAGAGACGTGATTGGGGCAGATGTTGCAGATGCTTGAATAACTTGGAGGAAAGGATGCAGTAACGACGGCGTATCGAAGGTGTGAATGTCTAAAAGCGATTAGTTTTTATAGATATCTTGTCACACTTCGAACATACCTTTACAGCCCACAAGCTCTCTTCTCAGCCGCCCAAAACCAGCCATCAATGGGTTATCTTGCATGCTTTTGCCCTTCTTTCCCCGCAGACCCCACCTGTTCGCCAACCCACCATCATCAATGACCTCCCCAATCCCTGTTGAAGTTCGTGACTTCTGGCCTTTCCTAGGACCCAACTCAGTCCGTGGAGTGGAGGGACGTGAGTTGGAGATGGCGGGACTGACTGGATTGGAGGCGCCACCAAGGATCGCAGAGACAGAAGAATGTGCCCATCGTGCATGTTTGCGCATAGCAGATGTGACTGTTATACATTCCGTCGTAATGAGTGCGACAGGATCCACCGCGACTGAAATGCCTGGTCTTCGAGTTGACATGGTGATGCCGTTCAATCTTGGACCTCCAGAGCTGGTTCTTGCTGATTCACCTCCAAGAGATTCTTCTGCTTTTGCGATTGGAGATGCTGGATCCTCTACTGGCAATTGGGGCAGCTGGGGCGAAGGTGTTAAGACGTCATTGCTCATTATTCGTGGAGGATTGGCACAGCATACATATATGCTAGCTTCGGCAACTTCGAGCTTCGAGGTTCTGATGGTGACAGATGTCAAGTCTTTTCAGTGGTAGAAAAGACAGGTAGTATGTTGTGATTTCTCGGCGAACTAAGAATCGAACAAGGCCCGAGTATCGTAGTTATTGCCAGAAATCATAAATCTGTCATAAAACATTAGAGTCTCCGTCGCTGAGGCCTCAAGTATCCAAGCTCAGCAACCGAACAGGTAACATTTCGGAGATTTGAGGTACCACACGTGACCAAACGACAGGTGTACTCGAGCGGCTTTCCAGAGTGCAATTCAGCAGGTGTTTCTCCAGGCGCACTGTTAAATACTCGAGCTACAACAAATACTAAAAGTTCCATTCAACGCATTAGAAGATGTTAGATATAGTCTATATTTCGGATCTATACATCAAAACCACCCACCCAATTACCGTACAGTATAAAAAAAGTAAAAGGGGCCTGTAGCGAGCAAGCCCTTCGATGCAACAAGACTGCCAGAACCCCAGATGTCCAGCAAACTTGAAAGCTCCCAAACCTCGTCAAGTCATGTGCAAGGCAAATACTGCCGCAGATATGCCCTATAACATTTGACGCCTGTCTTCTGATTTTACATTCATACAAGTCTTCCATGCAATGGGAAAGAATCGAATATTTCAAGGCTGCGGCGTGCGAGGAAAGCACTTCCCAGGATCCAGCACTGTGGACTGTTAACATTTAATAGAGGTAAAGTAATGCTCTCTTACCTGTCTCTGGTCCGAACCTCTCACTGTGCTGCTTTTCCGGGGGCCTGCTCTACTGGCTTCTGCTCAGGAGTCGTTTCAAGTACCTTTTCTGCAGGCTTTTCTGAAGTTTTAACAGCTGGTTTATCCGCTGGCTTATTCGCGGGTTTCTCAGCGGCGTTCTCGGTCGCCTTTTCTGGTGCTTTATTTCCTGCTTCTCCTGCAGGTTTGTCCGCGATTGCCTTTGCTTCTTCTGCAGCTTTCGCCTTTGCGGCAGCTTCCTCTTTTGCCTTCTCTTTCATTGCTTCATTTTGAATATCGGTTTTGTCCTTTTCCCATTGGCCATTTGGATCAGCAAATTGGTCTTTGATCTTCTTCATCCGTTCCTGGCGCTCTGTTTCTTCTTTCTCATGGGCAATTCGTTCTTGTTCCATTTCCTGTTTTTAGAGGTTAGCTTTCTGCATGTGAATTAGAAATCAAGAACTTGCCTCCATATGCCTTATGTCATCAACGCTAGGCTCGTATAAATGCCAGATAGTATAATGAGGTAATCCAACCACAGAGAATTGCATACGTTTTGCCATCTGAACCTGGTGAGTAAGGATTAATCATAAGGGTCTCAGATACTGACCTTGCCAAAACCTTCTGTCTCTGCATGCTTTTCGAAACTGAATGCAGGGAAGTGTACACCTGATCGAAAAACCTTTGCCTTTGCCAAAATACTGACTCCGCCAACACCATCAATATCCATCTCCATATCAGGGTCTCCGTAAGGATCTCGTAGATACGCAAGGTGAGGTCTCCAGGTTGCATATTCTGCATAGCCTTCAACAATGACTGCGTCCTCGTCCAGTGTATCTGCCAACGCCAAAGCGGTTTCTGATTCCTGCCACGAATTTAAATCATAAGGTTGTTCGCCACCTAGCCAATCAGGCAAAGGTCGCCAAACGTCTGTCCGTTATAGTCAGTATCATACGAACCATTGAGTTAGAAATAAACATACTGGGTACAATGACATCCTTATTGTGACGCATCAGGTCTTCCAGGATAGTGAAGGGGGCAGTCTCAACGTCCACGTCCCTCCAGTAGACCCAGCTATGGTAGGGCCGTAGAGCCGCGCTGAGTAGCCAATTTCTTGCTTGTGCCATTAATTTTCTTCGGCTGGCCTGAGCTGCAAAGCCGTGACGACTTTCAACGTCCTGGTTGACTTTCTGTCCAAAATCCTTCTCAATGATTGATATTTCGCCATAGGGTTGTTTCGGATCCGTATCTGCTTGAAGTTCTTCTAGAAGCTCGGAGAGTAAAGGTAATGTTCTGTCCTTCGAGTCTGAAACCAAGAAGGCAAGGTCAATGAGGTGATGAGGGTACGTGAAATTGCGTAGATGAGCAAAAAACATGCGAAGATGTGACTCGGCATCTCGAAGGGGTGCACATAATAGGATGCGTTCTTCTCTCTCCCATCCCCTTGCAGTGCCTCCTACCGTCGAGAGATCGTAGTATCGTACCGTTTCGAGTTCGGACCCAGCGCTTGAAGACAACAAGCCCAGAGAAAGGACAGGTACCAATGAGGCACCAGGCCATACAAAGAAACCAAAAAGCGAGGCGCAAACAAGAATGAGTCCGAGTCGTATTATAAGTGCTCGTCGTCGTCGCAAAGCCGGCGGAGCTGTTCTTGGCTGGAATCTAAAGGGTCATTATGTTATTGACAGTCCAATGTCAATTGCAATGCAGACATAACTACAACTCGTGTGGAACTGGCTTCTTACCTATGAGGGGAAATGGAGTACGTGTCGCTCTTGCTCCTTGGGTACCCATTAGAGTATGCCGTAGCATTATGCCTTGGAAGCATCTTCAGGATAGATGGAAGGTGTTAACACACAACCATTAACAGCAGTTTGATCGAAGAAAAGTTGACTCGGGGTGATCTCGAATCCGAGTAATGACAGATTTGGCGATAGAGCGACACGAAGCACTACCCTTACCCCTGGACAGCGCGTGAACGTTGCAGTCAGCCAGGATATACACACCAGGCGTGCGATAAATCAGAGATCAAGGCAGAAGCATGAACCACCTGGACGTCAATGCAACGAAATCATCGGCGGGGAAATTATTGTAAGGACAATCTTCCAGACGTGTAGGTCGAAAGTTAAGGTTGTATTCTCTCTCGCCCAGGCTCGTTAGGCCATTCGATCGCGCTTGTTTCAGCCGGCTGCGCGAACGGCCCCCACGCTTTTTCAGTCAAGCCTGCTTGCCCATCAGATAATAGGATATCAGGTATACTAGATAGGGGTCATCGTCCAAAAGCATTAAAACCGGCACGGCTATTGGGTTCAGTTTAAAGTCTTTACAAACTAGTCACGGTACTTTCAAGAATTAGGCTAGGTCTCAGAATGGCGTTTAAAATATACTTTATTATTAGAAGTCTTTTTACTATTTAAAATTCGGTAGTATCCATGCTACCAGTAGTAAAGCTAGTCGCGGACTAGAAGGTCATGGAATCATCTTAGGCATTCGAGGTATGTGATTCAGACTTAATACCTTACGAGATCATACCCAAGATCACCTACCTGGTTCAGCTCTTGGAAAGTTGATAAGCCCTGATTAAATGGTCAGCGTGAGTGCCATTGAGGACTGCCAGATCATAAAGTAGAATGAAAGGTGCTCAGATAAGCCGATTTACTCAGGCACCTCAGCCGGCCACAAAACTCCATAGCACAAGACGTAATATGGTGTTTTGCAGCTCTGAAGCCCGCATGACACACTTGATACTCACTACACAAGGTAGTGAGCGCAGAGGTGCAACTCCACAACCTATCATCCCAGCCAAAAGACTGGTCCGGTGCGGGAGAGGGGCTCGGCCGACACGACAGTAGTGGAATGGATAAGCTGTTGTCATCATGGCGGAGGCTGGAGAAAATTGGACGAAATTTCGTACCTTAGAAAAGTGCGGAATTGGCAAGTCGAAATCAGCTATGGGTCTGATAGCAAGTTAGCTAAAGGCATCTTGAAATCGTTGTAAAGGATAGTATTTGATAGAGGAATGTTTTCAGAAAGTTTTTTTGGTAATTGGGTAACATCAAGGTGTTCAGAAGCAGAACTGTATAAATGGTTTTTCATCATACAAACAGGGCCAGGGAAACGCAGAGAGAAAATTGACGCTTACCATATTAGGATATCGAAAAAAGGTATTCGAACATCATTCGAAATTCCAAGTTTATGGATCGAAGCTAGACCTATGACTACGGTCAGCAAGTTCATCTTCAAGCTGATGAATGAGCAGTCTTTATGTTGGAAATGCTTCAGATGGTAGTGCATGTTGTTATATGGCTCAGGAAATCGCCGGAAACAATGTGTAAAGGTATCATCAGGAGCGCAGGGGAAGAAGAGGGAATAGCAAACTTACATTAGTGAGAAATAGCTGCGCCGCTGGCATGTTAATATTGAGTGTAGCAGAGTGCAGATCATTAAAGCTATGCCCTTGGATGTTTCAATCTTTGTATGACCGAGAAAGCATATTGTTGGATGTGAAGATGAAGGGAAAGAATGAATCTGCGATTTTTTCGAAGCATTTTGTGGTCCTGTTTAGCGCAGAAGCTTGGGCCACAAAAACCTAAGCGCGCGCGGCTGGAAAAATGTTGCAAGGCTGAGCATCAACAACTTCACGAATTACGATCCGAGAGCTTTGCAGTCAAATCGTAAGATGGCTGATAGAAGGAGGATCAATGGCCCTACTGGTGGTACTTCGGCCCCAGTATTCTCGAAATATGTTGTCCAATCACCCGAGGATAGTTCGGATAGGCCTTCACGGACACGCCCTGGAAATGTCCCCAGAAAGATGTGTACGTAACTTATGGAAAAGCTCTCACAAGTTACTGACTTAGCGAAGTTTTGAAGACTGGTGTCACTCCCTCCGCATCCGGATCTGCCTATCTTGAACTGGAAGCATCAAAGCAGTCTTTAACCTCTACGAGAGGTCTTGCTTCTCTGTCAACCTCTGGCTTGAAGCTTACATGTACCGTTCATGGTCCACGACCATTGCCTAAATCGGCACCCTTCTCACCTCATATCATCTTATCAACACATGTCAAGTATGCACCATTTGCAACAAGAAAACGACGAGGATACATCAGAGACAGTACCGAGAGAGATCTTGGCGTTCACCTCGAGACAGCACTTCGTGGTGTCATTATTGGAGACCGATGGCCTAAGAGTGGAGTTGATGTCATTATAACAATTCTGGAAGGTGAGGAAGATCAATGGTGGGGCGATGATAGAGGGCGAGCTGCTGCTGGCGCAGAAGAATGGGGTATGATGAGTGTTCTAAGTGGCTGCGTGACTGTTGCCTCAGCTGCCATTGTTGATGCCGGAATCGACTGTGTAGATGTGGTTTCCGGAGGGGTTGCAGCCATCATCCGAGAGCCCAAGGGAAGTCTGATGTCGACTATGCTAGTTTTGGATCCAGTACCTTCTGAACACCAAGAGATATTAGCTGCATGCATTGTAGCATACTTACCAGGGCGAGATGAGATTACAGACCTCTGGGTCAGAGGGGAAATAGGGCCACTTAGCAGCAACGAGAAAAGTCTATCCTACGAAGATCTTGCAAATAACGCGGTTCAGGCTGCATTGGGATCTCATCGAGTTCTGGTTGGAGCACTAAAGGAGACTGCCGATATGAAGATGAACCGCTGAGCAATGGTGGTATTGCGCATAATTATATAGGAGTTTGCTGGGAATGGCTACATTATGGGAATGGGAAAAGCTTATACAGCACAATCAAGGTGTTTGGGAGCATTAGCATCAATGAATGGAGTTTAGAGCTCTGCAAAATAGGTACTTTTATTTGACAGCGCAATATGATATACATAGAGCAATGTTAAACATGGTATATCAAAAAAAAATTATTGAACCTAGGAGGACCTCTCCTCTTTCTCACCTAAAATTTAATCTTTGATCTTCGATGTGCAGGTTTTCGAAGCGGAACCCTGGTCAGCCTGGATGTAAATCGCCAAAATTCGGTAGAAAACTTCAGAATCGCCAAGTCACGAGGTTCAATCAACGAGTCGCGATGACGCGCGCAGAGCTAAACTACTTTGGTCAGATTAGCATTGATAAGGCTGATGGCTGAAATTGAAGCCATTCACGCCTACGACGCGTCAAAGGACAATAGTGACGCCACAATATTAATCGGGCTTTTTCGACATTAGCAAACCTCAAATATTGTATTGAGTGTATGCCATAATGACACGCCCGTACCGTAGAAGGCTTTCTTGAGACAAATCTCCATCCACCCAGCCTCTCGAATATTCCATCTTGAGTCCGATCTTGAACTTTCAACGGCAATCAAGGTATCAACTTTCGCGACTCGCTCTCTCTAGCTCTTGAATTACCTGCAGCCTTTTATACAGCACCATTTAGACTTTGTCGCACGCAACCCGGCACAAATGGACCAAATTTTCAAGCTCGGGGAGCTTTTCGCTGGTTACTTCTCACCAACGAAACGCCGTCGCACCATCGGTGGTTCGGTTGCGACGCCTTCCAGAGAGCCGGTGAGCACTGAACTACCAGCGACAGACCCGGTTAGACGAAAGAGAACTACGGTAACAAGGAGACACACAGTCACATCAACTAAGCAGTTCCCACACGGTTCACGAAAGAGGGCTCGCGACTTTGACGAAGTTGACTACGTTCTGGACTCAAATCATGTGAGAGCGTCCGTTGAGACTGGATACGCTGCATCATCGGATTCTTTCTCGGATAGTAGCTCTGTCTCGGCGTCAAGCTTGCTCGATCCGGACGACTCTGCATCGCAGATCTTGCCAAATAATGCAGATATCTCAGCCATCACTGACTATGATGACGACGAAGAAAGTGTCGAGCCTCAGCTTACAACTGAAGAGAAGATTAGAATATGGCGTGAGAAGGAAAGGAAGCTGGAGCCGGCAAAGACGTTGCTCAATGACACCATTGCCAAGGGTATCTGGACAGAGGATGAGGAGTTCCTCTTGCAGCGACTTGCGATGCGTAGCTATGAGCCACTTTTCCCAGCAGAATGGCAACCTGACTTTCCTACCTTTCCTGTTGGTCTATTCACCTTGGATTTTAAGAGGACGTTTATCAACTTCAACTGTTCATCGAGCCACAAAGGTGCGTTTTATTTCGCACCATTCTATTATTTGAACACTGACTCGGGAAATAGCTGTGAGAGCATTCCAATCACTCATCGATCTTGCTGGTCGTGTCAGAGATAAGAAGTCAGTCAGACTTCCCGTTGAGCGTGTCATGGAACTTGAGATCAAGAGGTATGTCAGATGGACTGAAGAGGATGGAGGATACAACAACCTTCGATTCATCCCAAATACTGTTATTATCACCAAGAAGCCGACGCAAACCTTCCAAGAAAGCTCCCATGACCTCATCTCGCAGATGACTTTCCTTACTGAGAGATACCGTGCTACTTTGGCTCTTCCTACTCCAAAGATCAGCAAGCTCGGAGAGATCGAGCTCTATTCGAAACAACCGCCAATAATCTATGGTATCACCATTGTCGCCTCGAAGGTATTCCTTTGGACCATGGACTCCGCAAAGATTGGTGCAAAACCTAAGTTCATCCAGCATTTTGAGTTCGCTGAGGAGGGAATGGATGTCTGGAACGCCATTGCTATTGCTATCTTTCTCGTAATGGCACGCAACTACATTATGTCGATCAAGGACGAATTGGAACCAGATCTCGATGATTCTGACGATCCAGATCTCTGAATGATTCTTACCACGAAAAGTGGTATATTCCAACATTTGGAGGGGTTTGACAACGAACCGGAGCCATATTGGCTTACGGAAATGATTATGGGATACTTGCAGTTTGATTTTGAGGCTTGATAAAGATGTGCTTTAGAAAGTGCAGGAATTCTTTCTTTTGTCTTTTGTTATGAGAAGCGAAAAAAAAGTAAATTGCTGAGCGAAACTATACCCAGGGATTAGGAAAAAAATACCCAATTTGTTTTGTTTTTTTTTCTGCTAGATAGTTCGGTTTGAATGAGAATGGCTTTTCCTTTGTAATTACAGATATGCATATGTTCCTGTCCTGGATTATTGTGTCGATTTGTGACCGGAGCTGCTACATCACTTTTAGCTTGATTCACTGTCAGATTTTGGGACTCGTCATGAACCATCCAAAGGCTTATTTTCTGATTCACAAGATCTATACCTTCTCGGTTATCAACCCCCGGGCTCTAGGACTCTTCCCAGCAACGTGTCCCAAGGTACTGCTAAGCTAGTATTCGATGCTAGGTATACTAGATAGCTTGCACACGATACTATTTCCCTCTCAATGCATAACTCATAATCCTGAATTATTAAAGTGGTAGCAGAGATTCCTACCCACCGAACAATATCGGGTGCACAATTTCATCTGTATTTTCACATAGAAGATATCCAAATCCTATCTACTCACCGCAGCTCCGGAATAAAAGTCATTCTTGTTCAACATGTTTTAATGGCTTGCAGACTAATTAATTAACTAATATCTCGTCATCCTCTTATTACAAAATGAGTTCTTACACATGAATGCTTGTATTTGTCAACTTTCAAGATGCGAGAACGTAGCTCTACAATTCTAGGCAACCTGGCCCTGTAGGACTCGCACCTGTTTCTGACACCCGGTGGCCGTAATATATGAAGAGTAAATGGCTTGGAATTCCGTTGTTTCATCCATTGGTGTTCGACCATTCTACTTCGAGGCGTTGCTTCTTCCATATAATGATAGGTGGACCCAGGTCGCTAAGTGCCATCGCGGTGATGCATCGAAATATTGCAGTGCTGCAGATTTTGGCGTGTGTAACGTTTTGGAAGCACATATAGACTTCTCATCCTCCCATCAAAATCAGCCTATACTCTCCATAAAGCAGCTGAGACGGAAGCTTCGTCCCGCCTATCATCATTAAACCGACTGTCTACCATGCTCAAATTCTCATACCACTACCATCAAGACAATTACTACCAGGCAGGTCTTATCCATCCAGCCATCTCATCTCCATTATTATTAACTTCCCTCACCGTGTCCTTCCTTCTTCCCTCGAAGTCCCAACTTGCTGGACGCGTTCGGTTCTTGTTCTCCATGCTAGCTGTGTGTTTGGGTTTCAATCTCCTTGGGCCCGATGCGCTAGAAACAGAGCTTCGTACCCAACTGTTGGATTGGACATCGGTGGTCATTCGTGGAAAGCCTTCAAGCGAATCGAGAACTACGGGAATGGTGTAGTCAGGGTAGGTACTATATTCAACCTCGTCATCTTCCTCGTCTTCGTTTTCATTTTCTTCCGTCTCTGGTTGTGTTTGACAGCATGGCTCGCTCTCTACAATTATCGTTGGTGTTTGTGGAGGTGATGGTGCGATCTTTGTTGCACTGTTTGGGATTGTCCCCTGAATAGTAGGGCTATATTTCTCTTCCGGTTGACTTGGATCCGAGGATCGAGAGGTTGTGAGTGAGGACTTGAAATCTGGAACTGGCCTCGAAGATGCATGGGGAGGTGATCTTGAGGCCTGGCGCCTTTTAAAGATGTTAAGAGGATTTAGAGCCGATGCGATCACCATGATAGCTGTGCTTGATATGTCGTATTGAGACGGCGAAGACAGCTTTTGACTGGAGAGTGGCTTGAAAATGGTATAGAGATGTTTCTGCTTGGTATGAATATGGATGATAGGGTAGAAGATAGGAATGACGGACGGCTCTACGGCAGGAGCAGAAAGTATAGGTAATATGATATAAGAATCCAAATTCAAAATTCAAATCCAGAAGAGGGGCAAAATGCAATGAAATCACAAGGAAGAGAGGCGGTCGATATGTGCAGGCTACCTACACTAAGAACAACCTACCTTGCTTCACTAGCACCCATTCCATTCTTGCATCGTTGAAGGATCTTGACAAGCCAGATCTTCCCGACAAACACACGACCCTTTCAGACTGATTACTCCAGGCTTGCATGCGAGAAGGAAATGCCAAACATGATTGGAGGCCCTTGCCCTAACGGAAGAGCCACTTCCCGCTGAGCAGAGGGATATTCGATGCGTGCGCCTTTCCCATGCGACGGTGGCATGGACAGTTTAGGGTGAATGTGCAATCACGCTGAAATTGCTGCAAGAGCGAGGCTGTCTGATGGTGGTTGATGACGTCGGTGTGCCTCGTGTCATATCAAGCGAGGGCGATTGGCATGCGTCGGGTTCGCTTGACCTTTTCAGGGTCCTCTCCTCGTCATACTCTATCCCGCCCAGGGATGCATGTAGTAGATCCAAATGCAGATGCTGATGCTGGTGCAGAATTGCGGTACCATTGGGTACTGACTGCCATGGGACTGTGGAAGCAACGGGAATTGTTTCAATTTCTGACAGCTACGTACCTCACGATAGAGCATCACAAAGTTCTAACGACGAAGTTAGAGTGAGTTAGTGAGCTGTTGACCCAATCTGGTGACCACCTTTCCTCGCTGCGAAAAAGAAAAAAAAAGCAAAAAACGTGGCTGTTGCTATCCGTGGCTCTCTTCCATCACGAAGAGCTTTTTGGTAGTCGAACCTTGATCAGTTGTTGAGGTTCGGTGGTGTTGTACTGATTCACTAGTGATTACAGTCCCTTGCACGCACACACTTTTTTCCATATCTCTGGCACTGCATTGTTCTTCCTCAAGAATGGACAATGAATCCAGGGAACCTCTCAAGCGTCCCTCGCTGTGGCATAATACTTCGTATGCACAAGGTTTGCGGTCGCATTTAGGTGACGCCCTATAAAATGGAGCAGAAATAGCGTCAGTCATCAAATTTTGAGTGTGGCATGTTGTATACTACTACAGAAAAAACCCTTTATGCGGCAGGACCACGATAAGTGGCTGCATGTATAGTACAATATCCTTCCTGTTCTCCAATCATCTTGGCCGTGAAATCTTAGGTTTTCTTACATTTAGGGTCATGTGCTCATCCCTTTATCCACATTTATACATTTTGAATCATCCAGCCGCCTTGAACTTAGTCCTCATAGTCGGATTTGTTCAGGTGTTCAACCGCTGCGTCCAGTTCTCTGATTCTTGATCCAACGCGACGTTTGACCTCTTCACCATCGGGACCAGCCAGTGCTGCTTCGTACATCTCCTTCAGCTTCGCTAGCTCATCTCGTGCTGCCTTGCGGTCTTCTATAGCATATACCGACTTTTTCTCGGTTTCTTCGGTGGCAATTTCGAATTCATCCTTGGCAGTGGCGTACCTGTGCACAACTGTCAGTAAAAGCTTATAGATTTGTCACACCTATTACAGTTGAGTGGAGGAGTAGTTCGAAGACATACTGGTCCTGTATTGCTTCAAGCAATTCGTCTGCGCTGGACTTGGAGCTGTAGGCTCGACCTTGCAAGCTGAGATTCTGGAAGGCAGACGCGTTAAGTAAAGGTTGACGTCTGGCACCAAGGCGTTGCTCCGAGCTTCTGGAGCTGAATGAACGACCCTGACAACCAGCTTGAATGACCGTATTCCGCAAGCATTGTCCGCAAGAAGATCTGCGGGCAAAGCGCATGGTGGTGCTTCTTAGAGACAACATTTTGAGCCAGAATTCGAGGTTGAATAATTACAAAAGACTGATACGGTAATGAATCTATATAACCGTGTACGTGAAGCGGTTGCTATGACGCGGCCGCAATTCTCGAAAAGTTTGGCTCACCGCCTAACTTTTTTGCAGCGTACCTGATTTCGACACTCACTAGATTCTCTTCTCAAGGTCTCTTTTCAAGGGTTCATTAAGTCAAAATGGTTAAGAAGAGAAACAGAGATCCAGAGGTCCTCCCAGAGGCACCTGATATCGAGAATGATAGCGACGATGTAGGAGACACCCCCGCCCTACAACAACTACCCCTCATTGACTGGAATTTTAGGACATGGATGTTGTGAATGTCGACTTCGAATGGTTCAACTTCAAGCCAGATATTGACTTTCACGGGATCAAGGCACTTGTTCGACAACTTCTTGATGTGGACCACCAATTATTCAACATGTCAGAAGTCGCAGACCTGATATTGTCACAACCAACCATCGGGTCCACCGTCAAAGTTGATGGTGAGGATACCGATGCATATGCTTTCCTCACCATCCTCAACCTACACGAACACCGAGAGAAGCCAGTGATCAGGGACTTGACAAAATATATCTCAGAGAAAGCAAAGTCGAGTCCCTCGCTTGCACCGCTCTCGGAACTCCTCGCCTCAAATGCTCAAGTTGGTCTGGTCCTCGCTGAGCGACTGATCAATGTACCTACGGAGATTGCACCTCCTATGTACACTATGCTTATTGATGAGATCGAAGCTGCGGTTGAAGACAAGGAGCCATACGAATTCACACACTACCTGATCATATCGAAAACATACCGCGAGATTGCATCAGCACTCGACCAAGAAGATGCGCCAAGGCAAAAGAAGAACAAGGCAGGGAAGGGGAGTTCAGAGACTTTCTACTTCCATCCAGAAGACGAGGTCTTGCAAAGACATGCTTTAGCTGCCGGCTCATATGACTATACCAAGGATGAAGGTGAAGGTATGGCGGATAGCAAGAGAGCTTTTCAAGAGATGGGAATTAAACCTCAAGGATCTATGATCTTGATTGAAGCGAGCAAGTTTGAGGGTGCGGTAAAAGCTGTTGGTGAATATTTGGGCGCAGCACAATAGATGATACCTTTAACGAAACATTCAACATCAAGTGTTGCTTGAGTCCCCCGAAAGCCATTGGAAGCATTTCTGTTATGGTGGAACACGCCCCAAAAAAGCGCTGTCGCTACACCATTGGATTGGCAAATCGCCTCAGGAATTAAAGCAACCCATGGCTGGTCAAGATTAAGAAAGTGGCTAACATTTGGCTACCTGAACTCTATTTGATGCAAACAATGCTCCAGGAATATGCGTTCTTTTATAGGGATCTATTCTAACCTTTGCATCAAGTACTCTACCTCTACATCTTTAGTCAACGGGATAACAAAATCCTCATACATCCTCACTACTGCATCCACATTAATCTTAGACGGTCCATCTGAGCCTGTGCTAGGATCTTTGCCATAGGTCTCAGCCTTAAGCCGTAACCGTGCCAGAACCTGTTTCTCTACGGCAGGCTTGGTGATAGCATTTGCAATTCCTTCTCGATCTCCATCCTTGATCAATTTCGTGAACAACTCTGTCTCGGTCAAGAACTTAGATTCCGCTACGAACTTCCCAAAGTGGATTCTCCTTGACAAGGCTTGTAAGCAAGCAATATCACACACCGCCGTAGATCCATAATTCTCCTCTCTCTCTCCTCTATCATCTCGACCAAAGTTTGGACAAGCTCCTGGCAGAAAGTTTTCTATGTAGATTTTCTTAATCTGGTCATTGATATTGACATCGTTCTTATGCAGGATCTTTGGGTAGTGAAGTGGCTTCAGAATCGACTTCTCGAGCGCGTCGGGGAAGTAGGGATATTCGTCTGGGGATTCGAAGCGGCGGATCTTGGACTGTAGCTTTTCTTGCTGGAACAAGGTCCAGTCTAAGAAACTGCGGTCCCATCCCGGTATATCAATCGCGCCTGGTTTATAGATGGTACCGTTGAGAGGAAACTGGACTCGTTCGATGAGGTGAAATGTTATAGTATCCTCTAAGCGACTGCGGAGACACTGACTGTCAGAGTCATGCTGTGCCGCAAAGAGATATACACTCACATGAGCTGAAATCGAATATTTCCCAAATCCAGAGCCTTTGATGCATCTGAGAGATCTATCGCGGAGTCCATCTTTGCTATCTTTCTAATGCAGTCTTTAACTGTGGCTCGGTATTCGTGGTTGGAGAGTTTTTCCTTGACACTATCGATTGTACACCTACGACAGAAGCCCATGTTAGCCGATGCATATAACAATTGGAAAGTAAAACAGATGGGTTAGCTCTATTTTTGATCGTCCTTCAGTACTCACTTTCTCTGGAATCCACGCTGGTAGATCTACAGTGCGCCTTCTCGTTCTTCGAGGAGGTGGGAGTTGAGACAAAGGTCTGAGGATGTTGACTTGAGGGGAAGGAAGTGAACGTGGGGTGGTACCTTAAAAGACGCCAAAAAATATCCTTGTGCGGCCGAAGTGTGGCTCGGAACCATCTTTCTTTCCGGCATATGTGGCTGGTGAGACTCGCGCATCATCGTCGGATCTCACACGACCTTCGGTTTCGTGCATAAACACGGTAATCTACCGCTGCCAGAAATAACACTTCCAATATTGATTGCGGAGCGCTCAACCTTGCACCTGGCCTGTATCAGCCTCATATAGACTTTGGAAAGAGAAAAGGATTCGAACAAGGCGTATGGCACTTTTCACCAGCTATCGTTACAATGGCAGATCAATCCGATGAGGATACCGCAATAATCTCTGTATGAATTGCATGTCTCCTTGATAGAAGTTTGCTGATTTTCTAGACTCGAGGAGTAGAAGCATTTGGACGGAAGGTCACAACTACAGCCGGGCATCTCATGGGCTCTCTGGCCGATCCTACTGCAAGTAGCCATTACCAGAACGCCATGAGCGACCTACACAAGCAGTTAAGGAGGCCGAATCTCCAAAGGAGCGTCTTCTCCTTTGCAAAGACTTCACCGTCAGACCTCGTTCGATCGACATTGTCGACTTCCGAGATACAGTACCGAGCCCTTACCTACATTCCCGACCAGCTCCTTGCGAACATTCCGGACGATGATAATGTATACTCGTTGTTTCAAGGCTTTCAGGCTACCTTACCCGAGACGAGCCCAGAGGGTAAAAGGCATCGAAGACGAGTTTCCAGAGGCAGAAAACTCTTAGAGGAGGATGGCTCCGAAGCAGATACGCCGCCCTCGTTGGCCAAGCTAAAGAAGGAGAGGCACACTTTAAATCATCGATTGGAGATGATGGGTGTTAGAAAGAACATGGCGAGCAGCGAGATTCACGAGATTGACAGCAAGATTGCAAATCTCAACAGCATGCGAAAGATTGTACTAGATCGCCTCGCAAATCTGGAACAGGAGGAAGCGCTCCTTGAACATGAAAGTATGGTTTCTCTGGTAATTCGAAGATTGAATGCTAACACTTTCAAGTTATGGATGTTGAAGCACGCCTCGAGGATGCGCAAGAAGAGTTCGACGACATGGAGGCTTTGGCCAAAACTCCTACAGGAGCCGATGATGACTCGGAAGAAGCTGGTCAGATGGATGCCTCATTTATGTCCGAGTCTATCTACGAAAAGCTACCATCTGCCTCTAGTACCCCGACGAAGTCAAAGAAGCCAAAAACTATTCGAAGAAAATCAATGCCAATATTACACGAGCATTTCGAACCCGGGTCCAAGATCCGAGAGATCCAAGTACACCAGGACAGTATTACTGCACTTGACTTTGATGTCCCATTTGGCACCATGGTTACTGCAGCTCTTGATGATACTGTTCGAGTCTGGGACATGAACGCTGGAAGGTGCATGGGATTTTTGGAAGGCCACACAGCCTCTGTCCGTACGTTACAGGTCGAAGATAACATTGTTGCCACCGGATCTATGGATGCGACAGTTCGATTATGGGATCTGAGCAAAGCACACTATGAGCCTGTAGACAACCGAATCAACAAGGGCGGCGATGATGAAGAGGAGGAAGATGACATGGCATCCGGAGATGTTGGGGGTGAGGAAATCCCGCCTCCTGCTGGCAGTATGCGCGATTGTCCCTTATTCACCCTAGAAGCACACATGGATGAGGTTACAGCACTGCATTTCAAGGGCGACACTTTAATTTCCGGATCTTCAGACAAGACTTTACGACAGTGGGATCTTGAGAAGGGACGATGTGTTCAAACCTTGGATGTCATGTGGGCAGCAGCCCAGGCTTCTGCGACTATGGGATCGGTGGAAGGAACATGGCGACAGACGGGTACTCGGGTGGACACGTCGGCAGACTTCGTGGGCGCTTTGCAAGTGTTTGATGCGGCTCTGGCATGCGGGACAGCTGATGGCATGGTAAGACTATGGGATCTCCGAAGTGGCCAGGTGCATCGCAGCCTGGTCGGCCATACTGGACCGGTCACCTGTTTGCAGTTTGACGATGTGCATCTGGTCACTGGAAGTGTAGATCGAAGCATAAGAGTAAGTGCAATTGCAGGCTACCTATTCCGGTTGACACGCTAACCTTCCCAGATCTGGGATCTCCGCACGGGTGCTATCCATGATGCCTATGCTTACGACGCTCCGATCACAAGTATGATGTTCGATAATCGCAGGATTGTCGCGGCAGCCGGTGAGAATGTTGCCAAAGTGTACGATAAGACAGACGGGCGGCACTGGGATTGCGGATCAGGCGCAACTGCTCAAGAGGAGAACAGGACCCCAGCAAACGTAGAGAAGGTACGGATCAAGGATGGGTATTTGACGGAAGGTCGTCAAGATGGTATTGTGGGTATATGGACCTGTTAAAAGAGGGCGTGGGAACGAATGGCATTATCTGGCACCGGGCGTGAGATCTAGGCCAAGATCAAGACTTGGACGGAGCATGCGTGGTGGAGTGTAAATAGGAGACGGCTGTACGAATGAGAGATGCCAAAAACGTCACTGCGCGATATGATTAACCTACACTGATGATGATTAATGATGGCTCAGACATTGGGGAGAGGTCTGCCTTGACGGATATTAGAAGCAAACGCCGCCCTCGTGCATGCACTTTGTCCTCGTACCTTACTTCGTCGACGGCTACCCGAGCATTCGGTGGATGGAGGTAGCCGGGGCCACTCACTCACAGGAGAGGGAGGAGCGGCCGCCATGTCATCAGGCCAACCGCCGTACGTCGGAAGCTCCTGAGCTAAGTCGGGGTTACGGACTTTAATGCACGACACGGGCCACCAGGCATGAGGATCGGATCGTGAAGGACTAAGTCCCAGGTACTGAGTTCCACGTCCCCAGTCCCAGCATCTACTCTGGCGTAGGCTGACCGAGTCCACATCCGATTCTCATCCCATAGCAATGCCTTTGCACCGCAACTCCGCCGCAGTCCGAAAGACATCGGCTGGGAGTTAATGCAGCTGTTACGGCGTTAAGACGGTTTCCTCATGGCTGCAGCTGTCTTCATCATGGACTGCAAAGCGGCGCTCCTTGGGTGTCGGCTTCGTGCTTTCCAGCGAGCTGCTTCACGAAGAAATCCTCCCTATATAAATCAGGCCTCCCGAGCTTTCAAGAAGCCTGAACCCTATCTTCAGCTCTGCAGTTCTCCAGTTCTCCGGCTCCAGTAAACCTCTATATACTTAAACTGTCGCCTCTCCATCCAGAAAATCTTCATATTTCACTCACATTCTTGTTCCGCTATTGCTATTAAGTATCCCTATCCAAAGCAAGAAGCCCAACATGTCTATGCTTGCAATGCCCCCACCACCCAAAACCGCCCTCGGGCACTATCGAATGCTGTCTCCCACAGCTTCCGTGCGGGTTTCGCCTCTGTGCCTCGGAGCCATGAACTTTGGGAATTCATGGTAAGTCTCAGTGCCTTCATGACAGCTCGTTGATATCGGATGCCATTCTGATCCATCTCTGTAGGAAGGACTTGATGGGCGAATGTAACCAAGCCACTGCGAACGAGATCCTAGATTTCTATTACGAAAGTGGCGGAAACTTCATCGACACTGCCAACAACTATCAACAAGAGGAGTCCGAGATCTGGCTTGGTGAATGGATGAAGAAGAAAGGCGTTCGCGACCAGATGGTCATTGCTACCAAGTATACCACGTCTTTCAGAATGGGCAATGGTGACAAGGAGATTTTAACCAACACTTCTGGCAATGGAACTAAGTCCTTGCACCTCTCCCTCGAGGCTAGTCTGAGAAAACTACAGACGACTTACATTGATCTGGTACGTTGTAGTAGATTAGGATATCTTCAATTGCTAATGATTCTAGCTCTATGTCCACTGGTGGGATTTCACCTGTTCCATCCCAGAACTCATGCAGTCCCTCAATGCCATGGTCCTGGCCGGGAAAGTCCTCTACCTTGGAATTTCCGATACCCCAGCGTGGATTGTCTCCAAGGCTAACGAGTACGCGCGCCAGAATGGTCTTCGCCAATTTTCTGTATACCAGGGTTTGTGGTCGGCTGAGTACCGGGACTTTGAAAGAGATATCATTCCTATGTGTATGGCTGAGGGAATGGGACTTGCGCCATGGGGAGCACTTGGGAGAGGCCACTTCAAGAGCGAGGAAGAGCGCAAGTCTCAAGAGGGTCGCAACATGGGCGAGGCTTCCGAAGCAGCCATTAAGATCAGCGGGGTTCTTGAGAAGATTGCCGCCGAGAAAAAGGTACAGATCACATCGGTGGCTCTGGCATATGTGATGCAGAAGACTCCTTATGTCTTCCCTATCGTCGGTGGCCGCAAGATTGAGCATCTGAAGGGTAACATTGAAGGGCTTACGATCGAACTAAGCGAGGAGGAGATTACTGCCATCGAGGATGCGAACAATTTCGATATCGGCTTCCCCAGCAACTTCCTAGGTGGTCCTAAAGGCGCCAAAGGCCCTAAAGATATCTGGTTGTTGAAGTTTGCTGGATCTTTTGATCATCCTGAACTCCCAAGAGTAATTATGCCCTTCCTTTCTCTAGATCTAAGATGCTTGCTAACTTTCTGCATAGCCTTTAGGCCCTCACAAGGGTTAGGCCTTACTAGAGATGTTGGATAATCGACACCAGATATGTCTACCCCATTCATTACTTTGCCAGGCTGATTTCAAATCATTGTTATGCTGCAGGCTACGCAGAATCCTATTCATATACTGAGCTTCCATTCCTTATTTTGAGGTCTCCATCCAAAGTCAACCTTTTTAGTTCCAAAGGAGACCAGAAGTATAGTTTGAGTAGCACAAAGGCCTTAGCTAGAAATCTGAATTCCACTCATAGTTCAACCGTTTGAAAAAAGCTGTCGTGGATAATTATGCTAGAATTTTAGGTGTCCCTGCTATACCTGCTCGGCTCGCGCCTCGACTAGTTCTTTTAGCTAAGCGATGCGACTGTTGCCTTCAGCCATACATAGGTCTAGAGACAACCAGGCACATAGGGATACCTAAATACTATTTTTAAGATCCAGAATTAACGCGAGATTATGTGCATCGAACCTTACTAAGTACTTGAATACGATCAAAAAAAGTCCCTACCCGGCTTGTCTCTTTTTTAAATAGCGCCCATTTCTACCTCCCCCCCCCCCGCTGAGAACCTCTGCTCGCTTAGAATGTGGCGTTTAATTGGAATGCATTGAAACCCCGAAGATATTATTAAAGACGATGATAATAATAACCTGCATAATGCTAGGGTTAACTTGGTGGCTTGGGGGGGGGGTGGGGGTTCATGAAGCTTGATATGTCTGTTCCCCCCCACGTACTGGCGATGTGGCAAAGGGGCTTTTTGGAGCGGGTTAGGCTTTTTTGGATTGCTGGGATCTGCAAGGTGCTTAAGGATGAGAAGAAGGTGCAGGAGAAAGGAAGCCGGGGGGGGGGGTTCTAGGGGTTCAATTTTGATTCTACAAAAGAAAGCTTAGGTGTGTTTCTTGAGTACCAACGCATCATAAAGGAGTGGTGTGATTTTTATGGATACTATAGATCTATGACTAGTTTATATACCACGAGCTTGGATTAAAAAATTCCCAGTTACTGAATATTTACTTGATAGCATGTTTTGCCTGCACATGCAAAATTAAGGAATCCCAGCCGCTTCATAGACATCCTTGATCTCCTTCGCATACTGTTTGTACGCGGCCCCTCTAATAACCGTCCCTTTCCCGGCTCTCGGAAGCGACGGAGTAACAACGACTAGTCTTCTATCAACCCTCGCATGCTCTGGCACGAGAAAGTTCGCCGTCTCAACATCCTGCCAAATAGCATCCAGCAACTCCTCCTTCTCCAGCTGCCGATCTCCTTTCCGCGGCTCAATCAAGATGCCACATCTTGTATACCCCGCTCCAAACACTACTAGTCCATCCAACAGTGGATGGTTCTGAACCCGCATCTCAATGTGAAGCGGGTTGACCTTCAACCCCGTGTTCAAAATCAACAAGTCATCAATCCGCCCCTGGAACTCATAAAACCGCTCGTTTCCCTCCCCGGGGACACGACGGATGAGGTCACGAGTGCGCCATTGTTGCAGCTCGGGGAAGAGGATGAAGGCTGCTTGGTTGAAGGAATTGGGATCGTCTGGGGAAGTTCGGTTGATAACGACTTCATAGAGTTCGCCTTCTTCTTCTGATGGGGAAGCAGAGGAGGACGTGCTGGTGTGCACGGGATCGAGCGTTAGGTCGGAGGTTTGGTTGAATTCCAGATGGCGCCAGTGCTTCTTGGGACTTATCAAAAGGGGCCATGGGCCTATTTCAGTCGAGCCTATTATCTGCCAGAGGTGGGCCTGTGTTTTCGAGGCAATCCAGTCCCCAGTTGATTGAGA
This sequence comes from Coleophoma eucalyptorum, assembly GCA_026120035.1. Classification (NCBI taxonomy): domain Eukaryota; kingdom Fungi; phylum Ascomycota; class Leotiomycetes; order Helotiales; family Dermateaceae; genus Coleophoma; species Coleophoma eucalyptorum. The sequence continues at coordinate 853,265 of JALRME010000015.1, forward strand.
CAATGGTCCTGTTTGACAGTTAGTCTCGCATGTGTTCGAATATGTTGCTCAGGGTACTGACCTCCCAACCACACAATGTGTTTGATTTTGCTGCAGAAATTGACCACCTCTTCTCCATAGGTGCCAAAAACCCCATCACACAGACTGGGGACTAATATCAAGGCATCAAGCGAAACAGATTTCAAGATATCACTAATAATCTTCGCCGTTGGTGGGGTATGCGAGGGAGCCCTGTGATCAAGTCAGCTTTAGTGGTTTGCACTTCGGCATATATGTGAGCAACGGAAACACACGAACGCTAGATCTGTACAGAAGCTTACAGGTAGGTCACGTTTCCCACGGAAGAGAATTCGACCGAAATCCTCTACGAGCGAAACTATAAAGAATAGAATACCTACATCACAGCCGTTGTTCTATTGAATAGCGTTGTACTTCCAAATGCGATTCCAGAAAGATGGAAGAACGGTGTTCCTAAGTACACCAGATCACCTTCTTTCAACTGCGCCTGTGTCGCGAGTTCCCTGCCGGATTCAGCTGGTTTGGCAAACTTGTCTTTATCTACACATGCAACCCAATTATGAGTGAACGAGAGTGCTTTTGGCATGCCCGTAGAACCGCTGGTATGCACAATGAGAAAGACGTCATCTTTCGCCTCGTCCCATGTCTTGGAGTAGGGATAATATTCAGCGGGGGAAGCAAGCATCTCATCAAAGCTCGGGACCTGAAAGATCTGGAGCCCTGGACATATTTCCTGGAGGGCGATGGCCTGGGCGCTCATCGCAGAAGCGTAGAAGAGATATGAGCACTTGGTTGAGTCCAAAAGTGCCTTTGTGTTTGGGAGGGCATTTCTCGTACTTGGGACCAAAATTGGATGTCCTGCTTTTGCACTTGCATAGAACATTACCCAGTACCGGAAGTCTGAGATGCCTATGTATCCAATAACGGTAGGCGAGGATACCCCATTGCCTTTCTCAACTCTTGCGTCGATCCAAGAAGCAGTGTAGTTCACGGCGTGGGCCAATTGTGAAGTGGTGACTTTATCAAAACCTTGTGAGATGTCTTCAGATCTAGCAATCATTGCCAACACACGATCTGGATTTGTGATTGCTTCGTCGTCGAGAATCTGGGGGAGGAGACGTTCTCCCCATTTCCCCTGGGTTGTCGGTAAAGCGATTGAGCCCATTGTGAAGTACTATTGGAATTAGGGTAAGAAAGTCAAAGTGAAGTTCAAGGCACTGCTGCAAAAACAAAGTACTTCCAAGGCTGACATGCGTTGCTCCTCCTCTTAAGTCTAACCTTTTGACTATGGCAGCTTTAATATCTGACGTGATATTCTAGGGTCTGAGTGGAAATATGGAGACGGTAGTTGGCATACGACGACATTCATAGGTGTGGAGTAACACATTAAGTAGTAAGCTCGCATAAGAACTAACGCAAACCCAAGGACGGAGCTGCCCAATGGCAAATGCTGTCGGCAGCAACCAAACAAGACTTTAGCCTCTTCCCATCATTTTAAGAGCAGACTCACTCTTTGCCCCTTTTATGACAGAATTGAAATTATTGTGCTGCAATTAAGCTTATCGGCACGAGGTGATTCTTTTTACGCTACTCATAAAAATGGTAAGGAGAGTCTATTTTACAAGATATACACGATCTCTCCTACAAGGAACGGAGCACAGTGGTAGCAATAATACTAGCTAGTACAGCTCCCGCTGCTGCACCTTCAAGAGCCACGACCGTCACGTCTTGCTTGCGCATGGACACAATCCTCTCACTGAACAGATCTTCGATGGTGGTCTTCCAGGTCTCTGGCTTTCGCAACTTCATCAAGAGTGTTGGTATATCCGTTGTGCCAGATTCCTCAGCTGGTTCAACCAGTTTTTCTGCTTCGGAAGTGTTGCCTTCTATACAAGCCACGACCGCATCCACAGCCGGTTCTGCGCCCTTGTTGCCTTCTGCCGCCTCTTCCTGAAGCTCTTCGATGCCTGCAGCGACAACGGCGTCAAGAGCAATGTCTACTTTATTATCTTTATCAGGCGATGCCTGCTTAGCTCTCTCTAGTTCAAGAGCCTCCAAGACCTTCTCTTCGAAGCCATGAACCAGCCTCTGTCTCCTCCACGGCTCAAATCCCAGTTGGAAGACCAAGAAAAGTAGAACGTTGACACCCATCAATCCCCAGGTACCCCAAGTACTCATCCTTCGGATCTTGTCACTCCAAATTTGCTCCTCGTGATACCGTGCCAAGATGCTACTGCTCAAGGTTGTGGCCGCATGTTCTGCTTCTCTTTCAGCATCTGCCAATCTCGTAGCCGATTCCTGTACCGCTTGTTCGTTGCTGTGATCACTTCGATAGAGGCTCGTGAATCGTTCCAGATCAGTTGGGGTCCAGCTATCCTTCCGTGCTAACAATGTCGTTACTTCTCGCTGTGTTGAGGCACGTTCGGCGACCGTTGTCTTATAAGTTTGGCGTGCAGTCCGTACAGCTTCTTGTGCATCTTGAACGCGTTGTTCCAATTTCGTAATCCTTATTTTCAGGGCTTCAATACCGGAGTACCCCGTCAAGTCATTGAGTCGCTGTGAAGCTACGAAGATATTGCCTTGGACCGAATCCATGATGGCTGAGAATCGCTTGGTCAAAGCAAGCCGGCGCGACTCTTCCGAGGAAGGAAGCTCCTCCTCTTGCTCATCTTGTGGTGCTTCTTGGGAGGTTGATTTCGTAGGAGTTGGAGTTGGAGATGGAGGCGGCGGAGACGGAGGTGGTGGCTTTGCTGGCTCAGGTTGAGCTTTTCTCTGGGACAAGATCTCATCGAGAGGTGGCAGACCTTGAGGGTCGGGACGCTTGTTTGGGTCATCGGCAAAATGCCGTCTTTGCAGCTGGCTTCTACATTGAAAGCAGATTGAGGCTTTTATCGATGGCCGGAATTGTCGTAAAGGTCTTGACGCGGTAGTGACAGAGAGGTAATCAATGGCAAGCCGTGGGACGAGGCGAACAAGGGGTTGCATCGCCGCTGGCCTTGATCACGAGCGAAGGAATTCCCTTGTAGCTCAGCAGTTTCGCTGCCGTAAAGTTCCAATTATCGCTTGAGCTTCAAAGAGTTGCCAAGGAACGGAATATATCTTCACCGACTCCTTATGATGCCATGGTGGGGCAGAACAGATTGAGCCACCCCCCACCATCAATCAACAGTCAACGTTTTTGTTTCACTCGACCTTGTGCTTTTAACAAACTTGCCTTCTTACTCCTTTCCCCCCTTGCAAACTTGTTGTAGAGTAGACATAAGTTTTAGACCGCTGTCATTTTAGTCTCCCACTATAGACTCGTCCTCGCCTTCCTCTCACCGTCTATAACAAAAAAGTTGCGCCAGACTGAACAACTCTATCCGTTATACGAGTCTTGAAGAGCTATTGATCCACCGACTATATTCTGGTGACCATCTTCTTACCCCATATTACTTTATACCTGCTAACTCCCTCAGCGCTCCCAGTCTCTTCGTCGCGAATTGAGTCTTTCAAACTCCTATCTCCAAGCTCAACCCGATCACTTCCTTTTAAATCCCAAGATGTCGACCTCAACCCTACCAGCAATGAAGACGAACCCCAAGTTCGTCTTCTTCACGGACTTCGACGGCACCATAACTCAGTCAGACAGCAATGACTACTTGACCGACACTTTGGGAATGGGGACAGAACTGCGAAAAAAGGGGAATCAGGATGTTCTATTTGATCGCAAGTCATTCAGACAGTCATTTGGGGAGATGATGCACAGTGTTAGCGAAACAACTCCATATGACAAATGTATTGAGATCCTGCTCAAGAGCATCAAGCTGGATGTCGGATTTCGAGACTTCTTGGAATGGTCCACCGCACAAAATGTGCCCGTCGTTGTCTTGAGCTCTGGCATGGAGCCAATCATTCGCGCACTACTCGTTCACTTGGTCGGACCACTGGCCAACGACATCCAGATTGTGAGCAATACTGTCGAACCACGGGACGGAAAGAGTATCAATGAAGTTGGAGGCTGGCAGATCGTTTTCCATGATGAGTCGTATGTGATTGCTTATTACCTAAAGATTCCATGCTGATTATTTGCAGACACTTCGGTCATGATAAATCGAGAGAGATTAGACCCTACAAGGCGCTTCCTGAAGGCGAACGCCCTACCATGTTCTATGCCGGAGACGGTGTAAGTGACTTGTCAGCAGCAAAGGAAACAGATCTTCTGTTTGCAAAGAAGGGACACGATCTCGTTAACTACTGCGTCCGAGAAAATGTTCCTTTTGAAGTATTTGAGGATTGGTCGTCCATCTTGGCCACTGTCCAGAGTATTGTCGCCGGAAAGACGACAGTTCAAGAAGTAGTTGCTCGAGGCCTCGAGGAGGTCAAAAGTGGCAATGCTTGATTAAGAATTCAGCCATATACTTTTCTGACCTGTAGACCATAGATTATAGACCGTAGAACGATATAACCTGATTCACGTACAACATTGGACGCTTTTCAAACGAGTTCGTGTAGAAAAGCAGGGTCGTTCTAATTGCTTGTTCTGGGCCATTGCTTTCACATCTATACTTTACTTTCATGCACCAGAGCTTGGACAGTGTTTGCCAACAGACAAGACGGTTGGGAACCTGTTCACTCCTTGAAGTGCTCGTCTCAAAGTTCAAGACAGCCTAGGATTTTGGGGAGGGGGGATTTGCGCAGCCAGCCCCTTTTCTAGTCCTAGTACAATGCCATGCGAGTCCAGCAATTGCAGGAGTTCGGCATGAGAGGGTGCGCGAATCATGGTCGTTTATCAGGCCCAATGTCCCAGCGTGAGACTGTTGGAGCAGACACGCAGAGTAACAGTAATACCTCTGGCGCTTGCCGTCCTTTTTGAGCAAGCTTAGCGACGCGTCGGTCATGGATGGCCCTTGGACCTCGCCTCGACGATCGAGTACCTTATCTGAACATCGCTCTCTGGAACCTATGCATCTTCTTATTCTTCTTGACCGACACGACCTTTGCATGCCACCTGCCTCAAGTGGGCGACTTTCAATAACTTTGACACAAAGACAAGGCTCGGTATGAATCTTACACATCTCAAAGGGAAAGTCTTCACGAGGAGCACCGCTGCAATATGTCGCGCCACCCAAGCGGCCGGCGATCAGATCTCGAGGCGGAACGAGTGGCGACGTAGTTCGGGGCAATGCCATTCCCCCTTCAACGGCATGTCCTTGTACCAAGTAGGTTTTGTTCAACAGGCTCAAACGCCGCTGCAATACCGGTGTTCTTTCCAGTGTAACGTTTTACGGCGCTCTTCGAAGCGCAAGCTACAAGTTAAGGACCCCGACTAAACTTTCACTGCTCTGGTATGGTATGGTTTCATTGTGTTCTGGCAGGTTCTGGTGTCTCTTTAGTTTGACAGAGCTTGCGCCGTACGAGTACACTATTATTGTGAAGTCTCTCACAATCTCTTCGATTTTAGCTCAAGGTTGAGTTGAAGATAGCAACCACATGGACTTCAACGACCTCGTCCGCCCGCAGGAACTGGCGGAGAAGCACGATAAGTACAATACTTGCAGAGTACAGTACTATCGTACATCCTCCAAAAGGTTTACCAGATCCCTGGAGAGTGCCTGTGCGAGGACTTTTCCCAAGGAGAATACCGAACGAATAGGAAGGCCCTGGAGCCAAGCTGAATTTAGCTCCGTCTGAGTATCTGTAAAGCATAAGAAACAAGTCTCTTCTAAACAAGCCAGTCCCTTCCAGACCGCAGGGATTTTGCGCACTTTCATGATACAGTTACATGATACTACCGACTTCACCAGTCTTGCCGCAGCATATCAATGCCTGTAGTTCACAGGCCAACCCAGGATTCCATGTTTTCCACCCCACATAAGCGCGGGATGGGATGTATATGAGATTTCCCAGATCCACTCAGCCGGCTCCTTGGTGATCGTCCTTTGGGGTAATATCCTTTTTCGGTTATTGTATCCGGTCGAACTTGTCGCCTTGCAGATGTTGTACGCCAACATTCATCTCAGATTCGCATCCTCGGTCTCTTCAAAATGATCACTCTGTTGTCACCTCATTATATTCCGCAACCCGTCACGAAAACGGATCTGGTAATTGCGTCAATATGTTGGGGCTTCACATTAGGATTTGGTTTTCTGACAGTATGGACGGCTACGAAACAGACACTCCAAGCAAAAAGAATTCATGGAGTTTCTAAGCTAACATCGCCATACATCATAATGATATGGTGCGAAATTGCTGTGTGTCTAAGCTTTAGCATTATCTGCTGGCTCCATCTTGATGGAATTATACCTCCTAGGTAGAGTTGATTACAAGTCTTGTTATTAGAACTCGGTTTTACTAACACAAGGACCTCTCAGCTTTGCGTTTTTCTTCTCTATTTGTAAGTGCCTGATCAAGAGTATCGGCAAGGACTGGCTAACTTTTCTTCAGTAACTTTGTGGGCACTTCAAGTAAGCCTTTTACTATCCATCTGGCTGGCCGCGTGCAGACATCATACTCTCTGCTAGGCTAGCATTTGACCGTGCCGGACTATTTGCTGTGGCTGTAATGTCTCCAAAGCTGACTGCTCTACTTGCAGGTCCAAATTCTTCTACAGATTATCATCAATCGAGTCCTTGTTATTCTTGTAGACCGCACACAAGGGAACAGAATTCGATTAGGCGTTGCGTTGTTTATAACTGCGATCAACATTTCAGTCTATTGCATATGGATTCCAGCTCGTCTCCAAGTTTCAGACAGATTCATTTATATAAATGATATCTGGGACCGTTGTGAGAAGACCATTTATCTTCTTGTGGACGGCAGCTTGAATTTCTATTTCATCAAAACTGTCCGGCGAAATCTGGTAAAGCCAGGCTTGACGAAATACAAGCACCTGGTTCAATTCAACATCTATATCATATTCTTCTCGCTTGCGATGGATGTTTTGATAATCAGTATGATGAGTTTGAAGAATTCTTTTGTGTACGTCTAAAACCAATCTGTCTTGATTGTACTAAATGGTTGTAGGTATATGCAATTCCACCCTCTGGCATACATCGTCAAACTGAAGATTGAGATGTCAATGGCGGACCTGATTGGAAAGATCTCGAAGATTCAAAACAATAACAGCGTACCTGTACACCAAACTACCCGGAACAAGGTCCACATTAGCTCACCACATTCATCTGACGACGGAATTATGAAAGTGGTCACTGATGTGTATCCTATACCACCAGCACGAACTAGGGACTGGGGTTCCTTCTCGTCGGGTAGTGATGGAAGCAGCATTAATTCACTTAAACTTGTTGATACAAGCCGGTCGACGATCAGACCTGGCGGTCTAGGACCTCGACCTATGCTTGATGTTGCATCAAGTCCATCGGACTTATACGGGGCTCACGAACATGACATTGACGAGACAGTTATGCGGGTACATACCAGACGGGAAATCACAATTGAGGTAGAGCCTCGACTGAGTGCTATCGATCCTGGTGGTATCAAAGAAAGCTTTGATCAGCATTGGGTGAGAAGCGATGAGGATATGGAGCCGTTAAGAGATAGAGATAATCCAGAAAAGAGATATGGCGTCAGTACAAAAGTCTGGAAGGGCTGACGCTTTTATAATACTTTAACTTGGAAGTCTTTGGTGCATTTGAAATGGCGTTCGGTCGGTGTACATCTGAGCAGGCAATAGCTGTTGGGTATCCAAAAAGGGGGACAGTACCTTAGATATCAAACCCCAGAATAATTCTAGAATTCATGTAATTCTTAACTCATTAAAAACATTGGACACTTGCTGTAGCCTGCTCTTTATGCATATGTACTTAGATTTACCTTTGACCCAGAACCTTACAACTTCTCTTCCCCGTATCTCAAGTATGACAACCCGAATAATATTTATTGCAGCCTTATACTCTAGATATTTGCTAGATGTATTCTAAACCTCCTTTACCATCTAAGTATCGGTTTTAATACACAAGAACTCTATCACTACAGTCCCTAACTCGCCCCCGCTCATGCCTACATTTGAATTCTTTAAGTCTTTTAAGTTCAAGACCTCCATGACTTCTACCAAGGTGACATTGAAAAGGGCCACGGGCCAGAACCCTAACTGTCAAAAAGCTACATAGGGTATTGCCACCACAATAGGGTCGTGCTATTATAGAGTTGAATAGGCCAGCCATTAGTTCATCTCGAACCGAGTATTGCATGATTAACTTCCATCGAACGGGACCGTGAGAAAGCGCTAGGGCATCTTGCTGAAACCAAATTAAGGTTGTGGATTGTGGCTTCTTCAAAGATGGTCCACTCCCTCCGTCGTTGCAAACCAGCCTTTCATGTGGACGGAAAATACCGAATTGGCGCCCAAACATCTGCGTCTGTGCCAGACACCACCAACTCTGAAGAAGCCGTTTTCACTTAACTGCATTACGTTATTGACTTTGCGTCATTGCTACCGTATGTTGCACATCCTCGTTTGGGGGGGGGGGATGAGGTGGAGAGTATTGCTGTTTGTAATATGACTTGGCCCTGTCGCAACGAACGCATCCTCAAGAAGACTTCACCTGAAATCGAACGCGCGGTGCAGGAGAGGTTCGCACGCAGCATTGATGTCAGTTAAGCGACCGAAACGGACCTGCCGAGTGCCCGAACGTACGGGGTCTCTAGAAAACCTTAAGATCATTCTCAACGCTGAAGGGAGTTTAGGGGTCTTTGGTCTCGCAAGGGAAAGTGGTAATAGACTTTGTGCTCTTTTCTTAAACTCGTATCGAGGTGTGTATTGCCTCGCCTAGAATTGCTAGTTGGTAAAGTGTGGTCTGGGCTGCTTTAACAAACTATACCACGGTGCCGAACTCGTTTTCAACATGTTCTATATGCTCCTCCTGCAATATTATAGTAAAGGTATTCTGAAGACGTACTATTGATAACGGCCAAGTACTTACCCTGGACATGCTCGAGTTGGTTCCTTGGATTTCATCAGTGAGTACTACCTATGCAGGTCATTACCACGGGTCTACCATGATAGGTCTTCTCTCTGGCGACATTGACTTGATGAATATTTCCTCCTTCCTTTTTTTGATCTCCAATTACTCTTTCGAAATCTTTACAATATAGTGTTCATATTTGTTGATACAAGATTCTTTAATTTTCCTTTTTGATTTGAGGGTTCTGCCTCAAGGAAGCCATGAAGCATCAGCGGGCTGAGATCGTTTGGTATGCATGAAGCAAGAAGCAGTGTTGCGCGAAGTTAGATAAATTTTAAGAACGACTAAGACTTGCTTATTGAGAGATTACACACGTAGAAAAGTCAACGTTGAGAAGTTTAGGGTGTAGATAATTTTGAAACCCTTCACAATTCCGAAATCTATAAATTGAGAGACCAGTCGATACAAACTTGCTCCATTCTATTCAGCATCAAGGAAGCTATCAATTGTATATAATGATCCGTATTTTCATAAGAGAGCCTTGGGAAGCAAGGACTTTGTGTTCTTAGATTGCCCTTCAATATGTCTCCCGAACCAAGATACCTAGCTAGAGCAGGGTGGGATTTCACTTTAAGTTGCCAGAGGCGGGCAGAATATTTCGAAAGTGTTTACCACCAGGTATCATCACTTTGCTTAGTATCTATGGTATTTTGCGTTTTCTTGTATTTTCGTGAACTTGAATCATCAGCCATCAGAAGATGGTCAAGTTAGGAAAGGCAATGGCATGACAACTTCGCAACAAGTTAATTCCTCAAGGCTGTTTTGAAACCGTGCTCAAAGTACTGCAGTTAACCATTTCAATAAATTATTACAGGTTGATGTAATGTGAAGCTGATACGAGTTAGAAAGACAAGATACCTTGAAGTAACAAACAAATACACGTGACATCATCATATTTCATATCGACCAATCAAGCGCTTTCGAATTTGTCAAGTCAAAAAGCCGGAGCTACATCTCAAATACTTGGTTTTTATTTTATATATATCAGGTATCTGGGGTGCTCTATAGAGAGTTTTAAAGAGGGAGTTTTCGTACAACTGATCTGGAAAATGAAATCTGTGGTGAGCTGACACTGAGATGAGGATGAGATGAAAAAGATGCAGGCGTAAATGATAGTAAGCGTAGCTGCTCATTGGCCATCTCTTGATACCTGAGGCGTAAAATAAGGCCATACACGTGATCAAAAGTTGCTTCTCTTTGCGAATTCCGAAGGTCAACCTCGAAGTCGACCTCAATCTACCTCGCAGTCGCAGCAACCATCGATCCCTCCTCTCAATTGATTGACTGTCGCACAAACCGCCGCGATGGCCTCCCTTACCGCCTCCTCGCGCACTCTGCTGCGCTCAATGCCACGATCCACAGCCGCTCTCCCTCTGCGTGCCCTTACCACCTCAACGAGTCTTTCCAGAGCCGCCGCATCCACCGACGCCCCCTCCTCATCTTTCGAGTCCCCCTTCCGTGGAATGGGAGGTGATCGTTCATCCAAGATCCCAGATTTCAGCCACTACAGGAGCAAGTCCGGGTCGAACTCAAATTTGCTGTTCCAGTACTTCATGGTCGGTACTATGGGTGCCATGACCGCTGCAGGTGCAAAGGCTACCGTCCAGGGTACGTGTGGAGCTTGACATAGCTAGGAGGAGTCCTTAGGAGCTCAATTGGACCATTGTACTGACCTGATCGATGTTAGATTTCTTGGTCAACATGTCGGCTTCTGCGGATGTTTTGGCCATGGCCAAGGTCGAGGTTGATCTTTCAAGCATTCCAGAGGGCAAGAACGTGAGTAGCACAGATTCGAGGCTTATATCAGTCATGCTGAGTAGATCAGGTCATTATCAAATGGCGAGGCAAGCCAGTCTTCGTCCGCCACCGAACTGCCGAGGAGATCTCAGAGGCCGAGAGCGTCAACGTCGAGAGCCTACGAGACCCCCAGAATGATGCGGACCGTGTCAAGAAGCCAGAGTGGTTGGTTATGGTTGGTATGTGATAAAAATTCTATATTTGGAAACCAGAGCAAATACTGATGCGCCATACAGGTGTCTGCACGCATTTGGGCTGTGTGCCCATTGGTGAAGCTGGAGACTTTGGTGGATGGTTCTGCCCATGCCACGGCTCTCACTACGATATTTCCGGACGTATAAGAAAGGGGCCTGCTCCATTGAACCTGGAGATCCCAGAGTACGAATTCCCAGAAGAGGGAGCATTGGTTATCGGTTAGACAGTGTGTGTATGAGAGGCAGATGAAATGTTATTATTTTGCTTGTTTGGAGCGGAGAAGTGGTAGAATACTTTAGAAGAGGCGGGATGATGCCGTTGTACAAAATCGTCAGACCCTTTTCAAGTACAAGTGCAAATTTCTGGGTAATGTGACAACATCAGGATCCAGAACACTATCCATACTTGAAGCACCCGCTTGTTCACTTTACATTCCGACAAGAATACGCAAGAATACACCAAAACCGGAATTTTATATCTAGTCCGTAGTATTACAGTCATGACTTTTATCTAACATTTAGCTCCATCAATGACCATGTCCATCATCCTGCTCTCCCCTCTGCTCCGGATCAAGCTTGATCAGGGTATCTATTCTCATAATCGAAATGCAAGCTTCCACGGCAGATTTCAATTGCTTGATCTTGCTCATACTTGGCTCCAAGACACCTGCCTTGATCTCATCTACAACCTTGCCTTTAGACAGATCCAGACCATAGTTTTTATAGTTCTTCTTCTTGGCAATGGTCTTCTCGTTCTCATTGGCATCACCCTCCTGGATGCGCTGAGAAAGAGCGTGGCGTGATCGGAGTTGTGCGACGAGTTCTGACGAGTCCTTAGCTGCGTTGACAGCAAGGGTTTTTGGAATGACAAGTAGGGCTTGGGCGAATTCGCCAATGGCCAGCTGCTCCCGGGAGCCAACAGTTCCTGCAAATTCTTCTAAGTAGATGTGAAGAGCGGTCTCAACAGCACCACCTCCTGGAACAATGCTACCACTCTCAAGAGTTCTCTTGACGGCACACAGGGAGTCATGGACGGATCTCTCCATCTCGTCTAGTTGGAAGTCGTTGGCTCCTCGGAGAATAATGGATGCAGAGGTGTGCACCTTGGTGCCCTTGACGAGAATGCATTCGTCATCAGATATTCTCTCCTGGACAACTTCCTCCGCATGACCCAGAGATGATGCCTCAAACTTCTCATCACCGTTCAAATCCGACAAGGAGCTGATAAGTGTAGCCCCGGTTGCCTTGGCAATTCTTCGTAGATCTTCCTTCTTACACCTCCTAACAGCCATAGCTCCCTTTTCGATGAAGAGTTTAAGAACCAAATCATCAATACCCTTGGTGGTCATAATAACATTGGCGCCAGCCTTCAGAATCATTTCCACTCTATCCATGACCATACCAGATTCTCGCTGTCTGATCTGTTCCAGTTGTTGTGGGTCGTCAATTGTGATGTGGACTCCCAGCTTCATTCGCTCCTTCTGCAAGTTCATGTCCAATACAGCGATCTTTGCATCGGTAACTCTGGTGACCATGGCTTGTGATGCAACTGTGCAATTTAAGGCATAACCCTTAACCAAGATAGATTCCAAAGCTCCCTTTCCGTGTGCCTTCAAGATGTTGACTGCCTTCACTGGATACTTGGTCTCTTGTCGGTTGTTGGTCGACTTGACCGCTTGCATAGCATCTACAACCATATTGGCGAAGAAATCTGAGTCTGAACCGATAATTTTGCTAGACATGGATGTTTTTGCAATATTGATCAATGATTCCCGTCCAAGAGTATCAACCTTTACGCTAATGTTCTCGTGCATGTACTTGACAGCTTCGCGGAGAGCAAGTCGGTAGCCAGTGATGATTGTGGTAGGATGTATTCGGTTCTTCATGAGTTCGTTTGCTCGTCGGAGAAGCTCTGCTGCAATAATGACCACAGACGTCGTTCCATCTCCAACCTCCTTGTCTTGTTGCTGTGCTAGATCAACAAGAATTTTACCAGCGGGATGTTCAATATCGAGAAGAGAGAGGATAGTTGCACCATCGTTTGTGACTGTAACATCCTATTCATTATTAGGTGAGCTCTTGCTCTAGGCGACAGTTGACTTACTCCTATATCGTCAACCATCATCTTATCGAGACCACTCGGGCCAAAGGAGCTCTTGACAACATTGGCAATAGCTTGAGTAGCAAGAACTAGAACGCTAGTTAGCAGATATATTGCTGCTGAAATTGTGAGAGGAGCTACCATTTTGGTCGCGAATATCTGAACCACTGATCTTAGTACCACCAAGGACTGCGATGTATTAGTGGTCTGCGATATCAAGGATTTTATTATTCCCTTACACAGAGTTCCGGCATTCCGAGGTTGTTCGAATAACGATCCCATATTTGCGTATATTGATCAAATGTTGACGTTCCCTACAGAATTATGTCGCGAGGCGTGAGCTTGATTTTTCAGATCTCGCGTCGCAGTCCTGAGGCAGGATAATTCAGCCTTGTCACGTGTACAATATTAGCAACACGACAAAATGCTTGATAGTCTTGAATAAAATTCTTAAACGCAATGGGTAAAATAGATTAGGTTTAACTGAGACTGGATAATAGTTAAGCTTTCTGAGTACGCATGGTTCGAGGGTCACGTGAATATACAGCTTGCCCCTTGACGAGGCTGTGACCCCTCGATACTCGCTTAGCTCTATCGCGGGGTTCGGTGAACAGTCAACTTCTTTTGAGAATCGCGAAAGTGACTCTTCAAAAACTGTACTACCGCGTTATTGCCTGCGTTCGATAAAGCCACCAATTCACTTTCGTGGATAATCACGACCTTTTTAAAAGGCCCTTAAACCGAATTTGCGGCTTGCGCAATACTTCAAAGTGTTAAGCAATCATGGCGGACGCCCCACAAGAACCAAGCAAGAGCGCTATCAAGAAGGCCGAGAAGCAAGCAAAGATGGCCGCCGAAAAAGCAGCAAAGGCAGCAAAGCAAGCTCTCCCTGTCGTTGGAGGAAAGAAAGCAGACGATATCATCGGCATCACGAACTCCAAGGCGCAAAACTTTTCAGCATGGTATCAAGAAGTAGTTCTGAAGGCAGAAATGATTGAGTATTACACCGAGATTTCAGGATTCTTCATCTTGCGCCCATCTACCATGTTTATCTGGAACACAATTCGAAACTGGTTCCAAGAACGTATCGAGGCAATGGATGTGGAGGAGGCCAATTTCCCCATGTTCTTATCTTCCAAATCTTTGGAGAAGGAGAAGGACCACGTTGAGGGCTTCGCTCCTGAGCTTGCTTGGGTTACCAAGGCGTAAGTCATAACGATACTCAATATTTGCTTCATTTCTGACTTACAACTTTTAGTGGAGATAAAGACCTTGAGGTTCCTGTCGCAGTTCGTCCAACTTCCGAAGCTGTCATGTACCCATACTACTCCAAGTGGATTCGAAGCCACCGAGACCTTCCCCTTCGATTGAACCAATGGAACAGTGTTGTTCGTTGGGAAGCCAAGCAGACAACACCATTCTTGAGACACCGAGAATTCTTATGGCAAGAGGGTCACACCGCACACTTGACCGAGGAGCTTGCAGGAAAAGAGGTTTTAGAGATTTTGGAGCTCTATGCTGGTGTTTACGAGGAACTTCTAGCTGTCCCAGTCGTTCGTGGCCGCAAGACCGAAAAGGAGAAGTTTGCCGGAGGATATTACACCACAACTGTTGAGGGTTACATCCCATCAAATGGACGCGGTATTCAAGGAGCTACCTCTCATTGTCTGGGACAAAACTTCAGTAAGATGTTCGATATTACTGTCGAAGATCCTACTCCACTTGGAGAAGGCGAGAAGGCAAAGCACATCCATGTCTGGCAAAATTCTTGGGGTCTGTCTACTCGTGTCATCGGCGTCATGGTCATGATCCACTCCGACGATAAGGGTCTTGTTTTACCACCCCGAATTTCTAAGCTTCAAGCTATTATCATTCCTGTTGGTATCAACAAGAAGACTACCCCAGAAGATAAGTCCAAGCACTACGACAAGCTTCATGAACTTAAGAATACCCTCAAGAAAGCTGGTGTACGAAATGACTACGATGTCCGAGATGGTTACACTCCTGCATGGAAGTTCAATGACTGGGAGCTGAGGGGTGTTCCACTGCGACTGGAGTATGGTCCAAAGGACGCTGCCGAGAACGTTGTATCATACGCTCGTCGTGATACCGGTGAGAAAGGCACCCTTCCAATCGCTGATCTCAGCACCTCAGTCCCAGCGCTTCTCGAGACCATCCAAAAGGATATGTACACAAAGGCTGAAGCTTCATTCCGTGATCACCGCCTCAACATTACCAAGTGGGAAGATGTCGTTCCTGCACTCGATTCCAGGAACGTCGTCTTAATTCCACACTGCTTAGCTGAGAAGTGCGAGGACAAGATCAAGGACTTGACCAAGAGCGAGGAGATCGATGAGGGCCCAGGCCATGAGAAGGTTCCCAGCATGGGCATGAAGAGTTTGTGCATTCCCTTTGAGCAGCCTGAGGGCATTGTCAAGGGTGAAACCAAGTGCTTGAACCCTGAGTGTGGTGCTTTTGCCGAGAGCTGGTGCATGTTTGGCCGCAGTTACTAGATGTCACAGCTGCAGTCTTTCGTGAATGAAGGAGTTGCAACAAGGCTATTTTGGCAAGCAATCTCAACCAAAGCTTTTGAGGTGTCTATCTAACATCGGACGAGATTATGAGGATTCGGTGATGAGGATACACCCGCAAGCTATTCGAGCCAGGGTGGCATGGCATTATGACTGGTCTGTTGTAGAAGTGATGATGACGACGAATGTCGATGAAATAGGGGTTTTCCACGGCTGGGGAAAATGAAAGAAAATGGAAGAAAAAAAAATATGATTACCCAAATGTTTGTTTTTTACACTGCTACATATTCTGTTCTTCCCTTTCATATGATTTATCTCTTCGCCTCCTTTTTCATGTGATTTTTGACTATGGGATGGAATGCCAAAACGAGTAAGCCAGACTAACCATCGTGTTTCGATGTAGGATCACATCTTTCTCTTTAGCATGCCGTCGTAAAAGATCTGTTTTGAATTTCTGTAATCTAGGTGAGAGAAGGTAAGAAGGTACTCTCTATTACCATTACCATCACCGTCACCAATCCGTGTTTTCTCATGAGTGCGTGTCTGGACATAACGTTTATTCTTTTCGTCCTGCATTAAACCGCATGCCATGCCCATATCAGTTCATTCCATGCCAATGTTCATTTGTGCCATTATTAAAATCATCTCATCTCATTCCTTTCGTCTTTCAATGAGTCCATCCACTGTTCTCGAGACTACCCAACCTATGCAGTCCCTCGTTCCCTTAACCAGTTTATTGGTAGGGATCTCGCATGTCTCCTAATGATGATCTTCCCTGACCCCCAAGGACACTTACTAGCCTCCCCTGTCCTGTGCTCCCTGATTCACAACAAAATACACAGTGTCTTGAAAAAGGTGTTGATCCAACCCAATTGCTTTCGCTACCTTGCCAAACTTTCACTATTTGGCGGTTGAACTCATACAAAATCGGCCGAGTATGAAAAGCCGCGGAATTCTTCTTGCATGGCTTGCGAAAGAACTAGAAAGGAAATAAATTTTAGCATGGGAGATGAATTGAATGATGGCAATTAAGGACTTACCGGATTGTACAGGAGTAAGGACAGGAGTGACACTTGTGAATTCGGAATCGAAATTGCTGGTATCGGTCGCGCTCGAGATTTGAGGCAGGAACGGGGGCTGTACTCTCTTGTGGTAGATATCATCCCAATTGATATTTCTGAAGAATGGCTGGCTCATGATCTCTTGAGCATCTGTTGGTCCGCTTCCCAGACGCTGCTCAGGTTCGCGTGTAAGTAACTTCTGAAGGATTGAGACAGAATCTCTGGGCATGTGGATTGGGTAAAGCGGCTCATCAGCAAGAATAGCATCATAAATTTCGTCCTCATCTTCTCCTCGGAATGGTGATTGTTGCAAAAGCATCTGGTAGATGAGAACACCAAAGGCCCACCAGTCGACAGCACGGCCGTACTTCTTGTCCAACAAAATCTAATTCCAAGTCAGTGATACTCGATTTAATGCTATTGGAGTACATACCTCAGGTGCCATGAATTCAGGAGTACCGCAGAAAGTGCTTGTTGTCGATCCGTACCACATATCTTCCTTGCAAAGACCGTAATCAGCAACCTTGATGTGGCCATCAAGAGTCAACATGATGTTATCCAGCTTGAGATCACGATAGATGACACCGTTCTCGTGGAAGTACTTCAAGGCCAGGCAGACCTCAGCGGCATAAAACCTTTTGAAGAGTTAGTTGTGGGGTTTAAAGAGTTAGAAAATACGTACTGGGCACGCTTTGTACCAAACTGGCCTCTTTGGATGTGCAACATAAGATCACCACCACTGATGTACTCCATAACAAAGTATACTCTTGTCTCAGTTTGGAAACAAGCATGTAGATTCAATAAGAATGGATGATTCTCCTTATTTGCAATCAAGAACACTCTCTTCTCGGATCGCGTACTCTCGACTTCATCGTTCTCGATGATAAATTCTTTCTTCAGAACCTTAATAGCGTAAAGTTTCTTGGTTTGCTTGGTCTCTGCAAGCATGACTTTTCCAAAATTACCCTTACCCAGAACAGCAAGAAAGTTAAAGTGATCCAGGCCAATACGGCGGCCACTGCCTGCTTCAGTAGCAGCAGGTGGGGCTTTGCGCTGAACAGCAGCCTGGGCCTGGGTTGGTATTTCTTGGGGTGCTGTAGGCTGCTGCGGTGATTGAGATTGGTACATAGCAGGAACGGACTGTTGTGGTGGTGTTGGTTGCGCTTGTTGTGGGGGCGGGGATGATAAGGGTTGAACTGGATATCCACTAACATTAGCATAAGCCGCAGGATTGTAACTTGGTTGCTGTGGCTTTGTAGCTGCGCCATATTGATCCTCAGAATGGGTATCCATGGTCTGGGTATAACCAGAGCCTCGGCCGCCAGCTTGTGATTGGTAGTCTGTGGAAGAACGTTGATAAGAGTCTCTTGGAGGTGGTTGACTTCCTCCCATGGCTGCTGATGCAGCTGCAGCTGCCGCTTGGGATGTAGTCCTATCAGGTCCAGGAGGACGTTGGTTCTTGGGTGAGGTCGGGCTCGTCGGCGTGTATTGTGCCTTAGCAGCTTCAATTGCGGCTGGCGACGCAGAGCTAGGTCCGTAAGACTGAGCACGAGGTGGTCGAGCGGGTTCGGCTCCATAAGAAGAACGCGGATCTGTTGCAGGTCCCGATTCCGAAAGTTGTTTTGCAGAAGTTGGCCGCAGGGTACGGCCGCTCATTGAAGATGTGGTGGTGGTCGTCTTGCGCTTCTGGGTACGAATTCCATCAAGAATTTGATTTGCCATTTGCATTGACATGCCGCAGAAATCAGGGACAAGATGCGCACACTGTGCATGACAGGTAAGACTACACTCTGTTCATTGTCAGTCCACAATACTCTTAAAACGCCATCTGACAAACACTTACCAGTACACTTTCTGCAGTTCTTCTTTCCAAGTGGTAGCATGTAACCACAGTGACAACACCAATTGGCACCAACGTTTGCAAACTTCTCGAAACGATGGGGAATACGATGGTTAATCTTCTCCTCATCTGGATCTGTCTCAGCGTTGGATTTGCTTATGCACTTGGTGACTACTTGTGAGTAGCACTTAGTATG
Source organism: Coleophoma eucalyptorum (assembly GCA_026120035.1). NCBI lineage: Eukaryota > Fungi > Ascomycota > Leotiomycetes > Helotiales > Dermateaceae > Coleophoma > Coleophoma eucalyptorum. Next base: position 871,966 of record JALRME010000015.1, read on the forward strand.
GCAAGTGAGCTTGCAATCCTCGCATTGCATGCCTGCAGAGTATTTCAAAAATTCTCCACAGAGAGCACATCGCATAATATTGTAGAACTGCTGAGAGATAAACTTGTGGCCGTACAGCTCGTGGACCTCTTCTTTTCGCTGACGGATAGCACCTTTACGCCCTAGACCAATATCGAAAGGTCGCTTGTCCTTTGTCTGTTTTGTGAAACTGATTGTCAAGTGGACTGCACCGGTTGGTTCGAGCGCAAACCAAGCATCAATGGGCTGTGCCGCAACTACAGGTGCTTGACCCATTCCTGCAGCAGGATTTGGTGGCATAGCACCAGCACTTCCGGGAGGAGCGTTAAACTGGGGCGACGTGGGGTTCATGGGGAATTGTGCTGGAGGCACGCCTCCATTTGCCATTCTGTCTGCAGAAACCCAGCCAGAACTGTTGATTTCGGCTTCAATTCTCTTTCGTCTCATCTCTTCCAAAATATCTGCAATACGAATCCACAAGATGCCGATGGGTAAAGGATGGTCGCTGGGCTTGTCATAAACGGTGAGTTCTATCTCGTTCGCCTTGTCCACACTAACATTGTGATATTCTGCTTCCCATTTGTCGGTCCGTGTCGCTTTCGTGCGTGCTACTACATTGTCTTCGACCTTGATAGCAACGAAGGTTTCCGGTCCACGCGTGAAACGCCCTGTGGTAGCGTGATCGACATCCTTTACAGCCAGAATTCGTACAGAAAGCTGTCCAGTCAGGGGTTTGCGCATATTGGGAGTGTTGATGCTGTCATCTATGCTGGGTTAGTAAATGGACTAGCCAGGCATGTATTGTCAATGGCATACCATCTGGTGCATCTGCAGCACTTTCCATATCAATATGTAAATCCTCATATCTCTTGAGTGCCTGCTTGAGAATTTGTATCTTCTGGGTGCTTTCAATCCTTCGGCCCGCGGCATCTGCACGATTCTTTCTATCATTCTCCATCTGGTATAGTTGAACCATCTTCTCGATACCCTTAAGGTACTGCTTCTCGACGTTGAGCTTGAATTCCAATTGCGACAGCATAAGCTGGATTCGGGGTCCAAGGTATGGGGTATCATATTTGATGAGATCTAAATTGTGGGTTAGCTATATGAAATACACGGGAGGGACTGAGAAATCTGTATCTACATACCAAGTTTTGTAAAGTTTGGCCTCGACTTTGGCATGCTTTGCCCAGGTGCTGGAGGCGCATAGGGGTGTCGAGGGGGCATCATATCACCGTGGCCACCGATCTTACTATAATCCTGCGACCCATAACCGCCTCTGTCGGAGCCAGCTTCAGTATATCCTCCTCTTGGATCTTTAGGTGGAGGGGTCGGAGGGCCATCCCTATCATTTCTCATCCCTGGGCTTCGAGGACTACTATCGCCGCCAGAACCCAAGCTCAAGTTGCCCATGCCTTGACCCATCTTCCGTGCCTGTAGCTCTTGCATGCGCTCCTCGAGATACGAAATGTTTCGGCGCCCCTCGCGCATCTGGGTATCTAATCTGGCTCTGACGGACTCATTTTGCGTCTGTTGCCTCATCTGGTTCGCGGCCTGAAGGAGAGCGCGCTCCCGCTCGATCTTCTTGTAGATGGAGCTGAGAGCCTCATCGTCGTTGGAACTCATGATGGTGCTTGCTAAGGGGGGGTGGGGGCGCGTGTCGACACGCCGCAAATAGAGGTGATGGTGAGGTCAGTCAGTGGGAATCGCAGTTCTCTCCAGAAGCGCTTCCAGATGTGAATCGGATGGAGGTGGGGTATTCGTCGGTAAGGTAGTGTTTTGTTGATAGGCAGGACTGTCGACTTGGCGAGGCGAGGAGGGTGTGGGTAGCAAGCAGAGCAGATCATGGAAGACTGAAGATTTTCAACCAGCTCGCCGCATGGATGACAGGCCTTCCCGCTCGCAAAATCCAGTCGTATAGCGTTTCGAATTATATCAGAAAGCACAAACAACACGTGAGGAGGAACGAAGGGACCCGCTGCGTGATGTTGATTTGCTTGAATTGCTTTGGCTTTTGGTGGTGGTCGACACAGCCTCTTCCAGCTGGCTACCGAGCGAGTGCAGGGGAGTGGGGGACAGCACCACGTTGAGGCGACTTGCAACTAACGGGATACGAGGACGGCGGCGGAAAAGAGACAATGGAAAAAACCGCCGTGCAGCGGGTAACACGAAGAAACGACTACGAGAAGCACTTTGCCGGCTAGTGGAGGGTTGTTGATTACCTCGGACGCAAGATCGCGTGCCTGTCTATACGGTTCAGTTCAGGCTTGACCAGCTCTGCCCGAAAAGTGTGTGTGGCAATGGAGGGTAAGGCAGGAGGAGGAGGGCAGAAGGACCGAAAGTGTAAGTAAGCACGCTCAACTTGACAATCGAAAAAAATTCCACAGAATACGGATACCTAGGTTGCAAGGTAAAGATTACAACGGTCCTGGAATTGAGGCCGCAATCGATGAGGGGTGAAATAGCGGAGGTGTCACCTTTGTTACTCTGGAGACTCGCCTCAGGAGACACAACCCCTGTTCGTTGAGGTCAGAAGCAGGTGCAGGCACACAGACATCCGGGCATTAAGACATCGTCATCGTCATCGTCGGAGCTCTGACCTTGTCTATGTCAACTATCCACAGTACTGCCTAACATCATGCCTTGACTTTAAGAACCTTCATCCGTTCTCTTGTATGGATGAAATGTTTCGGGAAGCATGAATTACGGACCCACGAAACACCATAGTCAAGACTGGTTCTGTGCATTTCGTCTTAAAATATATCTGATGTGTTTATAGAAGTACAGCCAAAGCCACGCACATTACAAAAGCTTCTCTTGCTGTGACGAGGAAGATAATGCACGGATGACGCCTGTCTATACCTGGAATAAGAAGGATTCTTTGCCTTTTTTCTACCGCTTACACCTTGTACTCTGCCTTCAGCAGCTTGGCAATCGTTGTCAATTGAATGTTACTCGTTCCCTCGTAAATGGCTCCGATCTTGCTATCGCGCCACATCTTCTCTGCGATCCCTTCCCGGACAAATCCCTGAAAGAGCATATCAGTAAATATTCCCACATGAAGAGACATATACATATATATAACTTACCATACCACCCATCCATTCGACCGCCAATCCACTAACTCGCCCAGCGACTTGCGAGGCAAACAGTTTAGCCATGGCAGCATCCTTGACAAAATCTTCTCCTGCCTCCTTCTTGCGTGCGGCGTTAAAAACCAAGGCTCTCGCTGCGGCAATTTCCGTATAGGACTGAGCCATTTGGTGCTGCATTCCTTGGAAATCACCAATTGCTTGGCCAAACTGCTTTCGCTCGAAAACATATCTAAATGTACTGTTAGTGGGGCAACACATATGCCAACATGGACTACTCACTTCGCAGCGTTCTCGAAGGCTCCGAGGGCAAGTCCGGTCATTTGAGCAGCGATACCTATTCGGCCCTCGTTCAAGAGTGAAATGGCATATTTATAACCGTGTCCCTCTTGACCGAGAAGATTGCCTTTAGGAATTTCGACATCGTCAAAATTAAGCACACAAGTGCTGCTTGCCTTGATACCAAGTTTCTTCTCCTTCTTTGCAATGGAGAAGCCTTTCATTCCCTTCTCGACAATGAATGCTGAGATTCCCTTGTACCCTTTGCTGTGATCCAAGTTTGCAAAGACGATAAAGAAGTCGGCCTCCATGGAGTTGGTGATCCACATCTTGCTTCCTGTGATCGTGTAGCCGGTATCTGTTTTGACTGCTTTGGTAGCGAGCGCAAAGGCATCTGATCCGGAAACAGGCTCGGAGAGGCAGAACGACCCTGCGGTCATTTAGTATACCTTTCGAGGGCACAGATAAGGAAGGAATTCGAACTCACCAACAGTACTTGTAGCCAATTTAGGTAACCATTTTTTCTTCAATTCTGAGCTCGCATAGTTCAGAATTGCTGTGTTGACCAAAGTATTGTGCACATCCACCATAACACTGACACTGGGGTCGACTCTTGCCAGCTCCTCGATTCCGACGATAGCAGCAGTAAAGTTCATTCCTGCGCCACCAAACTCCTCCGGAATCTCAACACCCATGAAGCCCTGTTCAAAGAGCTGCTCAACAATCTCTGGATCCATCTTCTCCGCCTCATCCATCTCTCGTACTTTAGGGGCAATAACCTCATTGGCGAACTTCGCTACGGATTCGGCCATCATCGTTTCCGTCTCCGAGTAATGAGTGATTGGGGTTGGAGGGATATCGGAAATGTCTACAGCCTCGCTGCGTTGTCTCATCGTTGTGGATAGTGCCCTTGTGCCACTGCCTCTCAATTAGCTCTTTGAATATCCCTTTCTGCGTACAGAATAGTGTATGACTTACTGTTGGTATATCCTGCTAGGCCTAGCAATTCTGACAGCTGGACGAGCAGAAGATGTAGCTCTTGTGGCCAGTGGCCTTAACGCTCTCGCGAGAGTTGCCATTGCTGAATGGGATGTTGGGATAGAAATTCTAGGAAGAGTGAAATCCCAAGGTAATTCTAGGGCAATTATTTAAAACCTGCAATGACTCGTAAAGAAAGATGACATATAATAGATAGTGCACTAAGGTAGGAAACGATTAATGTAAGTCTGTTTCCTCGTGACGCGATAACCTCGGCCCCGGGATCTCCACACGGCTAGCAACGGTAATGGTTGACCTGGGGAAAATTACCGGAGAGACCACGGAGACCCATATCAAATTTGTAGAAGCAAGTCTCAGGACGGATTCCAAAAAGGACAGCTCCTTTTCGGCAGTCATGTATTTGGTTTTCAGTTAAGAAGTCAACATTCAGTACCTGTTATGAAGGTGTCGGATTTAACATGTGGATGCCTTGTCACATGTCAAATAATGTACACCACAGCTTACCATCTCACTCAAAGAGTCAATTCATTCAATAAGTCCAAGCGTGTCTAACACACTTTTACCAAAAAAGGAACCTTAATGGCACCAACCCCGCGCCTCTAAATAGAGAAGTTCCTTTCCAATTCTAATTTGAAATACCTGACCGTAACGCCAAATTGTGAAAAAGTCACAGCTTTCAGTAAGACACTTTTAGATCCGCCTATCAACCTTGTATACCCAACAGTCATGAATTCATTTTGTCTAGATAAAGTCGTGACAATTACCATATATCCGATCCTCTTCGTGGATTCTTTACTCGGTTCTCTTCTTGATGCTAGGTAGACTAAACCAGGAAGCTGTCATGACGCAGAATAAGCCTATGGCTATTGGATGCAAGACGAATGTGCCAGCTGCTTGTGCCAGAATACCGGTCGTGAACGGTGCAACCGCTCCGCCTGACGATCCAAAGGCCGAAATGATGCTCATGCTGCTGACCTGGTCATTGCGAGAAATAAGTCGCGAGAAAACGTGCGTGGCGCATGGATAGATTGGACCTAGGAGAAGTCCAACGATGGAAAGAGCAACAGCATCACCAATAATATTCGGTACGAACCATACCAGCAATTCGAAAACCCCTGCTCCTACGATCATGCCGTACACGAACATCTTCTCGCCGATCTTGTGGGCAGGGTGCGAGAGTACAAATCGTCCTAGTGTAACACCGGCCCAGAAACCAGCCGTCACATAACCAACACGACCTGGATCTCCATTTCTTGTGGCAATCAAGAATGATATGACCCAGCCTGAAATGCTGACTTCAGCGCCTTGGTACGCGAAGATAAACAACGCTCCTAGGATGACGGTCTTGCTTCTGAACGCCTTAGCCATGTCGGCAAATTGGTTTGATATTCCTGCATTTTGGGCTCGAGAAGCAGTGCGTTCGATACTCGTGAGAAGACTATGGTCTGAGTCTTTCTCGTAATTCCAGAAAGACCACCCAGCTTGCACTATCATGGCCACAGACATGGACAGAGGTAACAAGTAGTATCGACTCCAAATGAGACCACCACTCGACGCCATTGCAGTCGCAATCAAGGGTCCAACTGTTCCTCCTAGTCCATATGATCCGTGCATTGCTCCGAGCATTGTTGTACCATTCTGCAAATTTGCTGCGAAGGTGTTTCCCAAGGCCAGATTAATCGCCATGCCGAATCCCAGGAAAAAGAAGGACACGATGACAACCTACAACAGGTTAGTTTAAAATAAATTAATTGCCAGCCAACTGTTTCTTACCGGAAATGGAGGTGTGCACACAATTGCAATATAGCCAAGCAGCATGCACATTTGAGCAGTCATCAGAGATCGTGCTCTACCCACCTTTGCTCGCAGGGCGTCCACAATGAAGGCTGCCGAGATGAAGCCAATTGCATTCGTAACGAAAATTAGGGAAACGATAGCATAACCAATGCCATAGTGCCTAAGTGAAAGGGTCAGCCATATCAACAACAGTATAACGAGAGACCTACTTCTCAATGTAAGGAATCAATGCACCTGGTGCTGAGTCACTCAAGCCGTTGGTAAAGTTGATTAGACAGACAGTGAGCATTCTGAATCTGTTGATAGGAGGGTTGGAAAAACTCTGGAGAGCATCCACTCCCTCTTCCTCAACAGTTGGGGTTACTGGTCTGCTCATTTCTAAGTCATTTGGCACTCGCGGAGTCTGGATCCCAGAGGGTGTAGCCGTCCCAGATTTTGTTTGCCCATTGAGCTTCGTACCCCATTGAATGCTATCAAGTTCAATGTCTGGCGTATGCGGAACAGAATGATATACTCGCGGAACCGCTTTCTGTGGAGCTTCTGGGAGCTCGTGCGATTCAGCAGCATTCGACCCCTCTACAGAGATAAAAGCTCCAAATGCGTGGCTCGACATGGCGAGTGCTGGTTAGGAGTCTTCGTAGGTGAAATGGACAGTCTGTGTCGTTCGGACAAGTTTACAATAAGAAGAAAAGCAACCAAAGACACAAATCATAGAGAGTGAGATGGTGGGCATAAAAGTCAGTAGAGCTTATAAATGACGTCTAGCGATAAGAAAAGTCTAGCATGAGACCGGCCACACTCCGGACTCCAACATGACCCCACGGTTCGAAGCCACTTGCCCACAAGCACAGTGGCAGAATTGCGGAGGGCCAGTGGCCGCGACAAGGAAGAGTCATGATCAGGAGGCTAATATCAGGCGAGGGTGGAGAATGAGCGGTGTCGAATGCGAATAAAACGTCGTTTTGCGAATAATGATACGAAGCTGGAGGGTGTGGACAGTATCTCCGACCATACATACTTCGTATAAAGCTCGTAAGATTTGATTTGGATAAGGCTCGGTAGAGTTGCCTCGGGCCTTGTTCCCTCCAACTTGCCCCTCGTGGTAGGCCGTCCCGTAATCGCGCGCTAAGATAACGCACTATCAATCTTTGGGCAATTTTTTGGAACGCCAGAAAAAACTCGGGGTCATTTTCCTCCAGCTCTCCTCTTCTTACCCCCCAAAGCCTTCTTTGAATCTGCCTATTGAATTCTCTCCGTCTTCGGACATCCTCTGCAGTCATGGGTCGTCCCAAGCGTAACGTTTTCGCCGCCGCGGAAGAAACATCTACCCCGCCATCAGATCTGACGGCGACGCAGCATATTGCGCGCGTGGTTAAGGCTGCTGGCAACAGCTTGTATTCATGCATTCTTCCCGACAAAACAACCCTTCTCGCTGAGCTACCTTCGCGCTTTCGAAACACTATCTGGATTCGCAACGGAGGCTATGTTTTGATTGATACCAAAGACGCAGATGTAAGGGAGAACAAGATTGGTGCTGAGATTATCAATGTCGTGAGGGATGAGCATCTATGGAGGAAAGAGTCCTACTGGTAAGCCTTTTAGCTTCAGAAACTCTCGGCAACGTCTAACTGTTGTTCTAGGCCGAAAGAGTTTGTGAAGGCATCTTCATATGTTGAAGACTCCGACGAAGAAGAATCAACTGTTGGCAAGATGCCACCATCCGACTCAGAAGACGAGGAATAAATATTGATTGTTTAAGCCGCTACTGGCTCTTTTGACACAGTCGCATCATCGCCATCGCCTCCAGTACCAAACCACACGCTTGCTACAGTCACGAATAAGACCCCGACAACTACCATTGAGCTAGCATCGGTGCTGGGATACACATTCCATGCCCATTCCTGGAATGCCCACAAGAGATATTGCAAGATAGGATGCATCCCACTTCTCCAGAGCAGGAATGGAGTTGCCCAGGCTAAATAGGCATAAAATTGATAGTGCAGTGAACGAGCAAATAACATGCCTATGGTGTTAGCGGTAAGGACCGTTGTCATAACATAGTCCGGGGTAATCCGTCTTGAGACGGCCTGCTGCATAGGTGCAAGAGGATCTCGCAAGCTCGATACCTGGCGAATCAAGTCCAGAACTGGCATGCCAGCTGGCTTCAACCATCTTGTGGTTGTAAATAGTGCCAACGCACTTATATGTCCTACCAGCAGAGCAATCGAGAATTCCTTACTTAAAAATATTTCCTCTCCGACGAATCTCCAATTGACTGTCCATTTGAAGAAGAACTGTCTTGAAAACTCGAAGGCCTTGCTTAGATACCCAACGGCATTGGTCGGAACGAAAGGTAATGCAATGACAACCTGTAGTTGGGCTATAAGCCACGCTTGATTTAAAGCACCTTGGATTCCACGTCCTAGGAATAGCATTATACCGACAGCCGGAAGAGACAATAGCAGCGACATTTTGATTCCGAGGCCCCAACTAAATGCCAGTGTACCAAGGGTCCAGATGCGTTTCTGAAACATGAGAATGGCGAGCCAGAGGAAAAAGACTGCGAAGCAATCGTTGAAACATCGTAGGACAAAAACACTATGGAGGCGCTTGGAAAGAACAAGCAGCGGTAGAATATAGGGGGGTGCCTGTTCATTCATATGGTTAGCTGCACTGCGAATTGCCCGTAGTGCTTTGGGAAATCCTACTTTCGCCTGCCTATAACAGGCCATAACCACGGCCAAAGTGCAAAGATATAATCCACCAAAGATCCCCTGCGCAAGCAAGATGTTTGTTCCATGGTCCGTGATCTTGTATAATGCACTGTAGATATAGACATGCGCGGCTGGGTACACTAGAGGTCCAGTCCCTCCTTTGATTTGTGTATAATCTCGTTCTCCGGCATGGTACTGTTCAACTTGCTCCATATATGCCTTCCAGTCAATCTCTGTATCTAGAATCAACAGTATCAGCCCCCTTCGCCATGTCGGAACAAAAGAAATAAACCTACAGGGAATCTTCCAAACAATCAAGACACATAGCAAAGCATCGAAAGCTAGCAATAATGGCGGTATAAACTTAGCCAATGGGTCTTTTCCTTGCACCAAATTCTGTGCCCGCCCTAGCAAGGCAGAAACTTGGCCTTTCTCCATTGTGCTGAAGATGAGCCAAAAGACCGTAGAATGGAATTGAGTTGAACCTTTCCAAGCTGCCGGGCTCTTAACTTCAGCCTCGTGGCATGTCGGCGCGCAATATCAATATGCCGAAAAACCTGCATTAACGCCGGCTCGCTACTCCTTACCTTACTGTTCCGTCATCTCGGTTGGCGTGCTGACAGATACAGTAGTGCTGCGTGGTGGAGCTTGTTGAGACGCCATCAGCTACCGTAGGGCAGAATTCTTAGTGTTCCTCAATATAACCATAGATCAATCTCATAAATAATCATGGGAATCTTTGATCCTCGTAGAAAATCTTCAAGGGAACCAATCTAATTTGAAATCCAGCCGTCTCAATGAATAGTTCCACGGCATCGTCTTTAACGCCAGCTCCTAGGAAAACAAGACAGCGGAGCAAGCTCTCCTGCTCAGAATGTCATAGGAAGAAGCAGAAATGCGATAGGCGACAGCCCTGCTCCGAGTGTATCGATAGACTGTTGCCAGACAGGTGCCGCTATGATGCTCCGAAGTAAGTGATTCTCCTCCGCGTACATCGCTTATAGACTTACCCGACCACTTCAGACAAGCCGACCGAATTGCAGTAACCAGCAGGATTGTACGCCAGAGAATGCTTCAAGCTGGAAAGGAGGTAGAGTTGAGTCGAGAATCTGTTGCTGCGTTACAAGAAATAGCAGCATCCAGGGGCAGACCTCTGAAGAGACGTTGGACTGGATATTACTTTGATCCTAAGATAACTTCGACTAACAAACTCGACTGGCCCGAGTTAACTGCACAAGAACTGTATAGTGGAGGTTTTCCAAGCATCAACAGAAGACCTCAGGGATCTGACAGCTTCGATACTTTCTCGGTACTTCCAGGAACGGCTCCGGCCCCATTTTCAAAGCACGTTTTGATTCATTACTGTAAGCAAAATCAGAGCCTAGCTAGACAGATCGCTGAATATTTCTCAAGTCATGGGAAGGCTTGTACCCTGGCTCAGCAATATGGAGGATCAGATTGATCCAAGCATACCTAAGCATTCTTGGCTACCCGAGGCCATGCACCATCAAGCTCTCTTTCAAGCAACCCTACTGTGTGCTGCAGTTCATTTAACGAGGAGAGCTACTTCCACTAGTGACAGATTGGCCTTGTTGTGGTACAAAGGAGAGACGATTCGCTTGGCGAATGAGAAATTGAGCATACCAGACGAAAGGGCGACGGATCAGATGTTACTTACCGTTCTCATTTTACTCTACTTCAATGTACAGACTCACCTCCACATCCAAGTTTGATCTTCTTACTGACATGGTGTTTCAAGGTTGGAGGTGGTGATCCCGATGAATATGAGGCACATTTGAGAGGAATCAATGAAATGATAATCCTAAGGGGAGGATTACAGAATTTAGGATCTACAAGGAGAATGGTGCTCAAGTGGTTGAGTATATGCTTTGGTCCCTGGCATCCAGACTGGGAATATGGGACTTTTTCATCGCAATGGGCTAACAGACCAAGAATCGCTTCATTGCATCATACGGATACTCAATCTGGGAATTAAATCCAATCTAGTATTATTATTTTGACGCTGTTTGCTAGCTCATAGTCTGAAATACGGTGCTTGGTCACGAGATAGTTATTGCAAGAAAATGATGATAAATAATAAAAATTTTCATCCCAGAGTCAAATCCTAGCAAAATTACAACATATGACCTTCACCACCCATTCGGACATCTTCAGTTTGTCAATGTCTTCCTACAAAGTGGCCTTCCATTCATTCACTGTCAGGACCCTGTTTGAAAACAAAGGCCAAACCAACTCTGTGGCAGCATCCTTCTGCTTGGTAGAGAAGCCAGCAGTTGCATCTTTCAGCAACGTAATGTTATAGCTCCTGGATACCACAATCAGTCAACGGTCCTATGCTAAACCTCCACTAAAGCCATGGGCAATTTTGAGTTTTGACTTACAGTTCATAAGCATATCTCGCAGTCGATTCGAGACAGGTGTTAGCAGTGAGGCCTGCCATGACTAGATGAGTAATCTCTCTCTGCTTAAGCTGGAAATCCAGATCGGTATTCTGGAACGAGCTGTGGATATCACCTGTTAGCTCATCGGGTCCGAAGACTGCAAACACCGACGTCACATACCTGCTACCCCAGTGTTTACTGACAACCACATCGCCATTCTCCAAACTGGGCTCGAGCCCTTCAAAGAACTCCACACCCCAGGATCCTTCCTCGAATGCCGAGTGCTCGAGCTGACTCTGCTGTGAGGCCGTAGGGTGAAGCCATCCAGCTAGGAAGCCGGGTCTGCATTGTTGATGCAATCCATAGTAGATTGGGATCTTGTGTTTACGTGCTGTAGCGACGAGGTCTTTCATGTGTGTGATGGCATCTGTGTCTTTGAGAGACTCAGCAAGCAAATGATAGAGTTTTCCTTCTGGGTGCAGGAAGTCATTGTACGGATCCAAAATGACGATGGCTGTTTTTGGAGACATGGCTATTTTTCAAAGTATAGATAAAATTGTTGTTGGTGAGAGCTTTTGTGAATAATGTCAGGTTTGGTGCTGTCAAGAGAGGACAATGGTCGTGGTATTTATACCCTTTTGATTTCCTGTCAGCGCGATTGAAGCTTGAAAGTCATTGCATCGTGCCTTAAGTCCTATAGTTTCAAGTGAAGTAATTGGACAATAAGAAGAAATCCATGTAAACCTAGTGGAACCCCTAGTTAGGAGCCACCAGAATGAAGTGTGTACAGTAAGCAGTCGAGCGGACTTAATGCAAAGTTAAGCGACAGGTTGATCTACGGACCTATGTAATGCTTCGTTTAGTTCGAAAACAAAACGATAACAACAACTACCCACGCCTCGTCATGGCTTATCAAGGCTACCCTGAACTTAATATCTTTGGTGCATGATCACGTGTTAAAGTGTGAGAAGGGATCGTAGGTGAAGAGGCCAAGCTAGCTATTACTAGCCACAAGCTCTTTGCGGGGTCGAGCTTGAAAACAACACAAAACCGTACCACATAATCTTCAACCCAACCCTTCACCCATGTCGAATGCAAACGATCGATTCAACACCGAAGCTGCAGCTTGGGATTCGAATCCAGATGTCCAAGTCGCCAGTGCTCTAGCCCTCCAATCCCTACTCGCTAATATCCCTCGACTTCAAAAGGGACATCCCAGTTTAGATGTCCTTGAGATAGGATGCGGAACAGGCATCCTGTCGCTCATGATCTCGCCGTATATTCGTTCATTGACTGGCGTTGATGTGGCCGAGGGCATGATCTCAGCGCTCAAACTAAAGCTTTCCAAACCTGAGAATTCATGGGCGAAAAATATCTTGCCTGTATATGCGGAGCTCGAAGATCCTGATGATGAACGACTTCATCCAGATCCTCTGCGCCCGAATGAAAAAGGTGATGGGCCGAGGAGGTTTGATTTGGTTATCAGTCATCTAGTTTTGCATCATATTCCTTCGTTGGAGGATATCTTGAAGACAATGTATGGGTGTTTGAAGAGTGGGGGTGGTATTGCTTTGACAGATTTTGAGGACTTTGGTCCGGAGGCTAGAAAGTTTCATCCAGAAGCAAAGATGGAGGGTGTCCAGAGACATGGAATCTCTAGAGAGGGTATTAAAAAACTTATTGAGGAGGCTGGGTTTGTGAATGTAAGGATTGAAACGGCTTTTGTGATGGAGAAAAATATCGAGGAGAAACCTGGGCAGGGAGTCGTGAAAGGAAATAAGATGGATTTTCCATTCTTGATATGCCTGGCTGAAAAGCAATAACAAGGTGCAGATCCCGTTATAAAACATCATTTATGCTACAGGCAAATAAAGCAGCTATATGTCATTTGTATTCACACATAGGCCTTGCGACCTAAACACCTCTCTCCTGTACCATGACCAGATTTACCTAGTCTTAGAAAATACACCACAAATTTCCGACGGGTACTGTGGAATAAATTACCCTGCACCTCAGACGTCGCGGTTATCGCACCTACAAGGAATCAAAGCAAAATGAATGTATACAGCGTCGAGAAATAGTTTGTTGAGATGCTGGACGCCTCTAAAATAAATAGCCAAAAACTTGTAGTCGGGGTGAAAGATGCGTTTGATTATCTATAGTGGTTAAAGAGAGACAAATAATACGATAGAAAAACAAATTCAGCCTACTGCGAAATTGGTTTTTGCTAATTCGAAGGAACCTTAAAGCTGTGAAGTCTGAAGCATTTATGCTGGCTATAAATCTGGAAAAATAAGCGAGCATCCAAGAGTGACCTACGTTGCCCACTCCCCTTCAAATTTCTCTGGTATTGTTTACCCTCTTATGACTCTAGTTAACAGGTGAGAATCTACTTACTGCTTACTATTCTATAATCTTCATAGAACGGTGCTAATAATAAAAGCTTTTACTTCAATCTAAGGATTAAAGGAACGATTACCTTTGAAATGATGCGAAACGACTTTAGTTATTTGACGAGGTAGAAATCTAAAGCCCCAGTGTGATTAAGGTCCGCTATAGTCTTCTGCAAACATCGAAAGCCACTGCACCTTAAAACCAAGTCTTTCATGTAAGTTTCGCCCATGAATATACATGAAGATTTAATAATTAATTGAAACCCAGTTCTTGGCCTTCAATCAATACCAGCCTTTTCCGTAGCTCTAATCAAAATCCATATAGCCACCACCCAAAACGCCAAGTCCGTTCTATCTACCTTAGCAATAACCATCGATGCTTACGTTAAGAACTCCAGCTGAACCAGCCTATTATACAAGAAAACCCCTATGTATACTATGCTTAAAACCTATTGATACAGCTTTGTGAATCGCTCATCTAATATCCACTTAGTCTCCTCACCAATCTATCTCTGAGGGGTCCCAGGGCATCTCCTCATCGCTAATCTCTGCGCAGAGGAAGCCTTCGTATGGACCTTGCCCAGCTCCAAAGCCACTACGATCCAATAAAAGATTATTCTGTAGCAAGTCGTCCAAAGCTTTCAGAAGAAGTGGGTAGGCGGAGTTGCCTTCGGTATCTTTTAAATTATCCATTAAGCATCGGAAATAGCTCGCTTCTGTAGTTGGATTTGTGTCGCTACTTATTTCTTCGCCCATGTCACGGAGAACATTCTCGATACGTTCGTCTTCGACAGTCAACACCTTAAATAGATGTTGATTGACCTTTAACAGCTTTGAGCATACCTGACTGTAGCCCTGGTACACGAGACGAAGTAGATCTTTATCATCGGGAAACGGTGACAAAGCGTTGGATTCTTTATTGTGGACGTAGTGTTCTCCATGAACATTGCCTTGCCAATTGCTAACAACATGGACAAAGGCTTCTCGAAACAAAAGAGAATGACGAAGCTTCTTTGCCAAGACCAGCATGACAGGCGCTTGGATTTCCCAGATATTGAAAGGTTCCGATGGATCCTCATCGGGAGTCAGAAAGATGGGGCTCCCTAACAAAGCCGCCGTAAGTGTAGCAGAGACGATTGGCAAGGCACAGTAGAGGTCAGCTAGGTCAACTAATACCTCGAGCATCTGGAAACTTTCGAGCCTGTATGGACGATGGTACATAGCACAGAGAAGCTTGCGAAAGGCAGGCAAATCCAGGTCAGTTTCAGATAGATATACCAACAGCTTATCAGATTGTGCCTGAGGATAAATTAGATATTGATCAGGTGAGGCACAGAGCCCAAGCCCGCATAGCGAATGCGGAGAACACATACAGATGCAACTGGCTCCAATCCCCAAATATTGTCTTCGTCAATAACAGCAACATAATCATATTTGAATGCTGACCCTGTCTGAGAAACAAGCGGCGAATTTTTCTCCGGAGAGTCAAGAAATTTGCGGAAATAGTTGGAATAAAGCTTCAGGATGACAGAGTGAACATGAAACTCTTGCTCGCATATTGTCAGACGGGTGTCACACGCAAGACCCGGGGAACGGAAGACTTGAGGTGGTGGTCTGGTATCATCTTCAACCGTCGAATCAGCCCTGCGTCTTTTCTGGCCTGCCATTGTTCCGTCTTTCCTGAGAGCTGGATTTGGAGAAGCAAGTTGAAAATAGCCTTTTAATATATTCATGGGTTGTAGGAACATCAGGAGAGAATTGAACAAGAAAAATGCGACTTTGAGAATATATCGACGATGCGCATATTGCGTATGTTTTGTAAATACGAGTGGAGAGAGAAATGATAGGTGGATAAAAAAAAGTAGAGTCGAGCGCGAAACCACGTGATTTGTAATTTAGCGTGTTGAATGTGGCAGGGGTGAGCTCCAACCTCTCGCATCGCCCCGAGTGAGTGAGTAAGTGACATCAGCTCTGAGCTTCACCTCCTGTACACCTCCAGCCACCGAATCCCTTCCAAACACCTGGCACTAGAGTGCCTCCCACCAGCAAGACATGACGATGGAGGCCTTCTCAGATCTCATTTCAGATCGCTGTTCCAAGCTTCAAGCACCCAGTTACCTCAATCTAGCCCTCTCTATGTAAGCTCCCTGCGACGTGGAGTGAGAACCTCAAACACTAACCTAAGCAGCTTCATTCTCCTTGGCATTTTAATTTCCTACCTCCCCCAACACTATCGAATTATCTCCCGCGGGACTTCAGAAGGCATTTCTCCATATTTTATCCTGCTCGGGACGACGTCCGGGACATGCGGGTTTGCAAATATCCTTGTTCTACCAGCCTCCAGGGCAGATGTTACTTGCTGTAAGACAGTCAGTACATTTGAGTGTGCGGCAGGTCTTTTGGGGATCGCCCAAGTCGGTGTACAGTGGTCTTGCTTTACCGTGATGTGAGTGTCCGCTAAATGTCTTGCCCAATAATCATTAACGTTATGCTCGAACAGTCTACTGCTCTTCCTCGTCTTTTTCCCCCGAGGACCAGATCTGCCGCAAAACACTGGAGCCAAGCAACACACGTGGCGGACCGCTGTGACTGTTGCAATAATTTGCCTCATCCATGGCCTGCTTGTTATTTGGGTTAGCATAGGCCTGATGATAACTAAGCCAATTCATCTCGGTACATGGGCGAACATACTAGGCATAATGGCAACAGTACTTGCAGCTATACAGTACCTGCCACAGATATGGACAACATGGAGCCTGGGGCACGTAGGGAGTTTGAGTATCCCCATGATGCTTATTCAAACTCCTGGCAGTTTTGTGTGGGCAGGTAGCTTAGCTGCAAGATTAGGGGTAGAAGGGTGGAGTACCTGGGGTGTCTATCTAGTTACGGGATGTTTGCAAGGATGTCTGCTAGGAATGGGTATCGCCTTTGAGATCAAGGCAAAACGTACAAGGGAATCTGGCACCGATTCTGTAAGCGAAACATCCTTCTCTCCTCTACAGATTACTAACTCCAAACAGCCATCGAACGGGACTTGTGTAGTAGGCTATCTCCCAAGTGAAGGAGGAAACGCTGAAACAGATGACGAAGGTGGTCCAGTTGTTGAAGATGGACTTAGTGAGAACACACCTTTGTTGAATGGCTCACGACAAAAGTCAAAAGCGACACCCTGAAAGCACCAATAATAAACGAAAACTTTAATGATATAATTATCCATGATGCCTCTATTATTGATATGCTGTACAGTCCTTGCAATTACGCCAGGTATGCTACGCTAAATCTCACTCAGCAACATTTTCAAAACAATCATTTAGGTTGTCTATATAGCCTTTATGATTTTTCCGTCCTCGATTCTTCCTCGGGAGCTGTGGCAGTATCAGAAGAAGAAACTTGTTGAGCCTCCTCCACTGTATCTTGCGCCCTACTTTTGGCCTCCTTCTCCTTCTCCATTCTAACTCTCCTCTCCTCCCTCCACTTCGGTCCATATTTCACAGAAACTAACAACATAGGACTCAGCACAACACAAACCAGTGTTATAAAAGTAAAGCACCAGCCTCTACCCATACGCGCGATCATGATATCGATAATACCTGTACCGCCAGCGCCAATAAGACAGCGCACCAGATTATTTGCAGCCGTAGCTGTCGACGGTGATTGTGGGTAGAGATCCACGACAAGCGTGGACAAGATGTTGAACGAGCCATTGACGCAGAAACCTGTCAGGAACTGCAAGATCAGTGGCCAAGCGAGGTTTGCGTTCTTCTCTAGCACCCAACCGTAGCACAGGTAACAGGCGAGGCCGACGGATAATAACGGCCAAATGAGATCGATGCGTGCTTTTTCGATGGGGAAGTATCGGAGGTCGTCGCCATGCTTGCGGTCAATGCTGAATCCGATGTTCTTTGCTATCCGCTTGTAGTTTCGATCCAGCATGCGGCCGTTGACGAAACTGGCTATGCAGCATCCGACACCGAATGGGAGATAGCAGAGTCCGATTTGCAGGTCGTTGAAATGGTAGATTTCAGCGAAGAGGGAAGGGATAGATGCGATCATGTCGTAGAAGGCTGTGTAGATCATCGCGTTGTAAAATAGTACGACGGCCATGTCTTTCTCGAGGATGATATGTACCGTCTTGAGCGGATTTGGGAAGCGGAGTTTGCGTCCTTTTGCCAGCTCGGCTTGCGCTCGTCGTCGATTCTCGGCTGTTACAGTCCTGGCGAGTCCGTTGGCGCAGTCTTTTTCTGCTTTGCGAAAGCGTAGATATTCCAAAAACGTCATGTTCCATCCCTGAGGTGGTACAGACCCATTACCGACAACATTACGGCCGGTCTCTGGGACTGTCAGGGCGAAAGGAATCAGGAACAGGGAGGCGATGATAACCAGGAACCAAAAGATCGAGCGCCAGCCTAGAAATTGGGTTAGGATTCCACCAATTACCGGGCCTACTGAAGGGCCCATCATGGTTCCTGCGCCAACAATCCCCATATAGGATCCTCTTTCTGAGCTTGTAGATATATCTGCTACCACTCCATAACAGAGTGCAATAGCACCACTGCTTCCTGCACTCTGCATGCATCGTAAGATGAACAGGGCGACATAGCTATCCTGTAAGGCCAGCCCGATGTTGGCTCCAAGATAGATGATAAAGGCTGCGATATAAGCTGGTCTCCTCCTAATAAGAGTTAGTCTTTATTCTTGCCTTTGGGGTCGATATCACACACCCAGCCATATCGGCTAAGTCACCGAACACAGTTGGCGCCAATCCTTGAAATATCATATAACTTGTCAGAGTAAGATTTATCAGAGTATTCGATACATCTAATTGCTTAGCCAATGGATTTAGAGCCGGGAAGTAGATATTTGCCGAGGTTGGCGAGATGAAGGCAGCCCATGTCACCATAATGACGATATATCTCTTCTGCCATGGTCTGAAGACGGAGTAGACAGGTCCCGTCGACACAGGAGCTAGTTCCAAATCCGCGGTCTCATCTTGTGTTCCTTCTTGCGAAGAGTGATCTGGAGTGGCCTCATCATTGATCTGGTCTCGTGACGCCCCGTTGACATCTTGGTCTGCAGACTCTTCGAGCACCGTACCCTGGCTGGCCCCGACTTCCTCAGCCTTCTCTGCTTCCCGCAAGTCGCTTTGCTGAGGCATAATGACAGTGTCAGTGACAATGTATTTGATAGAACATAGTAAGATACCGGAAGAAGATAAAGATCAGAGGAGTGGGGAATATTTGACAGGAAGACGAGGAAAAGAAAGCTACGGTAATGGAGCTTCCGCTTCGGAAATGCCATCAGTTTCCCATTATATCCATGAAGGGCCGTTGGGGATGCTCCATTGTGTTCCTGGCCACCGCCCACTTTGTCTGACCCAAAGAAGATGTCTAAGTGGTTACGGTTGAGTGCCGTGGAGACGCAGGATAAGGCCTGTTGTTTTGGTCATCGGTGTTCCGATCGGATAAACGGCCGGGCAACTTGGTTGGAGGCCGTGGCTCAATGGGTGCGGGTTCATTGTTTGGCGCAAATACGTAAATGCGTGATCGCATCGGCCATGCCTTTCTGGCACATTGTTGGTGGATGGGTATTGAAGCCTGTGCCGGAAAACGGCCTCTACAAATTCGACAGATTCGATTTGCAAGTTGAGAGAGGATGGAAAAGCATATCGAGAGCTGCTTCGAGAGATGACGAAAGGGGCGTTTGACAGAAGGGAAGGAGAAGGGGAAAGGGAAAGGGAAGGTATTGCGAACAGCTTAGCGAGCTGAGCTTCATGACAGCTTTGCAGCCACGCTTTAGCCACGACATCAAGATTCTTGGCTTGGACAACTTGCCGCGCACTTTGTCCCCAGCGTTAACACAACACACCACAGCTCGCAGAAACTCCGGACAGGACTGTATTGGTGCACGTCTCGGGTTGGAGTTTGGTTTCTCTAATCAAGCACCATGACGGACCTGACACCTGTGCTCAATGAGCTGTTGAAGAAACATGATGCCCGTCCTACTGCCAATCCCGCCCTGAGTCTTGATAATATCGACCAGTTTCTGAAGGAGGCTTATAGAATAGTGAGCAGGCAAAGAAAATGGCTGTCCATATGCGTGCTTACTGCTATCTAGAATGCGCATATAGCCTCCTTAAATGCCTACCTTAAGGGTATCCGCCAACCCTACCTCTCCAATGCACCTCCACCTCGGCGCATCAGCTTATCCAAGAGCAAGCAGGTGCAATATCTTACAGACAAGCAGCGAGAAGAGATTGATGCTGAAACGAAAAGATTTCTCCGCGAACTCAACGCCAGCATCCGCAATTTGGCAGACGCCGAGCAGATCAGACAGGATACCGAGACAACACTCCGGCGGAAGAAATATGCACGTTTGGGTTTGGGAAGTCTGGGATCATGGGCAGCTGGTGGAGGTGCACAATCCAAATCATACGAGCAATCACAAGAGGAAGAAAAAGCGAATGGTGTCAATGCGCATCGCGAGAGTGTGCTCTGGTATTTGCGGAAGAAGCTACAGGAATGCATGAGCTTCCAGGAGTCGATGATGAAAAAGAGGTTGCAGAGGATCGTGGAGCAGAGTCGGAGTGGCCTTGCAAATGCGGAAATGCGTGGGCTGACGGATTTGGTTGATTTCGAGTCGGCTCCTACGAAGCCAGCTCCGAAGCAGAAAGCCCACACCCTCACACCCGCGCAGATGGAGTCGAGAGAATTATATCCCGAAGAGGAATTGACAGAGCAGCAGGTGCAGATGTTTGAGCAAGAGAATCAGGACATGCTAAAGCACTACCAGGATACATTGGATCAAGTCAAGTATGTAGGCCCAACTCCGGAAGGCGGCTATCCAGAATCTAACGCAGTGCAGGACTGCGGAAAAGTCTCTGTTCGAGATCGCAGAGCTCCAAACCCAGCTAGTGACCAATCTTGCGGTGCAATCAGAACACATCGACATGCTTGTTGCTGAATCATATGTCACCACGGACAATGTTGGTGGAGGAAATCAGCAGTTGAAGAAGGCAACTGAGAGGAAAAGCACGGCCAAGTATGTTTTCTACGCATCGTGTAGCCTGAGTCTCTTCTTGGTGGCCTGGGATTTGATTATATGAGGAGGTCGGTCAGAGTGACTATATTTGAATAGAACGGCATCTACATATGATCCATCGCCATCTGAAGATCTACTCGCTACTCGAGAGAGCGATGAAGCCATACCGGCACGGCGTACGTAGATGAAATCACCCTTTGAAGCGAAGGCCCCCGTCGTCGCGTGGGGTTAAGCAGAAGCAGAGACCTAGGCAAAGCCATACGGCGGGTTGAAATGACATGTGAATGTGAATGTGAATGTGAAAGTAAATGGCTGTACCTGATGACCTGCAGCGAGAGGACGGGGGACCACCCGAGCATGCTCGTGATTCATCCTGACCCGGGACGACGGATGCACATGCTCGGGTCTACGGTTGCGCTGCGGTGCTGCACACCATACCGACGCGAAGCCGGGCGGGAAATTATCGAGACGCCACTCTGCATGCGTGCTTCACAAGGCAAGAATAAGGCATGGTAAGGCATGGTAAGGCATGGCGAGGCATAGTGCAGCTTGGTAACGTATCGTAGGGAATGGAAGGGCCAATGGATGGCATATGATGGATGGGATGGGATCTGAAGGTGGAGGTGGAGCTGAGTGGTGATGTTCCGGGCGACAATGGACGGGCCGGCGTCTTACTTCCAGTCAATAATGGCGGTGTATAAATAACGAGCGCCCTGTTGGCCCTGTTGGACTCCCCCAGATTTTGGGGGAGGTGCGGTGCGTGCCAGGTGCGAGAGGAAGAAACAATCCCCCCCCGTCCGAAGCAACGACCCCTCCAACCCAGGCGGTCAGACCCACTTAAATGCCCTGACTTTGTAGCATCATGGGTCGTTCGACACCCCAAGACATCAACAAATTCCCCTCCCCTTCGGCCTCCTCTGCCTCCTCTGCCTTCACATCTTCCCTCAAATACTTCACTTTCCTCCCCTTCTCCTTCGTCTCCGACCCATTCCCGTCTTCAGACCATTAGATACCAGATGTCTCAATCAATTCCTACCAGCTTCTCTGCGGAAGCCGTGCCTCTCGCACCAGAGGATCCCCTCTTCGGTCTAATGGCTGCGTACAGAGCTGACACCTTCGACCAAAAGGTCGATCTCGGCATTGGGGCCTACAGAGACAACAATGCAAAGCCATGGGTTCTGCCGGTAGTCAAGAAGGTAAATACCTCCCCGTCACTCAACTCTCCATTACCATCTGAGCAATGGCCTGACTTGGTGACTTAATAGGCAGATGCCATCCTCCGAGATGACCCCGCCCTCAACCACGAATACCTCCCTATTGCTGGACTGGCATCCTTCACATCTGCCGCCGCGAAGCTGATATTAGGAGCTGATTCCCCAGCTATTGCAGAAGAGCGTACGACCTCTGTGCAGACTATTTCCGGCACTGGTGCCGTTCACCTGGGCGCCCTCTTCCTGGCTCGGTTCTATCCTGGCAAACCAACCGTTTACTTCAGCAATCCCACCTGGGCCAACCACAACCAGATTTTTAATAATGTTGGTGTACCCGTAGCCACTTACCCTTATTTTTCCAAAGCTACGAAGGGTCTCGATTTTACGGGTATGAAGAAGGCCATCTCCGATGCCCCAGACCGCAGTATCATCCTCCTGCACGCTTGCGCACACAACCCCACCGGAGTTGACCCGACTCAAGAGCAGTGGAAAGAACTCGCTGTTCTCCTCAAAGCAAAGTCCCACTTCCCTTTCTTTGATTGTGCATACCAAGGTTTCGCATCAGGCGATCTAGCAAAAGATGCCTGGGCAGTACGGTACTTTGTTAGCCAAGGTTTCGAGTTATGCATCGCACAATCATTCGCCAAGAATTTCGGTCTCTATGGTGAGCGAGCTGGCTGCTTCCACTTTGTGACTGGTCCAGCGACAGATGCTACAAAGACCATTGGACGTATCTCTTCGCAACTCGCCATCCTACAACGCTCTGAGATCTCAAATCCACCAGCATACGGTGCCAGAATTGCATCAACAGTGCTCAATGACCCCGCACTCTTTGCAGAATGGGAAGAGAATCTACGCGAGATGTCCGGGCGTATCATCAGTATGCGAACGGCACTGCGCAGCAAACTAGAGGAGCTTGAGACGCCAGGTAGCTGGAACCACATCACGGATCAGATCGGCATGTTCAGCTTCACGGGGCTGTCGGAACGCGAGGTGCAAAAGTTAAGAGATGTGGCTCATGTCTATATGACCAAGAATGGCAGAATAAGCATGGCGGGTCTAAATACTGGGAATGTAGAATACTTTGCTAAGGCAGTGGATAAGGTTGTTCGGGAAGCTCAGAAGTTGTAGGTGTCTCGTCCAGAGAGTTCTTGGGCTAGGGCTAGGCGTTTGATGGATGGCATGGAACTAGAAAACACGCATTCAGTTGCTCATTTGTTTGCTAGCTTACCTTATCTATTTTGACCGAAACCAGACGGCCTTTAGTAAAATGCGAAGAGATGGAGATGAGCGTCACCATCATACGAGCACGAGTAGGTAAGTATAATTCAAAGATTAGGTAAACGGGACGATCACTGAAAGGCGATGTCTTTCCTCCCACTTGACCTAGTTACGAAGTGTATAATTTTAGGAAAATCACCTTTTGTTAGCAACGCGTCTTCTCTGTACCTAATAACGTACCACCTCTCCTCTCCTCTACCCTACTCACAGTAATGCTGAAAGTGACCCCCTCCCATCTCAAATTTTGTGGATGGAATCTTGTGTTGTAAGGACTGAATTTGTTTCATTGTACGTACTTTCTCTTTTACAGTAAGTACGACTACACACACAATTATTATAGCACATAGAAACCTATCTATATACTTCGACACAGCTTGCACTAAAGCAAAGCACCAACCCTTTCAAATGCAGATCAAATGCTGTAGTTACACCTCCCCAGTGCCAATCCACTCCAAGATTCCTACCAAATAAGAACGCCAAAATGAATGCCAAATTTCTCTGCTCGCTTTCTTTCTAAAGAGTGACAAGTTACAATACGGTACGCCGTTCAAAGCGTAATTCGAGATGCGCCACTTTCAATATCTTCTGCTGTGTCTCAATCTCTTTTCTGTCACAATAGACATAAATACTACATGTTCGCCAGTTCGCTATCGATCATACGATCTAAGAACGTCCTGCGCTCGCCCACAAGTTCCGTCTGTAATCGCTGCTCGACTAGAGCACGAACTTGCTTCTTAGTCACGTTATCAAGATCAACTTCGCGTAGACAGCCTTGGATAGCCTCGACGATTCGCAAGTCATCTGGACCGGCGTTGCCGCGTTGGAAGTCGAAGGTGCTAACAGGGCGAGACAGTCCACCTGGAGAGCGAGATCCACCAAGTGGAGAGCGGGATTGTGTGTGAGATAGGTGTGATGGTGAGAGTTGTGGTGCGGCATAATTCGAGTCGAGGAGGTTTGTAGATGAGCCTTGCATAAGCATACTTGGACGGTGAGACTGGGTTTGTGGATAGTCCTGGTATGGCGACTGTGAGCGATCATTAATTCCACCGCCAAGAGACATTGATGATTGATGTCTAGTCGCAGGATTGTCTGCATATGGATTCATTGAGTATTGAGATTGGTTGCGTCCTCCAAATGGTGCAGGTGATTGAGGTGGTTGCATATATGGACCACGATTGGGAAGACCGGTTAGGACAGTAGATGCCGGCTTCACAGAAGAGTACATAGACCTGATGTCATCCATCTCGTATTGGTCCTCATAGCCATCGTACGCTTTCTCAACTGGCACACCCCGACGGCCAGGGAGATTGTTGGCCATCGCGTAATCATCCCAGCGTTGTAGGGGAATGCTGCGAGGATCAAAGCCTTCATCATCAATGGCAACCACTTGTTTGGTACCCTTCTCTCCAATAACTATACGAGTGTTACCCCATGAAAAGTTATCTTGGTTCCAGAATGAATAGACTGGCAAGACAAATGAGTAAATCGGAAAGGCCAAAATATAGATAATCATCCATCCGATATGCTGCCATTGCCGTTTGAGAACGAAGATCAACGCCTGTAAACCGTAGACTGCAGCAATCATGATAATGGAAATCATAGGGAATTGACCCGAATGACTGGCGACCTTGTAGATGAGGTATGCTAAATAACCAGTTGTAGCCGGGAGAATAATTGTACCAAAGAGATCTATGAAGACGACAAATCTCATGCTGAAAATACAGAATCCGCACAGCTCCTTGATCCATACTAATTCAGCAAGGTTGTGAATGGTCGAGTTGATCCATCTTCTTCTCTGAGAGAGCAAGACGCTCCAGGTTTCTGGCGCAGCAGTGCTACAATAAGCATCTGGAATAAACTTGTAGGACATGTAGGGGAAGTGTTTCGTCATAAGTGTTGTAAGATACCGATCTTCTCCGAGAGACAAGAGATTCTTCTTATGAAGTGTATCGACGTTACACACGTTGTATTCGTTGATCACTGCATCAGAAATGATCAGAGGCTTGCCCTTGTCAGCAGTTCGAAGTCGGTACATAGAGAAACTGGAAACGTTAGCCAATATGAATAGAATCTCAGTGTTGAGCAATACATACCAACCAGGAAGACAAGTAACACTACCAAAAAGAGATTCGAAGGCCTTGGCTAAGTGATGAGAGATAAAGTACTCGTATACTTGGATCATAGTCCACCAAGACCTCTCCTCATTCTCAAGACTAGTCTCACCACAGATTCCAGCGATCTTAGCATTATTGACACAAGCAGCGACCAAACGATTGAGAGAGTCTTCTCGCACACTAGTATCGGCATCAACCATAAGAAGATACTCGTAAAGTTCGGGGTCGACACCAATGATGTTGTTGATCTGGTGAAACATTTCCAGCTCTAGTGGGTTCATAGGCGATCGATGGTGAACGCGGTTGAGGAAGCTCATGAGCAAAATCTGTGAGTCTCGTTTTCCACGATTTCCTGGTTTGGTCTTACTTTGCTCAGATTCCTTTCCGACCTTAACAATCACAATATAAGGCACGACATTTCCTTCGAACTCGTACAAACCAGAGTAGACCTTTCCATAATTAAGTTGCTCGGCACTTTCTCCAACAGATTTGAATGGCAAAGCAGGAGGGTCAATTTTTGGATCTACACCGAGAATATCGAGGACAATCTTGGGTGTTGGCCTATCATTACCACCACCAACGACCACGCCGTCGCAAATGACACAGATAAGCTTCCGTTTGTTGTCGTATTGTAGAGCTGTCAGAGAGTCGAGTGCCTTCCGCAAAGAGTCTTCGCCCTCAGTGTATGCTGGGACTTGGCAGATGACGAATTTATCTTGAGGATGAGGTCGTCGCTTAGATCCAAATTGGAGAGCGGCCACGAACTTGGCTACGATGACTGTACACAAAATAATTGTGAAAGCCAACAAAATATAGTTGTTTACTTGACACCTGAAACTTTTTCTGAAATCAGGAATACCAACGTAAAAGGCATTATTAAAGCAGTTGAGAGTGTTGAGGATAGTTGCAGAGTATGTAGTGTTCGCACTTGCCAAGTTCGTTTCCCAAGTCTTCGTGATATCGCCACCAGGATTGTTTTGAACCATGTCGGTGATGGTGGTGTCCAAAAACTCGTAGGAAGCTACATTGGCGTAAGTGTCGAGGGTGTAAAAGTAGTCCGTGAGATCATAGATCTTTCCGTGCAGAATAAACCAATAATGCGACTCGTTCTCCCCCTCTGAACTGACCTTACTTTTCATAGTGACTAGATCTCCTTTATAGTACTCCTTGATTCGTGGTTCAAAGATGGCTGAATACCAATCAGTGTCAGCAAGTTTGCTGGAGGTGTATGCTGTAAGTGCTCCAGATGTGTGAACACCATTTGAGTACTCCACGGTAGTGTTTGCAAGGAGAGCAAGTGTGGTGTCCGTCACAATGCCCGGGCAAGCAAGTGTGAGGGGAGGAACGAAATATTCATCAAGGTTCAAGCCGGCGAATGGCTGCATCACTGAACTTGTAGTCTCGATGGATGTATCGCTATGTTGAAGTTTCCAGAATTTCGAGATATCATAGACCTTGCCATGAATGCTAACCCAAAAGTCATTGTCTCCTTGATGAGTAGCGACTTCCTTAGCGTTCCAGGCTTTGTCGGAATTTGGACATAAAAGTTTACCGAAGAAGATAATCCAAAAAATGATAATGGCGTTCATCAAGAAGATCATCATAAATAGGACAAACTTCTCTCTCCAAGCAAGACGAATATCGGGACGTTTCATCTTACCAACCCATCGAAGCAAAAAGGAAGGAATCCACCAAGTCATGGCCCAGACAAATCCAACCCAAATGCGCCTGCTAAGTTCAACAGGTTCTGAGACGACTGTTTTGGCATTTGCCGTTTCTGGGTCCATATGGTTGACAAGCTCACCAGTCTCATCGTTGTAATAGACCTGGCCCTTGACGTCGTCTCCCTTCCATCCGAGCCCGTAGTCACCGGCGCTAATGTTTCTCGAAGGCGCTATAGAACGGGCCCCAATAGCAGTCTGAGCCAGTGTTACCTGACTCTTTGGTCTCGGAATAATATGATCGCGGCTCAGTTGAGGCGTAACATCATCCATCGAGGGAAAGAACCCGCTTCCATTTCGGCCAGCAGAGTAGCCTGTTCCAAGGCCTTCTGCACCAAGGACACCGCCAATAGCGAAACCACTCTCGTCAGCTGGCTTCAAATCAAGCATGCACTCAGCCTCCCACCATGAGCTCTCTCTCATCCAGATACGCTCGGTACCAATAACAACTTCACCGTTGCTCCAGCCGCGCTCCATAATCCAGCTCTCGATGCCATCCCTGCCATCTTTACAGCCAAGGGGAGCATAGCGCTGACAAAACTCTTCGTGGTCAAAATCAGCAGTGAAGTCTAGATTTTTATTTCTGCGGTTGGCCCATTCTGGGAGCCGCCAAGCACGAAGTTGTCTTGAAACGGTTCCAGCAGACCAGGTGGAGGTAGGCGAGGGAAGTGTGGCAAGGCTTGCAGGAGACTCATCGGATGGATGCAATGATAGATGATACCACACCCGACTGCTTCCCAAAACAGTAGGAAGATCTATTCGTCCATTGCGGCCCAAATTAACTCCTTCTCCCGCGACAGGAAAGAGAAGTTTCTTCAAGAAGCCATCTTCTTCCCCTTCATGTCCCACCTTCTCCAGAACAGCTTCGCGCTTTTCACGCTCGTGCTCACGTTCCTTTCCCAAAGGACCAGTCATGATGCCCAAATCTGGCGCTACTTCAGCAACAGCATTCTGCATTTCGCGGAGCACAGATGAGCCAGCTGCAACAACATCAACACCATCTTCCTTCATCTCCGAGTTGATGCCCTGTGTATCATCAAAAACGCTACGCATTGCAGCTGCCTTACCAAGCATTGGGTCCGGAATCTCCAGAATTGTGATAGATACAGTATCACCATTCTCGTCGTCTGTATTTGGCGTCCTTGCACCAGGGCCGCCATCGCTTGAGGAATCAATGTCTCTAATTCTGGTCATTTCAGCAGATATCGCTTCATTTGCCTTCATGATGACCCAATCGACTAGAGCCTCATACAGGCCACCGATCAATGTTTCTCTTTCGGTGGTTGTGCACTGATGGGCCAAAACATCTGGATCAAGACCAAGCAACCCCCCAACTTCTTCACAAACTTCTTCCAAAACTTCCTGGTCCAAGATAAAACTCAGGCTGTCACCTAGTTTAAGCAGTCCTGCTAGGATTGAAATCAGATCACGATGTGCTGCACCCTTTATTCCAAGAGCTTTGAGATTTGATCGAAAATCATCGGCGGCTGCGTCGTCGTCTGCAGTCGGCAGATATGAAGGAGGCAAGTATGTACCAGACTTTGAAAGGAGAGCGTAGTTAGAAGCATGTTTAAGGCCCAGGAACTCGCGTTCTGCCGGAGTAGAGACCGTGGTAAGCAAATAGTAGAAAACGTCGAAAGCACGGTATCCTGACTCGGCAGGCACATTTAGCAGCCCTTTTGAAGTGTCAATTCCGCCCTCTGATAACGCTATAGTTGCGCCAGCGAGGGTTCCTGTCAGACTCAGGGTCAAGGTGACACCAAGAGCAGATTGGCGAGGAGTAGAATGGTTCAGAGGGGACACAGAATGTATGAATGGTCGGATTGCTTCTAGAGCAGTGTATAGAGACTCAGGAAATGATAATGGAAGTGTCGAAAGGAAGGGTGCCAAGAGCGAGGGAGTTGAGATGTGTAGAGAACTAGAAGTTTGATTAGTACAGTCTTGCAACAGTATTTGACAAAAGAACATACCCCAGAACAATACAACCGTCCTCGGCCCGTCGCCGTGCATGTTCCCAAGCTCGAACAGCAAGTGCTCCATCAACCACTCCTCCTACTTTGCCTTCATGGTCGGGCTGAGCTGCTGTTAGCCAAGTGTTGACAACCAAACTGCTGCTCGCATCCAACCGGTATGGTTGACAAGACGTATAAATGTTATGAACGGCGTTCAACAAAGTGGTTGTGGAGACTTGCGATGACTGCTGAGCAGCCGAGTTGGCATTTCGAGGGCCGCCATGGACTGAAGAGGCAGCCGAGTAAGTAGACATCCGGTGGTTGGAAGCCATCATGAAGGTGTTTCTTCAGGCTTTCAAGCCGCACAAATATATCGTCCGCCCACCAAAACGACCAGCTTTCTGCCAAAGATGGAATTGAGTTGGCAATTCTCAGTCGATTTAATTCCACGAAAACTCTAAGAATCGACGCGTCGAAATTTGCGAAGGGAAGATGGGATAGAGGGGGTGTTGTCTGGATGGTGGCGTGTTGCTGAGCAACAAAGTTCCCAAAGTGGTAGTAGCAGCAGTGGCTTGCAGGTGCAAAGACGGAGGTTTATTACAACGATTGTAAGGGCGTAAATAGCAAATAGAGGTGGAAATACGATACCACCAAAACGAATGAGGTGGGTGTCGTCTGTCTGCTCGAAATGAAGCAGAATAGTACAAACGAAGAGAATGCACAGAGAAGATGGATGGATGGGAAGTTGGAATGTCTGTCTGGTCAGAATTATTCCTCCAAGGCAGAGGCAACGCAGAGCCAGGAGTGGATTAGGGAGAAGGAGGAAGCTCAGATTTGGGGGGTTATCCTAGAATAGAAGCATCCCGGATGCCACAACGCGGAAGCTCGATGGTCTGGGGCTAAGCATTCCAGCTCCACTCGTACTGGAAAAACACGAGAAGGATGGGCACACAGCGAGTAGCATGATAGGAGACAACACGATGTGAGCGGCCGGAGAAAAGAGATGTCCAAGGTTAAATTTAGACATACCTGCATACAGTTGCATCCCTTTTCGCTTTACGCCATCCAGGAACCGTCTCTGCATTAGCTATCGCAGGCCCAGCCTACTGTACATCACCTTCTTGCCTCTGGAGGGCGGCATGTTTGACACGGCAAAAACACGCAATGGTTCTGGACGAGTGACGGGCGCACGAGCAGAAACATTGTTTTGTCTGAATTTAACAGACCTCTAGTCTTGACGTCTATGCGAGCAGAGGGGCATCCCAAGCCGAACAGGGACACCCCTTACTAAAGCACTCATAGTCTCAGGGGTCAGACTTATAATTTAGCATTTTACGATCGTGGGATCGGCAGCGCGAGAGGGAGGAGAGGAGGTGGGAGACGAGAGGGATAGGGAGAGACCAGGCGCCACTCAGATTGGCCCTAGCTCTGTCCTTTGGTCTTTTTGGCCATGTGCAGCCCAACACACCACAACAACTGTGAGGAGCGCCTTGACGCCAGAGAAGGAAGCACTGCTGAATAGATGGTCGGTCAACCACAAGCCCAGAAAAATTTCATCTTAGCTTTTGAGTAGATGGCTTGGTAGCAACTGAACCACCGCCCGCGCTGTACCGCTTAATAATGACCGAACAGCCAGCTGCTGCTGATTTACCGTTATTACAGCTGACCAGCCAGATAAACACGAAGTCCGACTTGAAATGCAGTCCTGTCTCGTCTTGTCTCGCCTCGCTCGTACTCATCGACCCACTATGTCGTCGCTTTACTCATAGAAGTGCATGAATTCGAGGAAGACACCAGGGCACAGGTCAATCTAGATGAGGCTGGGTTCCAAGTTTGCCGTGTTGCTGACCGCCCACTATGGATATCTCGTGGGTGGCGAGAGCCGGACTCCCAGCTGTGGCATGGAAGTTAGCTCATACGCTCTACCGCAGATTTCCTGCCAGAAATAGAGTGTGCTCTCCATAGAACGGTACCCAATTGAGTCGGATGGAGCAGCCTGCCTAGGGGACTTTTTCCTGAGCCAAGGTACGGAAGACGGTGGGTTCCCCGTGCTCGTTCCTAATTGTCCGTCCATCATGACATTTTCCATTCCATGGCATCTTTCTTCTTTGCATCTTCTCTCTGTCGCTTCTCTTGATCGGTCCATTCCTCAACGTTCGCTCTTGCCTTTCTGCCTTCGACTTTCGCCATATACATTCGCTTGATAATCTCCCCGTAGTGTGTTGTTGCATCTTCATTTCGTGCTATCTTCATTTCGTGGTAGCGACAGCCACGGTCTGCACCAGTTCTTCCACCTGCATCCGCGTTGACTAGGGGACTTCTGTGTCTGCTTGTCCACCCCCCCGGACTGCCTGTTCCCACCAAAACAACTCGAGATTTAACGACGCGGCGATTCTGATCAGAGACACAAACTCCAGCTTCAGATTCAAGGGTTACGACCCAGAGAGCAGTATGACCTCGAATACTCCAGGTGCCGGCGGGGCACACTCGCAGCCATCTCTACCTGCTCTGCCTGCCCACCTCCAATCTGATACACAACTCACGGCACACTTGGCCAGCCGTTTTCATGTATCATTGCCAACCGCTCAACTCTCATCGCACGCGTTGATATGTTTAAACACTTACTCTTCGTCCACTAAGGGGTTAAATGGCACAAAGGAGGGTAGCGCTGCAGGGGAAGCAGAAGAACTTGCTGGCCGAGCGTTTACAAGACTCGGTGCAAGAACAGAAAATCAAGCAGTGGTGTTTCTGTATGTAGTCCTGAATCCCCTTCAATTTGGATGCTGATGAATTCCTAGTGGTGAATCTGGATCTGGGAAGACAACAGTTCGGTCACATCTCTTGACCTCACTTCTGGCCAAATCCTCTACTCCGCTTTCCACCAAGCTTTCACTTGCAGCTTATGCATTTGACACGCTCACAACCACCAAAACCGCTACCACCCCTACTGCATCCAAAGCTGGCTTGTTCTTCGAACTTCAGTATGATACGGCCTCGACTGTTAATCCGACACTTATTGGAGGAAAGGTTCTGGATCACAGATTGGAACGAAGCAGAATTGCGTCTGTACCAACTGGAGAGCGAAGTTTCCACGTCTTGTATTATCTCCTGGCTGGAACGAGCCCAGCTGAAAAGCAGCATCTCGGCCTCGACTCGCCTGGTACTGTATCCGCAGTGGTCCACCACCAGTCGAACAAGTACTCTTCCGGACCGCAGCAGAAGAGATGGCGGTATCTTGGCCATCCCACACAACTCAAAGTTGGAATCAACGACGCTGAGGGTTTCCAACTCTTCAAAACAGCTCTGAGAAAATTGGAGTTTCCAAGAAGCGAAATCGCCGAGATTTGCCAGGTATTGGCAAGCATCCTCCACATCGGTCAACTCGAATTTGAGACCAGCTCAGAGACAACAGCCGCAGGAGATGATAGCGGTGGATACTCACACGAGGGAGCACAGGAAGTGACTGCCGTCAAGAACAAGGATGTTCTTAGCATTATTGCCGCTTTCCTAGGAGTTAGTGCCCAGGATTTGCAGACTACTCTTGGGTACAAAACGAAGATACTCCACCGTGAGCGTGTGACCGTGATGTTGGATCCACAGGGAGCTAGAGCAAATGCGGATGAGCTTGCCAGGACCCTCTACTCACTCCTGGTGGCATATGTAATTGAGAGCATCAACCAGCGCGTTTGTGCACCTGAGGAGACTGTTGCAAACACAATTTCCATAGTCGATTTCCCTGGGTTTGCACAACAACGCCCAACTGATTCCACGCTGGATCAGTTGCTCAGCAATGCTGCTACGGAGGCTCTTTACAACTTCACACTGCAGAGCTTCTTCGAAAGTAAGGCTGAAATGCTTGATAGCGAAGAAGTCAGTGTTCCTGCAACAAGTTATTTCGATAATTCCGATGCTGTTCGAGCACTACTCAAGCCTAGCAATGGAATTCTTAGCATCTTGGACGACCATACTCGTCGAAGCAGGACTGACATGCAGTTCTTGGAAAGTTTAAGGAAACGATTCGGAGGGAAAACGCCAGCCATTACCGTTGGTAGCGCCACTGCGAAGCTACCAGGTAGCAACTTTGCAACCCATAACGCGACTGCAGCTTTTGCGGTGAAGCATTTTGCTGGAGAGGTTGAGTATCAAGTATCTGGTCTTGTTGAAGAGAATGGTGAAGTCATCTCTGGTGACCTGATGAACTTGATATCTTCCACAAAGAGCGACTTTATTGGTCAACTCTTTGGACAAGAGGCATTGCAGCGAGTTGTTCATCCACAGGAGAAGACAACCATCATGCAAGCACAAGTTAGCTCAAAACCCCTGCGGAAACCGAGCGTAATGCGGAAGAAGGGCGATAGACCGAGACCTAGATCTGAGAGGAATCTTTCGGATTCCAACGAAGATCTTACAGATCTGGGCGATGAAACAAAGAGTCGAAGAGGGCGCAGCCTCGATCAAGGTGCCGCATCTCAGTTCCTGTCTTCCTTGGACAACGTCATCAAGTCACTTAGTGCACCTAATACGAACCCATACTTTGTGTTCTGTTTAAAGCCAAACGATCGGCGTATAGCCAATCAGTTTGACAGCAAATGCGTGAGAACACAGATCCAGACCTTTGGAATTGCTGAGATCAGTCAACGTCTGCGCAATGCCGACTTCAGTATCTTCTTGCCATTTGGCGAGTTCCTTGGTCTGGCAGAAGC
The DNA here is from genome assembly GCA_026120035.1 of Coleophoma eucalyptorum. NCBI lineage: Eukaryota > Fungi > Ascomycota > Leotiomycetes > Helotiales > Dermateaceae > Coleophoma > Coleophoma eucalyptorum. The sequence goes on from JALRME010000015.1 coordinate 905,680, forward strand.
AGAGAGTCTTCTGGTTGGCAGCGAGAAAGAAAAGACCGAGGCTGTTGTTGAGGAGAAGAGATGGCCTGCAAATGAAGTCAAGATCGGCAACACTGGGGTCTTCTTAAGTGAACGATGCTGGGCAGAAATCTCTAAGCTTGGGGAGCGAGGATTTACGCAAGGACGCTACCCAACACAATCTGATGACGGCGATGCATTGCTTACACCAGGTGATGCGGCCAGGACATACGGGGCTTCCAAGGAACGTCTCTTGGGATCACCAGGACAGTCGCCTTATACTGATAAGAAGAGCGGCTATTTTGGAAACGACATTGATACTCGTTCTGATGCTGGAGCTTCTGCACTTGGCCAGGGAGACATGTTCCGCAACTTCGATACTAGATCACAAATGGCAGAGAAAGGGAACGAGAAGACTCTGGTTGAGGTCGAAGAAGTACATGTCAGTGGTAGCCGGAAAAGATGGCTAGCACTTGTATGGCTCATGACTTGGCTTCTACCTGATTTCATGATCAGAATCTTTGGCAAGATGCCTCGCAAGGACGTTCGAATTGCGTGGAGGGAAAAGCTCGCTATCAACATGATGATCTGGTGGAGTTGTCTCTTTGCAGTGTTCTTCATTGTTGTCTTCCCCAAAGTTATTTGTCCGACACAACACGTCTATAGTGCCTCTGAGTTGAGTTCATATGATGGCAAGACTGGTAGCAAAGGATCTTATGTCGCAATCCGTGGCTACGTCTTTGATTTGGCAAAATTCTCGCCCAGACATTACCCATCTATTATTCCTCAAAAGCAGATTTTGAATTACGCTGGCGAGGATGCTACATCACTCTTCCCCGTTCAAGTATCCGCACTTTGTGGAGGGGTCAATGGTACTATAGACCCATCTGTCCAGCTAGACTATACTCAAACCAATACTACCGGGTCAGCGACTGTCATCAGCAGCACTGATACCAACTGGAAGTATCATGATTTCCGAGCTTTTAACAACGACTCCCGCCCTGATTGGTTCTATGAGCAGATGATGTTCTTGAAGGGTGGTTTCAAGAAGGGAAATATAGGATACACGGCGCAGTACGTCAATACCTTGGCGAAGAAGGAGAACTCCATCGCCATTCTGGATAGCAAAATCTACGACATGACTACGTACCTCAAGGGAGGACGCCGAATCGAAGTCAAAGATGGGGAAACTGTACCAACGGACGTCAACACCAACTTCATGAATACTCTGGTTGTCGACCTCTTCTCACTCAAGGCTGGATCTGACGTCACCAAATACTGGAACGTACTTGCTATCGATGCCGACGAGAAAGCCCGTATGCAAGTCTGTCTCGACAATCTCTTCTACGTGGGTAATCTTGACACTAGAAATTCTGTCAAGTGTCTTTTTGCCGAGTACCTCATTTTGGCCATCACTATTATCCTCTGCAGTGTTATTGGTTTCAAGTTCTTTGCTGCATTGCAATTCGGCGGAAAGAATATTCCTGAGAATCTGGACAAGTTCGTGATCTGTCAAGTGCCAGCTTATACTGAGGATGAAGATTCCCTCCGTCGTGCTATCGACTCAGCCGCAAGAATGAAGTATGACGACAAGCGCAAACTTCTGGTTATTATCTGCGACGGTATGATTATCGGACAAGGAAACGACAGACCAACACCTCGTATCGTACTCGACATTCTAGGTGTTGATGAGACTGTTGACCCTGAGCCTCTTAGCTTTGAGTCCCTTGGTGAAGGAATGAAGCAACACAACATGGGAAAAGTCTATTCCGGTCTCTACGAAGTCATGGGCCACATTGTGCCTTTCATGGTTGTCGTCAAAGTTGGAAAGCCATCCGAGGTATCTCGTCCTGGTAACAGAGGAAAGCGTGATTCTCAAATGATTATTATGAGGTTCTTGAACCGAGTTCATTACAATGCTCCTATGAGCCCTCTGGAACTCGAGATGTACCACCAAATCCGCAATATCATTGGAGTCAACCCGACGTTCTACGAGTTCATGTTGCAAATTGACGCCGATACTGTCGTCGCTCCAGATTCTGCAGCTCGTATGGTCTCCGCCTTCATGGACGACACAAGACTTCTTGGAGTTTGTGGAGAAACAGCTCTTACCAACGCCAAAAGCTCGTTCGTTACCATGATTCAAGTTTACGAATACTACATCTCCCACAATCTAGCGAAGGCTTTTGAGAGTTTGTTTGGTAGCGTCACTTGTTTGCCAGGTTGCTTCACCATGTATCGTCTTCGTGCGGCCGAATCTGGCAAGCCTCTCTTTGTTAGCAAGGAAATCGTGGAGCAATATGCTAACATTCGTGTTGACACTCTGCATATGAAAAATCTGCTGCACTTGGGAGAGGATCGTTACTTGACTACCTTGCTACTCAAGCATCATCCAAAGTACAAGACCAAGTATATCTTCGCCGCCCATGCCTGGACTATTGCTCCCGATACTTGGAAGGTTTTTCTCTCGCAACGTCGTCGATGGATCAATTCCACAGTCCACAATCTCGTCGAGCTCATGCCTTTACAACAACTCTGTGGTTTCTGTTGTTTCAGTATGCGCTTCGCTGTATTCGTCGATTTGCTCTCAACACTTGTCCAACCCGTCACGGTAGCATACATTGTCTATCTCGTGGTTACAGTCATTAAATCTCCTGGTACTATACCCACCACTTCGTTCATCATGTTGGCAGCTATCTATGGTCTTCAAGCTATCATTTTTATTCTTCGCAGAAAATGGGAAATGATCGGATGGATGTTGTTGTATATTATTGCCATTCCTGTCTTTTCCTTCGCTCTTCCTCTGTACAGTTTCTGGCACATGGACGATTTCTCATGGGGTAACACTCGTGTCGTCACAGGAGAAAAGGGTCGCCAGATCGTCATCACTGACGAAGGAAAATTCGATCCTGCATCTATTCCAAAGAAGAGATGGGAAGAGTATCAGGCAGAGCTCTGGGAAGCACAGACTACCCATGACGATCGATCAGAGGTTTCAGGATACTCGTATGGCACCAAGTTTCACCCTGCAGGATCAGTCTACGACTATCCACCATCTCGACCAATGTCGCAAATGGGTGGTGTTCAGGGTAATTATCCATATGATACCAAGAGTGCTCCAATGTACCAGTCTCACATGTCACTTGCGCCATCAGATATTCACGGAGGCCGCACGAGTCAGTTCTTCAGCCAGGACAATAGTTTGGAGATGAAAGACTTGGCTGGGCTACCAAGTGACGATGCTATCCTGGCAGAGATTAGAGATATCCTCAAGACAGCGGATCTGATGGCTGTCACAAAAAAGAGTATCAAGTTGGAACTCGAGCAGCGCTTCGGTGTTTCTCTAGATGTCAGACGAGCCTACATCAATTCTGGTATGTTCAATCACTTAATTTTACAAGATCGAATAGCTAACACTCGCGCAGCTACTGAGGCCCTTCTTTCTGGTCAATTATAGGTTACATTCCTTCACGGAAAATTGTTCTACTACTTGCATATATGGAGGTTGCTGTTCTTGGAGAGAAAGTTTTTCTCTTGGCGCATGGGAAGGAAGGAGCTAGGATTAAGTGCAGCATTTGCAAAATTGGGGACTGTTTGAAAGGGGTGGTTGCTTTCTTTTTGGGTGATCAGCGGTTTTTTTTTGGTCAAGCCATAGCGTATGGGATGGAATTCCGATCAGAATGACAGACAGATATGTATTAAGTCAACTAATAATTTACACCTTTTATAAATACCTCGACTTGGAATGATGAATTGATGATCAATTGATTAGTGATTGGGGAGGGGGCGTCCAGTTCTTCATCAGCTACCTATCTCAAAACATAGTACAAGATGATGCTATGAGTATGCAGTAAAATAAAACTTTTAATTCAGGGCAAATATATATTTAACACCCCTTGTTCATCCCGCTGGCGGCCCTGTTTTGTCCCTGCCCTCCTCTCTTTCCCCATGGTGAGCTATTTCTTATCTCGTACGCGGACTATGTATAATCTACTGGTACCTTTCATATAGATCATATGTGTAAACATTATAGATATTTTCTCTGAGGAAAAAAAAAGGGAGGGGGGATAAACAAGCAAGAGCTTCAGTTTTCTGAACTCGTCAAAGAAAACAACCATAAATTTTCCTGCTTCAGAGAGGGAATAAAAAGTTGATATCCTTTCCCCTTAATATATATCAACATTGACAGTAAGACGGGTAGGTAGCGTAGAGCAAAGTAGAGTAGGGTAGGGTAGGGGAAAGAGTATGGAGCGAAAGCTAATTTGGAGCGAGAGGGGAGCTACTCTTTTTTTTTCTTTTCATCACGGCTGGGCGGGCGTTGAGGTGTGAGAGATTGGGTTTACGACAGGTCATGGTGAGGATGGGTGATCGATCGACTCTTTTGCTTAAGCTAAGGTAACGTATCTACTTAACCATTGGCATGCACTGTGGATATTTGATGTCTTTCGGCAGTGGGAGATGTGGCTCTCGGCTTTTAAGACGGGAGGATATTAAAAAGGCAATTTGGGCTAAGCGACGGGCCATACAATTGCTAGAGGATTGCTCTAGGTTTTTTTGGTTTGTTTATCTCAATAGCATATGCATGCAGGTAAGGTAGCTCGTGATGACATGGTATGACATGGCAAGGGCATGGCGTGCCGTGCTTTTTTCGATTTCTTTTTTTTTTTTTTTCATTTCCTGATACTACCTCGAGAGCTGAGGCGTATATGCACAGGCGGCTGGCTTATCATACATGTACATCATGTCGTCCCGTTGCCACTCCCGCTCTTTACCCATCCATAGCGCCGTATGATGTACATTCATGACATGTTTTTCCTCGCTCTTTCATTTCTTACATGCTGCTGGGTGGGGTTTTTGGTTCTCTGCGATGAGAACGGATGGATGGCTTCATTTAAGCCTTGCCTTTACGCTTCAGCTCCGCCTCTTCTTCAGCTTGCAGCTCGGCGTCAATCTTGGCGCCCTTGCTGGGTTCGTTGCCGTGCATCTTTGCCTGTGGAGTGCTGCATTAGCACGGGTATGGCGGATGATGGAGAGGTGAATTGGGGGGGGGGGGAAATATTGCTTACGGGAAGTGTAGGATCTTGCTTTGATGCCTTGACTTCTGCGCTCTCTGGCTCTGGTTCGCTTTCGCGCTTCTCTTCGCGTGCAAGCTTGTTGGCAATAGATCGCTCGTCCTCTGAAACAATATTCCTGATCAGAACAAGCGCTTTTGATAGAAGAGTGATGGAAATGGGGGCGGGAAGTGCTTACTGGAGTCTAATGCCTTGTGGCTGTGTGGCTGTCCCTCATGGAACCGGAGGTCTTTCTTCTCTTGCTCGAGCTGGCTATGTGGGACATTCTTTTGGTCTCCGGCCTGTTTGCAAATAGTTTATTAGTCCTGTTTCCTTTGATTTACTTGCCAACTTGCTACTTTATACAACGATGTATAAATTGGGACGGGTAGTAGTAGCAATTGAAGTAGGTGAAGTAAAATCTTACCTCGTAAAGAGCGCTTTCTCCAACTGGGTTGCTCATTTTGAAGGATTTGGGGATGTGATGTAGCTTAGTTGGTGAAAATAGTATGTAGATGGATTAATCTCTGGGGACTCTTGAGTATGAATGCTTGATCTGACTTGAATTGTATGAGAAAAGAAACAAATTGGACTGTTCTGGTGGTTTTGTACAGTTTTGTGTGTTGACTGGACCCTCCAGAGACTACTAAGTGTTCTACGTCATAAGCTGGAGCATGTTGACCTCATACCATCATCGCCTCTTCTACTTGTCCCCATAACTTTTTCCCCAGCACGGACAAGCCCCCTCAGGAACCAGCATTCTCTTTGGATCTTGAATCAAGATGGGTGCTGATGTTCAGATATCCATGGTGTACTGGATCCAATGGATGTGGCTTTCTTGATGCTGTACCCTCTCTATGATGCACTCGCCTCACGTGTGGTGGGGTATTGTCTCTAATGTCGCGTGCTGCCGTCATTTCTTTGCACTCTCTCCCGTCTTCCATCATTGATTGCTATTAGCAATCTCGTATCTGCATATCCCTTTTCCTTTTATTGCAATTCGAGACTTCCCAATGGCGCAATTGTTGCTGGTTTCGCTTACTTGGACATCTTGAGGCTCGGAGATTTCGCACGCAAGACTCTATACCCCCATCATGCTCACACCACCATGCCAACCGGGTTGCGATCCCAAAGAAGAGAGACATTAAGACTGAAGCGCTACCTGTACCCATAATAATGCAATTCCTGGTTCTGACTGTGCCTGAATGAAATACCTCCCTAGAAGCATTGATAGACGTCCTCGGTGGCATTTTTTTTCGGAACCGGGCCGAGTGCATGCTATTATCTGATGAGCTTCGAAAAAAAAAAAAAGGTTCAAAAGACCTTCCTTGGCCGAGATTCTAACGATGGCGGGTCCACGAGATTTGGTTCCTAGAGAACGGGCCCGCTGGTAGATGACGCGCGACCGAGACTGTTCTGAACCCGCACACCCCGACAATCTTTTCCGCATCAGCAGTGATAACACCAGACCACCATCGACGGGAACATCCATCTTCACTCTTGGGTGGAAAGACAAAGTTGCGATCCGTATGAGTTCACGCATCGCACGTTGTATTCTCTGCCGCCGCCAGGTCAATTTCCGCAAGCCATGCATGATGCATCCATCATCCATCATCCATCATCCCATCATCAGGGGTTCACTACCCGATCACTGGCGGGATTATCCAACTCAAGCGCGGATAAGCGATTGTGACCCAGGTACGAAATGCCACGCGTCTACAGTTGTACACTATGGTAGGTCAAGTCGTGCACTATCGGCCAGAAGCGCCATGGAGACTGACAGCTTAACTTGCACTGCGCTGTAAAAATAAAGATCAAGACTTTTAAGGTTGTTTCGCAGTGATGCACCAATCCTCAACTAAGCGCCATTAGACTCTCCATCAGACCCCATCAAACCACTTTATCATGGAAGCGTGTTTCCAAAGCAGATCTGGGGCAGAGACAAAACATCTATCTGCGACACACAAGACAGCGGGGTGCAGTTCTTGATAGGGAGCGAGCAGTTCTTTCGAAGGCTGAGCATTGTTGGCGAACCCAACCGCTTCAGTTCAAGTTAAGTGAAAATGGAGGATTGGATGAACTCCTTCGCTGAAGGGTGATGCCTGGAAATGAGATATCCTGCAGAGGCAGTATCCATGACACGGCTCGCGCGCGCAAATTTCCAACAGGAAACTGGACAAGCAGGACAGGTTAAAAATAAAAACTAAAAATATAATGCATCATCTTCGGCGCCCCTGGCAAAACAACAAACAACAACGACAACATAGGGGGGAAGTCTCCAGAACCAGCAAGGCTCTTCATTGGAAAGAAAACAATGCAGTTTCAGTGTTCTTATGAGGACAACATTGCGAAATCCTTACTCTCACATAATAGCACAAGTCGCTATTGATGCACAACCAAAACACAATGAAATTGTCCATCTAAGTAATCCCCACCATAGAGTTTAGGTAAGCGCCCAACAGGACTAACTTGTGACGATCGGATGGGGGAGCAGAAGCAAAGAAAGGGCCCAAAGAAAGGGCTTACCCCAAAGATTCGACGGGTAAGTGCAATCAATAAACAACAAAACAACAAATAGTTGAACGCCTTCGCGCAGGGCCGGTTCTGCTCCCGTCACATATATACATACGGTGCGATCGCTTCCTGCACGTCTTCCTACGCGGGCACATATCCAATTTCCCAGGCTCAGTAGCACGGGTCTAGGGGCCCAAAAGAGCATGGTCGTTGCTGGTTTCACAACCAACTAAGAAAGGGCAGTAGATCTTTTGGGGGCTAGGGGGGACCTCTGAACACTTCTGAACCCTCCCAGGTCCAGCCACGGGGCCTAACGTGGATCAAGTACCAATCATTTCCAGAAAATCCTCCGATGCGGTGGATCTTGGCGGATCAGCGTAAAGCGGCGTCCGCTCACTTGGTCCTGGCTCGGGGTGCACTCTCAGGCTACGAGTTCATTCGGGGCTGTTTGCCTGCTGGCCTTGCTTACTACGAGCCTAGCCGGCCTGGTCTCTAGCCCGTGAGATATCTGTAAGAGCAGATATGGCGGCGTTTTGACGACTGCTCCTTTGGGCGTGACCAAGTCTCTATTTGGTCTGGTCGTCGGATTCCCTTACCTTCTGGATTCCACCTGGTTGGATTTTGGGCTTGCGAGCCTGTCTGCAGGTCTCGACCACTGAAGAGTATGGCTTGGAAGTCTTCGGCCTTGTCACGACCTTGCCTACGTATGCAACTCCCGAGACTCATTTTGGCTTGATTGGCCATACGCCTCTCTTCTCAATCATCTTGTCTGAGAGTTTGGATTCACGCACCATGTTCGATCCTCACCTCCTCATGTATTGTTCGACTTTGGGTCGATCCTTTGCGAGTTTTACGCACTGCTCCTTTTGTGATGTTTCTTGGTTCCGAGTTGCGCAAGTATCGATCGCTATCAGGACTCGTCGCTTGACTAGTACGGTATCGCCAGTGTAAGACTACTAAGGTGCCTTGCACAGGATATCGCTCTCAGGTCTACCGACTGAGCGAAGACGCTATTCTATCCATAGCTTAGGGGTGCTGGACGATTCTAGGTCGCGCTTTCTTGTGCTTCATCGAATGAAAATCTTTTCCAGCCTTTCTGCTCGGTGCTTTCAGTTTGTTCAAATGAATCGGGTTGGCATGTTGGCGCCAATTGGGCTTCCTGCAAGGCCATGCAAGCTAAGTAAACTTATAATGCACTTAAAAATTGAAGCTATAATGTCGTATATCTTCATCGGAGATACCTCAATGCGATGGAAGGCCCTCTGAAGCGCCGGTCTAACCGTAAAAAAAAGAAATCTTTGGCCATGGTGATGTACCATCGTGACATTAGAAATTTGTCTGATGGAAACTCTTACCTAGGCATTCTGAGGCCAGGATTTTGAGAGAATGCACATATGTCAGTGCTCACATGAATAGGCATTTTGATGGAAGATCAAAGGGCATCTGAAATGTCGCTTACTTACATTCGACTGCATAGTATTGCGGTATATACGGCTCGGGTTCAATCTGCTGACGTCTCGATATCAACACGTCGAGGCACCGATTGGGGTGATTTGTCCAAACCCTTGATTTCAAATATCTGTACATGAGGCTGAAACGCTCCCACATACTGTAGTTTACAGCACGAGGCTCCCGGATTTTGTGCACCAAGTTCTGATCAGGTCTCATGTCAGAAGGCGGAACCACAGCAAGCGAAGGAAGCAAGGTTGTGTGCACCACCAAGTCGCTACGTCAAAGGAAGAACCCCTAAAGTTTAGAAGTTCCAAGCACTACTTTCTGCATGACATGAGTTGATGCTCGATTTGTTGCAGCATCCGTCTTGTTGTATTGCGCGTTCACTGGCGTGGCAACCTGTAGAAAATTGGCCATCAAGAGTAATGTTATGCGCCGGCGCCCAGCCTCCTCGGTTATCTCCAAGCCCGTTGTTGTTGCAAGCCGTCAAGCAGGGAGGTAAGCTGCAGCGCGGTGCACGAGAGACGGTTTACACCGACCAACAAGAATAACGAGGACTTCTTTGCGCAAGCGTATTGCCATGCAGCGCATTTGCTTTCCTTAATTGATTGTAATGTGAGGGGTCCGGGGCGGCGACGTAATTCCAACAGCGTACTACACGACGCCCAGCACTTACGAGGCTGGAGAGGCATTTTGCAGCTCAGAGCTGTCCAGTCTGAGTCAGGTGCCTACCGAGCACCTAGCATAGCGTAAGGAGCCAGCTCAGGCTCTCTCATCTCAACGCCGCACGTCTCACCAGCCAATGGAAAACGCTTGTCCAGGCTGTTGTGCACCGACATCAGATGGCAACCGTTCCGGACGCCCGTCGTGCCACTTTAAGGAGCTAAGCGGCAGAGTCGAGAAACGAGACGAGGATGAGATGATGCTGGGGATGAGACGAGACGATGGAAACAACGGAACGAAAGCAGGCAGGGTCAGGCAAGGAAAGATAACAAAAGAAACGAATAGCAACGAAAGGGAAAAAGAAAAAGGAGCAAGCACGAAAGACGGTCAAGATTGACGAACAAAAGCGAGAGGATAGCCCGCCAGCAGGTTGACAGACTGACAGACTGACCGACAACACTTTGCGCACATACAAGAAGAGCCAGGATTAACAACCGAACCATTGTTGCCCATGGTCAAAGCCGCGCCAGGGCCCATTTCAATCCAATCCCATCCTATCCCAGAAGGAAGACCAGAAGCGCACCTGCAGTATTCCCCCATTGCGACCCGCTCTCCCTCGCTCCCACGCTCACTCCTCACTCCTCGCTCTTTCGCCCTCTCGTCTCTCTTCCTTCCTTTTTCTAGGTCGCTGACACGCACTCCTCTCACCTCCTAGTCGTTCTTTTAGAGTGTCATCCCATTCATCCAGCACCTCTTGCGACTGCAAGATCTCTTGCTCCTTTCTGGATGAATTTTTGGTTAATGCAGCAGACGGGAAATTTAATCTTACTGGGTACGCAGTAGTGGAGGGAGCGGATCAACATTGTAGGAGCCGGCTTGGAGAGCTTTCCTGGAGGAACGATCAACAACGTCAAAACATGAGAGCCGACGTCGAGAGTCGCAGCTTCGATCACTCTTCAATTCAACCATCCCATTACCAGAATGATATGAGGGCGGGTGTGGAAATTCCTTGCAAATCCACAATGGCTGCGCGAGACTGCCGAACTGGGTCGTTGGATGCCTCCAACCTACGCAAACAGGGCCGCATCACCACCAGAACAATGCTTCTGTCCCTTCTCGCCATAGCACCAACCGCAATGGCTGCCAATTCGAGCTGTATATCACTCTCGTCCTCGACGGCGTGTTCAGCGTTCAATTCTTCCCAGATCTCGGTGGACAGTACTTTGGTCGGGCTCTTGTAGGTTTCCCATCATATCCAAAGCACAAGTCCGGTCTAACTCCTTCACCCATAGCCCATTCCTCGCCTACGTCTCCGACACGGCGTCCTTTGACTCTGGATTGACCTCGTATGTCAACACAGCATACGTGCAGTCGAAGTATGTTATGTGTTATACGCCCACAAGATGATATTGGCTGATGTGATATGCAGGTACCAGACTTTGCTCGGCTGTGAGAACATCAACCTGTCCAACGTGACCAACCTGTATGCCCGGTATACGACCACGGCTATCTGTAATTCTATAATCCAGAATTCTATTTCTGCATGCAGTTTGACAACTGCTGAGTCACTCCCAGCATGCGCTGAGACTTGTGTAAGCAGTTGCACGGGGCATCACTTTTGGATTCCTGCTGACACAAGATAGGCTGAATTTGCTGAGAGTGAAGCTCTCATTGTTGCTGATAGTTCTCTCTGTTCGGATCCAAGCAGCGATGCCAACACTCAGATTAGAGCTGATTTTACCACTTGTGCTTTGCCTGCAGGCTCTCTCTCGGGCGGCAGTTCTTGCATCGATGGAAGTGCTAATGAACCAGATAACTGTGGATACGGCAACAGCACGATCGGGCTCTGTCAATACTGCGGATCCGGAGGCCAGAACAGCACTGACACATGCTGCTATAATTCGGGAGCAGACACGAGATGTGCCGGTGTCGTTCTACCAACAATTACTGGCTACATGACCTTTTCGACTACCATTCCAACATCAACTGCAACAGGAGCGGCTTCTTCCACCGGCGCCGCTAGTGCTTCAGGAAATGGACTTTCCAAGGGGGCAATTGCAGGCATTGTCATCGGATCCGTTCTCGGACTCGCTTTTATTGTTGGACTAATCTTCTTGATGATAATTTGCTTGCGTCGTAGACGTGGAAGCCAGCACGGCAGCGTTTTCAATCAACCTACTCCGGCCAGAAAACCCCAACAAGGCATGGCATACAACCCTGTTAACACTACAAGAACACCAGAAGGGTATGAAGTGCTACCAGGAGGACGAATTGCTAGGATGTCAGCATTGGAAGGCCACTCGGGAGACTCACCCCCACGTGAAGAGATGGGAGCAGGTACTGCAGCTGGGGCCGCAGCCGCCTATGCAGCTGGAAGGAGAGGTAGAAGCCATGAACCAAGCTCATCTGATGAATATGGTGATAGCCCGGTATCAGTCAAAGGGGGTGTTCTACGACCACCACCCCAAACTCAACGTCGACATGGTTCTCTGTCAAGCAATTCGGTCTTGGGCGCCGGAGACGACCCATCCTCTCCTCGTTCTGGAAGCGGTGACAACATGTCCTCACCACAAGGACTTGCCAGCCAACAGTCCGAGCAACTTAACTCGTTCCGAGATTATTACTCCCAGGATGAGATTCACCCAGGAGACAAGGTTGCCACTCTATGGGCATACCAACCACGTGCCGGAGACGAGTTCGCTTTGGAGAGAGGTGACATGATCAAAGTTGTGGGCATCTGGGACGATGGTTGGGCTACTGGAATCATGATGAATGAGCGAGCAGAAGAATGGGACGCGAAGCATAACATGCTGCGTGACAGTGGTGTTTCCAATACTTCTGGCCGAAGAGACCATTCTCCAGATGCTCCAGCAAACGGCGAAATCAAAGCATTCCCGCTTGTATGCGTCTGTGGTCCGTCCCACTGGAGAAAAACTATTGAAGGGGAAGAAACTTGAGATGTATGCTCTGCTTCATTATGATAAACAAAAGCATTTGGGCCACTCTCAGGTCACTTTCCACAATATCCAACCTCATCCAGTGTCGCCATATTCAGCTACACATTCCTACGGCTTCATGATGGTGTTCAGGCTCGGCGCTTTGGTCTTGCTGATTTCTTGCTCCCTCCTTCCCCGTGTGGGTGTTGTTAAAAAAACCCCAAACAAGGCCTCCAGCCTGCTACCCGCCACTTTACAGCAACTCTTTTCAACTCGGCGCCCACCGTCTCGAATCCATATCTTGTTTTTTTTTTTCGATTACGCCGTTACGTTCTAGACCTACGTTCGCCTTGCATTGCATTACTGAATGATCAACACGGTTGGCATCTGCCTCTGGCTTATTCGCCATCGAGGCACCACCATAATAATATCACGATAGCATAGCGGTGTCTTTTGTCGGTTTAATGACTGCTCAATGCACTGCTTTTATTTTTATTTTTTCCTTGTCTTATCATTCTCTTCTATATACCCAATTTCTTGTGTATGGTATTAGATGGAGAGAGATTCGAGAGCGAATACACGGGGTTAGAGAGACGAAGTATTTTTGGGCAATGACCCTATTTTGAAGTATGATTGAATGGATGGGTTAGAGAGATAATGGTTTGGAGATACTATTACAAGTCTTGAATGGGCTTTAAAGAAGGCGAGGAGAGAGATGATGGGTTTAGCCTTGAAAAAGTAGGATAATCGTTGAAAGGCTGGAGCTCTACGGTGGAAGTATGTAAATATTGAGCTTTGAATGCAGATATTGATCATTGCCAATTTCATTTACATGGTGCTGTGCGAGTATTCATGTAACTCTAATCATCATGTTTTTTGTTAGTCTAGCTCCATGATACTTTACGCAAAGCTTCTGGTTTGAAGCGTGCTTGGCGGACTGAAAGCTGAGCCTGGCCAAGGATTCGAGGTTGAGCGGTACCACTAAACGCACACCCGCTGCCATGCTTTGGACGATCCGAACCTCAGCTTCGCAAGGCTCCGAAATCCTTCACAAGGCCAGCTCTTCGTTCATATAATCCTCTACACGCCTACAAGTCTCCTACCCTTCCACTCCACCCAACCCTTCACGACTTGTACGAAAATCCTCACCGCGAGCAATTCACAATCGCACGCACACGAAGAACAAAGAAGAAGTGCGCCCCAGGAGAAAAGCGACCACATAACATGAACCACCCTTCCATACCGCGGCGATGAGCTCCCGATCCTCCTCCATCTCTATCTCCCTTGCAAACATTCACTCCCAGTCGCACCCACGATCGTCCAACGCCGGTAGCCTCCCGCGCGTTTCGCGACGGGCCTCATCGCGCCTCTCGCTCGCGCACAGTCTTACCAGTGCAGAGCAGGGCGGTGATGCTGCGGCGAGTGCCTATGAGCCCAACGCGGCGGAGCAGAGGATTGATGAGGAGATTGAGGAGATTAAGAGATATGAGGTCCGTTTTTTTGTTCCCTACCCCGTCTCCTCCTCTTGCCATCCCCTTTTTATTTTTATTTTTAATAAACCTCGAAATGAGAATGATTGAGGGAATTGGTTCTGGGGGTTGTAATCTATGATAAGCGGGTTGCTGACTTTGTTACGATTTACAGGACTTCACGACTATAGATTGGGTTCAGGATGCAGCGAAAGAACAGATTCGGCGCAAGATTCGGCGGAGGGAGACTGCGGGTTTCTTTGAGCGAGGTGGTCATGCTGGGTGGAGATATAAGCTCTGGGAATCCTATGATGCGGCGCAGGCTTGGATTGTGATTACGCTTATTGGTAAGCTTCGCGGACTTCCTGTCCTGACCGGTGTTGGAATTTTGGTTGCGCATCAAGGAAATTTGTGTTGCTGATTGACTTTGGATAGGTGCTGCGATTGGTGTTAATGCTGCTTGCTTGAATATTATCACAGAGTGGTTGTCAGATATTAAGCTTGGGCATTGCAAGACGGCTTTCTACCTCAACGAGAACTTTTGTTGCTGGGGAGAGGATAACGGTACTTAAACGACATTATACGGTACTGTGAAATTGCTGACTTGGAATAGGCTGTGCTGACTGGGAACGTTGGAGCTCCTTCGCGCCTGTCAACTATGTTCTCTATATATTGTTTGCCGTGAGTTTGTGTCTCATATGAATACTGGCAATGCTGACGGCCTTAGACTATGTTTGCACTGATTTCAGCGAGTTTAGTCAGATCCTTTGCTCCATATGCAGCTGGATCTGGTATATCTGAGATCAAGTGTATCATAGCTGGCTTTGTGATGAAAGGCTTTCTTGGGTTTTGGACGCTCCTGATTAAGTCTATAGCCCTGCCTCTAGCTATTGCGTCAGGATTATCCGTTGGAAAGGAGGGCCCGAGTGTGCATTATGCCGTGTGTACGGGTAATGTGATATCGAGGCTCTTTGAGAAGTATCGAAGAAATGCGTCAAAGACACGCGAGATTCTTAGTGCTTGTGCAGCAGCTGGTGTTGCAGTAGCCTTTGGAAGTCCTATTGGAGGTGTCCTCTTCTCACTTGAAGAGATGTCGTCCTACTTCCCCTTGAAGACCATGTGGCGCAGTTACTTTTGCGCACTCGTGGCAACAGCTGTTTTGGCAGCTATGAACCCTTTCAGGACAGGCCAATTGGTCATGTTTCAGGTTCATTATGATCGATCGTGGCACTTCTTTGAAGTGCTGTTTTACATTCTTATTGGCATATTCGGTGGACTTTATGGCGCCTTTGTCATGAAGTGGAATCTTAGAGCACAAGCATTCCGAAAGAAGTACCTTACCAAATATGCTCTACTAGAGGCGACTTTGCTAGCTACAGGTACGGCTATCATCTGCTATCCAAACATGTTCTTGAGAATAGACATGACGGAGAGTATGGAGATTCTGTTCAAGGAGTGTGAAGGAGGAGAGGATTACAATGGCTTATGCGAGGCGAAACATCGTTGGCAGATGATTATATCACTTACGCTGGCTACCATTATTCGCTTATTTCTTGTTATCGTATCATATGGCTGCAAGGTTCCTGCAGGAATCTTTGTGCCTTCCATGGCGGTTGGAGCGTCCTTCGGACGTACTGTTGGAATTATGGTCCAGGCACTTCATGAGGCATACCCTTCATCGGTCTTCTTCTCGGCCTGCGACCCAGATGTTCCATGTATCACGCCAGGTACTTATGCATTCCTGGGTGCCGCTGCTGCACTCAGTGGCATCATGCATATCACCGTCACAGTCGTGGTGATCATGTTCGAGCTTACTGGTGCTCTGACCTACATCTTACCAACCATGATTGTAGTTGGTGTAACCAAGGCCGTTGGAGAGCTATTCGGCAAAGGGGGGATTGCAGATCGAATGATCTGGTTCAACGGTTTCCCCTTCCTCGACAATAAAGAGGAACATACCTTCGGAGTGCCAGTCTCTAAAGTGATGACTGGCGATGTCGTTGCTCTACCTACTTCTGGTCTTACCATGCTTCAAGTAGAGCAACTCTTACTCAACGACAAATTCCAGGGCTTTCCCATCGTGGAAGACCGCAATACCAAGATCCTGATGGGCTATATTGGACGTACAGAACTTCGATACGCTATCGACAGAGTCAAGAGGGACCGCACCATCAGTCCCATGGCGAAATGCTACTTCAGTCCCCACAGTGCCCTCAACCCCCAGACCCCCGTTGCCACAGTACCACCACAAAGCTTCGACGCCATGGCATCCTCCTCCGTCGACTTCAGTCGTTTCATCGACACAACACCCGTGACTGTGCACCCGCGGCTGCCACTCGAGACGGTCATGGAGCTGTTCCGCAAGATTGGCCCGCGCGTGATTCTGATCGAGTACCACGGTAAGCTGGCGGGCCTCGTCACTGTCAAGGACTGCCTGAAGTACCAATTCACGATTGAAGTCCGCGAGAACCCGAGGGATGACCGCCTTGTACAGGAGAGTCAGGAACGGCTGTGGGGAATCTTGAGGAAGAGTGCGCTCTGGATCTCTGAGAAGATTGGCGTGGCTAGCGGTGGGCGGATTCGCATTGGTGGGCTGCCGCTGGAAGGGAGAGATCATATTGGCTCGCCGAGGGAGAGGGGCAGGGAGAGAGAGCGCAGAGTTAGGGAGAGAGAATACGAGCGTGGTCATATGCTGGATGGCACCGAGGGGATTGATGAAGGGGTGGAGTTAGATGATAGATAGGTAGGTATTCGTGTGTTAGCTGTATGATTGGATTGCAAAATCACCCTCGCGTATATGAAGCGGTCGAATTAAGGGTTTGACATTCACCTTGAAATCAAAGTTAGACCAGTGCGGCAGCCTATTAGGAGTATCAACCACTAGCTCACTGTAGAAGCATCAAGTGTAAAGTCCTCAATACTACAAGACGATGTCGGCAACAAGCCAATGGCTTCATTACTTTTCAACTTCTGACAATCACGGTCTCAGTCAAGCCGTCCTAAAGGCTAGTAGTCACATACATCAGCATGGCAATTTTCTTCCTCACGCCGTCCCAGCCGCCTTCTCCCTATATCCCTTTTCAATACCGCGCGATTTGGCCTCCGCAACCACAATCTCTGGCAAAATCTCCTGCAGACTCACCCCCTTAGGTGTCCAGCCTAGATACTTCCTCGCTCTCTTCGCGTGACCCCGCGAGTTCAGGCTCCAACTCACTGCCTCGAAGCCTGCACGCTTATCGGCATATTCCAGATCAATGGCAATTACGTCGGCGGTCTTGATGTATCCCTTCTCGAAGGCGATCTTGCCGGCTTGCTTACTGATCTCGCCCCATACATGGTGTCCGTTCTCGGCGAGGTAGTAGCCTTTCTGGCCAAAGATCTCGCTGTAGACGCTCCCGTCTGAACTTGACATGGCAACGGCTTTCTCGACGAGCAGGCGGAATAGTGCGCTGAGGTCTTGCACATGCACGTTATTCCACTCGGATTTTCCCTTGCCAATCTGTGGCGCTTGCCCCTTCTCGAACATGATCTTCACGAGGGTGTATACTTGCCTGCTCTGTTTGTTTCCTGGTCCACGTCCTGGGCCGTAGATGGTTGGTGGGCACACTATGGCTGTTTTCACCACGTCGGGATTGGCTGCGTTGGCATCGAGGACGAGCTTGTCAATGTCCCGGTGGAAGGCCGTGTCTGGGAGGTTTGTCAGGTCCTCGACGGCCTCAAGGTCGTCGTATGGCTCTGAAGTTGGCGCTTCGCCGTGGGAGTTGGCCTCTGAGTCTTTCCAGCATAGGATTCCCGTGCCGGACGTGTGGAGCCAGAATCCAGGTGATGTTTTGCTGTGCCCGGAGAGAATGCCCTTGGCAATAGCCTTTGCAGCTCCAGCATTGTCAGACGCATCAGCAGTATCTAAGGTAGCCTGTGAGCATAATTGGATTTGTTTGTCCCTGTTGGAAGTAATACGCACGGATGGTGATGTCGGCTTTGGAAGCTGCTTCTTCGATAATCGCTACATCGTCTAGGGTGCCATAGATGAGTTTTATCTTGGGAAATACAGCTGCTACTAATGCTCCTCGCTCTGAGTCGCGGACCAGTGCTGTGTACTCATAGTCTGGATGTGCATTGTAAAGCTCATACAGCGCATCGCCCCCGATATAGCCTGTCGCTCCTGTGCTGAAAATGGGTTGGTAAGATGATCAATGAAATTGCCGCGTCCTGATGGTTTAAATAAGCTAGAGACCTACATGAAGATCTTTGGTGCCATTTTGCAATAATAATTGAGGGACCGATACAGATGTGAGATTCCAAGATATCGTGTAAATAACTTGAATGGTGCGATGAGGTAATGGTAGTCTGGGAGAGAATGGTTATAACCTATGCGAGGCTGAAGTGCGGGGCGATTAAAAGATACTTGATGACGAGGGCCTTTCCTGGCTTGCTCCAGATGTAAGCCCGATTAAATTGATCGCGTGTCTCATTAGTGGGCTTTGTATACGTTTTCCAACGTTGAACTACGCGATCATACACTCGAGGCTGTTTCAATCAACGACATAATGCTAGTCATTCTCCAGGTCCTGGTAGAGCGTCTCTTCTCGCCAGTCTTCCATCCGGGAATATGCCCTCAAACACAACGGGCATGTGGTTCTCAATTCCTCGGAGCTGAATCTTTGTATTAGCTTGCTCCAGGATGGATGTAGTCAAACTGCAAGTACTAGTGCAGACGCAGCTTACTCGGCACAGCAATCTCTTGGCATGTCCGTGATGATTTATATCATCAAATGTCCAACCGGCTCGAGGTGATGGAGGTTTATAGGTCGCTCGGATGACAAGCCTCTCTAGGCAGTTTGCTGTGAACCAGACATCCAGAAGAACCTCGACTGTCCGGAGCCATGATTGAGAATTGCTCTGGTTCAGGTGTATATGTAGGACCACCACACGCACTTGCTGCAGGGCAGGCTCACCTATAAACTCAGTGATGGACATTGGCTCTGCCCGCGGTTTCACACATGGCGGCGGGGAATGCAAAACGAAGGCTTTCTTGCGGAGGACTTGGAGAGCTTCATGAGTGATCTGGTGATTCAACAGCAGAATCGAAGGTGTTTTCAGAGGGCTTGGGGCAGAGGAGCGAGATGCCGGAACTGTACGGAGCGGACGCTGCTGGGCTTGACATACCTTAGGATCCTCTTCTTGGCGAATATGCGCAAATACAATGGAGAGATGCGGCCAATCCAGCGCATACTCATACACAAGGTTTCGGAGCTCATCAGGCAGTGCGAGGAAGGCCGAGTTCGGGAGTACCAAGCTTCCGGGCATATCGAGAGATGAGAACCGCCGAATGCTCCGCTGGAAAGTGGAGGTGTGATATACTATTGTAAGCAGGAGGGCAGACAGGACAGCAAGGACAGAAAGGACAGAAAGGACAGAAAGGAAGAAGGTCGAGACTCGGGGCCGAAGACGACAATGGTCGCGGCAGCCCTGAAGGTTTATAATCAGGAAGCGCACATCGCATCAGCAGCGGGTGGCGGCGGGGTTTGAATTCAGGTAGCCTTTTCTTTCAAAGCAACATCTCAAGTTCTGGGACGGAGTCGTGGCCAGACGTCGTGATATCTGTGGACAACAATACAATGAAGGAGTGACATTCATCATTTATTCAGTTCGGTCCACCAGCGGAGGAGGTCCTGGTGGTTCCACTACCTTAACTGGACCTCTCTGAAGGGGGATGCGAGCTGGGTGAGTTGACTGATTTAAGGAACTGGCCTACGAAGTCCCACCGGCATTTGGCTCGTAGCGAGCCGCTTGGCAGTTGCAGTGCAGTAGAGTGCAGTTCCCCTTTCTGCCCGCTGTTGGTCGGTTTGTATGTTTGTATGTTTGTATGTTTGTATGTAATCGCTTCCCTTCCCCGGTCTCTCTTACATACACATACACAGCCATACCCATGCACAAACCCTTCCCTCCCCTCTCTTCCCCTCTCTTGCCTTTTGCCCTCCCCTCGCTCGTGCTTAGTCATCCTTCGTTCCTTCTGCACCGCTGCACCAAGCCTGGCGAAACCAACAAACAATATCCCCTTTAGCCTTTTGTTTCATCTGAACTGCTGAGCAAACTCTCCCGTCCAGTCCTTCCCTGGCACTGGGTGCTTGGTCCCTTGAAACAAGCAAACACCTACCCTTTCATATAAATCCCGAGCGTCATTCATTTACCCGCCAAGGTGCCTCCTCGCTCTGCTCTATCCACTCCTTGGCCATTGAGCCTGATAATATGCGGACCAAGTGACATCGATCAACCCAACCCCCCGGTCACAGCCTTGGCTCTCGAGTACCGCCGATTATCATTGCCAAGCTACACGGTTCCAAGACGCTGTCATCCCACGTTCTGCCGAGAGGAGGTCTACAAAAGCCAAGATGGCGCTCGATTCTTTGCAGATTGTCCTGCTGCTTCCCCAGCTTCTTCACTCCTTCTGCCAGTCTTCTAGCTCTTGGTTAGCCATGCGTTTACATCTCTCTTTGGGTGGTCTCGTGACCACGGCCGTTGCTACCAACCTCTATGTTTCCTCCTACATTGGCACCATTACTACTTTGCAACTCTCGCAAAGTCAGAATGGCTCGTATACTTTGAAGCAGGTTGCCGTCAACAATGGCTCGGCACCCAATCCTTCATGGTTGACACTGGACTCGAAGAATGGCATCCTGTACTGTGCCGACGAAGGTCTCTCCGTCCCTGACGGATCCATTGCTTCTTACTCGACCTCGCCTTCTGGCTTGCTCAAGCAAATTGATCGTCACTCTGTCATCAGTGGTCCGGTTAGCTCTGTCGTGTACAATGGCGGCAAAGCTCAAGCTTTTGCTCACTAGTTAGTTGCCTTCATCCCAGATAATTGCACCGGCTAATATCTTCTCCCATAGCACTGGCTCTTCCGTCACGACCTATAGTGTCTTAGCTTCAGGAGGGCTGGAATCTTTACAGAACCTCACCTTCACTATGTCAACACCTGGCCCAAATCCTTCTCGTCAGGAGGCGCCTCATCCGCATGAGGCATTGGTTGATCCAACCGATTCCTTCATTCTCGTGCCTGATCTTGGTGCAGACCTTGTTCGAGTTTTCAGTATCAACAAGAACACAAGCGAGCTCATTGAGTCGACCCCATTCACTGCACCAGCCGGATCCGGCCCTCGCCACGGTTCATTTTTGGTTTCTGGCAACGAGACGTTTTTCTTCCTTGTCTCTGAGCTTGGCAACACCGTTGCATCTTATAAGCTAAACTATGGAAATGCTTCATTAGCCTTCACCGAAGTCTTCACAAGTAGCATATATGGCAATAACACCACTCCAACCGGAGCTGCCGCCGCTGAATGCCTCACTTCGGTCAGCTTACCTTTCCCCATGGCTTGAAATCTTGCTAATACTTAGTAGCCCGACCACAAGTTCCTGTTGACGTCTTCTCGCAATGACTCGCTATTTCACATTGATAACTTCGATGTGAACAACAGCACAAAGCTTCCTTCAGATACCCTTCAGACATGGGAAATTAACCCATATACTGGAGAGTTGACTTTCAAGCAACTGGCCCCAGCTGGCGGCCTCTTTCCCAGACAATTTTCTGCGAACAAACTGGGAGATCTGGCAGCCGTTGGACTACAGAACTCTGGTAGAGTCGTCATTGTCGAGAGAGATTTAAAGGCAGGGACATATGGGAAATTCGTAGCTGAAATTGATATTCCCGGTCAGGTTACTTCTGTCGTATGGGACGAATAAATAGACTAGAGAGATCAAAGGGCTTGGAAGCCTTTGTAGCGGATGGTTGACTGCCATGTATACAAATATATATATATATATATATAACCTTATGGGTAGCAAATTCAGGAGTCTCAATCTCCTGATGTATATAGAAAAGTATTGAACATTGAATATACTTGCATAGTTAGAGACTATCTCTTAAGTTTTCTATGACAGCTCCGATTGACTTCAGAAGTTTAGCGAGTCATATGCAGGTACCTGATAAGAAAGCTATGTTGGATATATAAGAGGTAGCAACATTCTCTGATCGAATTGCAATAGCGACTTTAATTTGGAGGACAAAATATATCTCTGGAAATAAGGAACTGGTGCTCGATACTAGAAATTTGAAATACCATTCGCCCTCTATTTTATCTTACCATCGTATTTACACGTGACCAGTTGGTCTAAGCTCATGATCCCTGAATGAGCAAGGCCACCGTCATTTGGACCAGGCTGCGTCAGTTACGTCGTAGTATAGCTTAGGAAAGTCCTCGCAGCCCAACATTTGTGAAGCCCTTCTTCGTCAACAAATCCGGCGGTTCTACAGCTCTAGGACATCGCAGAATGTCCTGAGCGACTCAGTTTAAATGATGAATCCTTGATAAGCAAGCAGCTGGAACTCTCGCAACACGGTAACGATGGGACAAGGCTTCTCTCTGAACACGCTGTCTGCGGGTTCTGCTGGGATTGATATCCCAGAGCTCTCAGATCTGGTTTATGAGAAGACCATGGGAAATGCCCGGTTCATGAAAAGTATTCGTGCGAGACACCAGGATGGCGTCGTGTTGGTTAAGGTTGTCGTCAAGCCATATGTTATGGACTTGAGCAAGTACAGAAAGGAGATCATTCGTGTGTATCCCTGCAGAAGCTCTAGTTGTATTTAGGATATTGACGATCTATGTAGAGGAACGTAAGGCCCTTGCGGATGTTCCGAATGCGCTTTCGTACGAACGAATCGTTGAGACCGAAACGAATGGATACCTCGTGCGACAATACCTCTATAGCTCACTATACGATCGCATGAGCACTCGACCTTTCTTGGAGGACATAGAAAAGAAATGGCTTGCATTTCAACTGCTATGTGGGCTGCGCGATTGCCATGCTCGTAATGTATTTCACGGCGACATCAAGACGGAAAACACATTGGTCACTTCATGGAACTGGTTATATCTGTCGGACTTTTCGTCTTCGTTCAAACCAACGACCCTACCCGTGGATAATCCTGCCGATTTTTCCTACTACTTCGACACCGCGGGGCGCCGGACTTGCTACCTTTCTCCAGAACGATTCCTAGCTGCAGGAGAAACCCCCGACCCAAAAGCGCCGATTACCTGGGCTATGGATGTGTTCAGTGCGGGATGCGTGATTGCTGAGCTCTTTTTGGAAGCTCCAATATTCACACTGGCTCAGCTATACCAGTACAAGCGAGGAGGATATGATCCTGTGGCCACACATCTGAATCGCATCACAGATAAAGACGTCCGAGAAATGGTAGGGCACATGATCCAACTAGAACCGGAATCAAGATACTCGGCAGAAGAGTACTTAGACTTTTGGAGAAAGAAGGTCTTCCCAGACTATTTCTTCAGCTTTCTACACCAGTATATGGGCCTTATTACGGACCCCTCGTCCGGAAGGTCTCCTATTTCTGGAGCTTCAACCAATCTTGGGGAGGCCGATGAGCGGATTGATAGAGTCTACTATGATTTCGATAAGATATCCTACTTTCTAGGCTATGAGAACGAAAAACAGGTGGCGAGCTTACCACCGTCTTCAGACCTTGGCTTAGGATTGTTCCCTGTCCACCTTAACATTCCGAACAATGAGCACCAAGCTTCAACCACAGGCAGAAAGCCTGCAGATGATGGGACCTTAATATTTCTAGCACTGGTCGTATCATCGTTGAGGAACACCGCCCGAGCTACGGCAAAAGTTCGAGCGTGTGAC
Source organism: Coleophoma eucalyptorum (assembly GCA_026120035.1). Taxonomy (NCBI): domain Eukaryota; kingdom Fungi; phylum Ascomycota; class Leotiomycetes; order Helotiales; family Dermateaceae; genus Coleophoma; species Coleophoma eucalyptorum. The sequence goes on from JALRME010000015.1 coordinate 929,476, forward strand.
CTTCTACTGGCATTTTCTGAAAGGTTAACCGATGAAGCGAAGCTCGATAGAGTACTGCCATATTTGATATCTTTGTTAAATGATAAGGCAGACATTGTCAAGATTGCTGCCATAAGAACAATTTCTCAATTGATGGCCTTGGTAAAAGTAGTCTCGCCGGTCAATGCACACGTCTTTCCAGAGTACATCTTACCTCGCATGCAAGTATTTCTTCCAAGCTCTACATCGGACCCAAACCCATTAGTACGAGCGACTTACGCAGCCAGCCTGGGAAGCTTGGCAACTTCAGCCTCACGATTCCTTGACATGGTTGCAACTTTGCGAGCAGATGGTTCATTACCTACTGCTGATCCAGAAGCCGAGGATGGGTCAGGTGCGGATGCACCATTCCAGGGTCTTTTTGATAACGCTAGGGATGAGCTTATTGATATATTTGAGACGCACACGAAGGCTTTGATTACGGATAACGACTCCTCAGTTAAGAGAGCATTTCTTGGCTCGGTCCCTGAACTGTGTATGTTTTTCGGCACAGCAGCGTCGAACGATATCATTCTTAGCCATCTCAACACATACCTCAATGATCGAAACTGGATGCTCAAATGCGCCTTTTTCGAAACCATTGTTGGTGTGGCTACATTCCTTGGTGGTACCAGTCTGGAGGAGTTCATACTTCCATTGATGGTGCAAGCATTGACAGACCCGGAAGAATTTGTGGTCCAGAGGGTACTGCACTCATTCGCAAGTATGGCAGAACTAGGACTATTCCAGAGGTCAAAAACTTGGGAATTAGTAGACGTTGTCGCGAGATTTACAATGCACCCGAACATCTGGATTCGTGAATCAGCAGCACACTTCTTGTCATCATCGACCAGATTCTTGTCGACTGCAGACAACCAATGTATTATCCTACCATTAATACAGCCGTTTCTAAAAACATCGGTTAAAGGCTTCTCAGAATTGGAGCTTTTGGACTCATTAAAGAGACCGTTATCCAGGCCCATCCTTGACCTTTCCATGACCTGGGCTATGAAAGTGGATAGAGGTCTGTTTTGGAAGCCTGTTCACCAATTACGCACGTTCTCGTTCAGTTCAACCGGACCTCTACCAACTATCTCAGGCAAAGAATTCGGCCATCAAACCTTACAGAGGATCCCCAAGAATGATGAAGATGATTTATGGTTAGCAAAACTGAGAAATATGGGGTTCACTGTCGATGATGATTTTAAGCTCTTGTCATTAAGAGAGTACCTTTGGCGTCTAGCTCAATCAAAGAATAGAGAAGGAGATCCCGAACACGCTGAATACATTATGCGTCTGAACGGTGTTATCACCTTGCGAAGTCTACATATCACTCCACAGACGGTTATGTTTGATGAACAACAACCGTTAGACGAGCCACTACGGCCAATCGATACAGCAGATGGTGACAAGACACCGCATACAATTGCAGATGCTCTACTAGACGCATCAATGACTATTGATGATTCAATTGCCAAGAGAAAACGATCTGCATTCAATTCTCACCGCGCCAGGCTAGGTAGCCAAACATCCCAGGCAATTGCAATAAGAACTACAGAGCCAAATTCTCCGATTTCTCATTCTGCATCAACATCTCCTAAGGATTCCGAGGGCCTAGGTGCAGAATCTGATGCTAGAAGGCAACCATCTGCTCGTCTAGGTACCTTGAACGGAGATACCAGGCTGAGCGATGATGAGACTGCATCTATTGCTGGATCTAGTCTGGCTTCTGGTCGTGGCATACGGCACAAATCTAGTGCTATAAATCTACTGAACAGGAAAGACTCTGCCAAGGCAAACGCCGATATTGGCACCACATCTGCGAATGCTTTTGGTAAGGTTGAAGGGCCGTTTACAAGATCTACATCGGGACCATCTGCATTGGCGATTGCGAAGGCTGAGAACTCTCCAGATACCATAATTAGGTTCAAAGCGGCACATACATATGCTGGAAATGATCCAAGCATTCTGAAAATGCTGGATTCGATGTATATCGACAACTATCCCAATGATGTTGTAGAATTTGGACCTATGGTAACACCTATAAGTCGACGCAAAGCAATCAATAGAAGTAACAATCAGGCTACCGACAGGCCTTGGAAACCAGAAGGAATCTTGGTCGCCACATTCTCTGAGCACGTCGGTCCTGTTCATCATATCTCCATTGCTCCTGATCATATGTTCTTCTTGACAGGTGGTGACGATGGATGCGTCAAGATCTGGGATACAGCTCGACTTGAACGCAACATTGCTCATCGCTCCCGCCAAACTCATAAACATGGTAGCAATGCAAAAATAACTTCGCTTTGTTTCGTTGAGCACACCCACTCTTTTGTCAGCTGCGGAAGTGACGGCAGTATCAATGTTGTCAAGGTTGATTGCATTTCTTCAGGTGGAGTCATGAGATATGGCAAGCTGCGATTATTGCGCGAGTACCAGCTCCCAGAGGGTGAGATGGCTGTATGGACGGAGCATTTCAAATTGGAGACTCACTCTGTTCTGATCGTAGCTACGAATCAGTCTCGCATCCTAGCCATTGATTTGCGAAAAATGACACTTCTCTACACCTTGGACAATCCTGTGCACCACGGAACCCCAACTTGTTTCTGCATCGATAGAAAACGAAATTGGCTTTTGCTGGGCACTTCTCATGGTGTTCTAGATCTGTGGGATTTGAGATTCAAGGTTCGTGTGAAAGGTTGGGGTGTGCCAGGAGCTACAGCAATTTACCGGATTACCATACACCCCACGAAAGGTCGCGGTAGATGGGTTTGTGTAGCGGGTGGGAGTGGACAAGGTGAAGTAACCGTATGGGACATCGAGAAGACACAGTGTCGCGAAGTATATAGAGCTGGTGGCAATAGAGATGGGCCAAAAGGCTATGAGCCTTGGCCGGTCGATGAAGACCGGCCGGAAGGAATGTTAGGGCGTTTTGCAACAGCGTTGGAGCCCACAGGATCCAGCAATTCTGACAGAGGAGTTCGTGCAATGATAGCAGGGACGGATACGCATGACGATGGACGGGAGTCAAAGTATGGCTTTTTGATCACCGGAGGATCGGATAAGAAGCTTCGATTCTGGGACTTGTCCCACGTCGAGAATTCCTTGGTCGTTAGCGGTCTTGATGCAGAGGAACTGAAGCCCTCCTTCACATCTTCGCATCCGACGGCAACACTGACACTCAATACGGAGAGAATCCCGAGACCTGGCCCAACGGCACCAAATGCTGCTGCTGGATCACGGAATTCTAATACAGCAAGCAAAGCGTCTAGTGGGAGGCCGCCACGATCCACTGTCATCTCTCTTCAGCAACAGCAGCTGCTGAAATCACATCTGGATTCTATTCTTGATGTTGCTTTGCTGGAATCACCTTACGGTATGATGGTGTCGGTGGATAGATTAGGCGTTGTTTTCATCTTCCAGTAGTTATTGCCAAGCAGTGTGCATTGGGAGGAGTTAGGATCACCACAGCAATTGGCAATGGCGTTTCAATGTGTCAGGCTAGAACCGTATTTTATAATGCATCAGCAAATATTGCAATCATCTTTCTGACTATAACTTGGTGTTATAATTCATAGACTACCGCCTTTTATAGCTGTTCGATCACAGAACCAATCTAAGCAAGTACACTGTTATCACTACAAACACCAAGCCTACTCTTAAGTCTCCTATTGTGGACTCAATACCTAAAACTATTTAAAGAGCTATAGTATCGCTGCCTCTTGTTGCAATTCAATTGGTCTAGATATAAGTGCAATACATGTGCTCCAAACCCCAATTGAGATTAGCGCGATATCAGGCACCGTAGGTCGCTAATTTTTGAGCTTGAAGACTTGCAGGTAGAAACTCAGCCTTGTCGACATAATCTACTCTACTCCTCCTTACGAGCGACCTTCACAGACGACCACCTGCTGTCCCTACACCCCCTCAATCGCCGGTCACATAAACAGGTAAACGAAACAAGTCCGCCAACATGAGGCTCACTGCGGAGCTCATCCAGTCCTCCCTTTCCTACCTGAACCCCCTCAAGGAGCGCGAGCTTGATCTACGAGGTGCGTTATATTTTTCACTGAAAAGAATTGATACTACACTTTGAGGCGAGCTGAGTTGATATCCCAATTCTTATTTAAAGGGCACAAGATACCGGCGATCGAGAACCTGGGTGTTGCTGGCGTAAGTACTTCTCTTCCGTTCCCCTCGCTCACAACAAACGAGCTTCTTGCTTGCTTCTGGCGCATTGGGCTAATCTCTCGTCCGGTAGCCTCATGATGCTATTGATTTCACCGACAACGATGTCCAGGTCCTAGGCAACTTCCCGCTCTCGCCGCGGCTGCGAACCCTCTTGCTGGCGCGCAATCGCGTCGCTACCATCCAGCCAACTCTGGCGAACTCGATACCGAACCTTACTACGCTTGTGCTCACGGCGAACAACTTTGCAGAGCTGGCAGATCTGGACACTCTAGGCAACTTCAGATGCCTTACACATCTGATCTTAATTGACAATCCGGTTGCGCGGAAGGAGGTGAGTGGAAAGATTCTGGGGGGGGGGGGGTGGCCTTGTGTATATGGGCCAGAGCTGATTCCTGTGTGCTGTAGAATTATAGGTATTGGGTCGTTTGGAGATGTCCCACCGTGCGATTCCTGGATTATAAGAAGGTTAAGGATGCGGAACGGAAGAAGGCCCAAGAGCTGTTTGGAACGGCTGCTGAACCTTCGGCGCTTGCTTCAAAGGCAAGTCAAATATCACGCTCAAATGATTCCTCCCGTCTTCTTCATGTTCTTTGTTTAGCTGACTCGTTTCAAAGATCATGGGTGTCAAGTCAAAGACCTTCGACATCCCCTCGGCAAATGGCATCTCTACTGCAGCGGCTTCGAAGAACTACCGCGTCAAGCTCACGGACAAGGAGCGCAAGAAGGTTGAGGAACTTATCAAGAACGCCAAGAGCTTGCAGGAGATTATTCGTCTGGAGAAGGAGTTGAATGAAGGCCGAGTACCTGCTGCTGCTCAGGGTGCTGATGCTATGGAGGAGTGAAAAAGCAGTTTACATCCATCCTTTTGGGTTTCGATGGATGGAAGATTTAAATTGCATACATTGGCGTTTTCTATGTGGTTTGGCGACGAAAGACAAAAAGTCCTGGCGTTAGGGCAATGAATACTTTCTTACTTTTGTGTGTGAAGGATAGATGTGATGAATGGATACACTCTTGTTGTATATAGGTTGGTGGATGCAATCATATCTACACACTGAATGTAGGTGAATATTGAGAGCAAAAGAGAAGGAACAACAATAAATATACACCTATTTTCATCCAGTACCAAACAGCAGATCCACAAACTCCACTAATGAAGAACGAACCACAACATCTAACTCATCTCCACGTCCTCTGTTCCATTCGCCCCATTAATCTCTCCAATACTAGTCCTTTGTCCTCTAATCTCCATCTCCAACTGCTCACTGGGCCCCGCAGAATCATCCTCGCCATCGTGCAGGACACCATTACCCGACGACCCATTCATCAACGCCTTTGAACCATCAATCGTGGTCTGGCCACGCTCTACCGCAGCCCCTGCCCCATTCGTCGCTCCTCGGCTTGCGGGCGTCTTGGCTTCCTTTACTTGCTTGTAAGGAATAGTCTTAGGCACGACATCGACAAGAAACTCTAGGTTATCTTGGTGCGATACAGCATTTGCTAGACGTGGCCTGTGTTAGCACGTCGTCTGTTGAAATCAGTGGGACATGGATACACATACAGAGATCTCGATACTGGATGTTCCGGCGAGGTTTCCGTTCGGACTTTACTACGTTGTGACCTTGTTCGGCCATATATTGGATGAACAGCTCCTATACGAGGTATGAGTATCGTGTGTCACAATCAAGATACAGAAGAGTACAGGCTGGCAATCTTACAGTTGCTAGGGTTATGACAAAGGCGGCGTTGTTGGAGCACATGTTGATATCTTGATCCAATGCAATGATCTTCTTCACTCTGGATACTAGTGGTGAGTTAGTCTCTTGGCTTATGGAAGGTTTGTAGCAGCGACTTACAGGGTAGCTGGCATGTTCCACTCACATCTCGCCGAGGAGGGATTGCTGAGTTGTTATATGGCATCCTGCAACGGTTGAGGGTCTGGGTGCTGTAGCTGTGTCAGCTTATATATCAACACGTTTGTTGTATACCACTCTTATGGTCAGTAGCCTCAGAGGCCACGGTTGGAAATCTAGGGCCTACAGCTTATGGACTTGCGTCCTGACCTGCTGGGAGAAGATATGGGTCACGTGAACCGCAAGGTGATATGATAGGCAAGAGGGCGGATCAAGAAATGAGAGAGATATATCTTGAGAAAGCCAAATAAAGAGATTGGCTTCTTACTTTGATCTCGAGCGAAATCCCACGAGCAATATCAGAAAATGCCTTTTTGTATTTGCAAAGTCGTTACTATCAAATTCGTTAGCGTAATTCACACTCGAAAGAAAGTGACATATATCCCGCTCGGCACTCAAAACATGGCGTTATATTGCTCTTTCAGACATGTTACACTTACTTATTGCTATCTTGGACAAATTCGAGTCGACTATAGGGTGGAGCAAGGTGCTGGTAGTGTCTGAATAAGGACAATGAAAAGGAGGGCGCGCTTCCGACGCGACAAACATCGCTTAAGTGCTAGCGCCAAGTCACGCGACTGCGGAGGAGGCCTGGAGGCTTTGCGCGTGCGATGGTTCATACGGCCTCTAAGCCCATCATGGAGCTGTTGGGCCTTGCATACTGCTTTTATATCGGGCAAAAGAAACCCAGTCGCCGTTATTAGACAATACTGCATGATCAATGGTCCCCTCTCCCTCTCCAATTTTCAATTGAGCATACCGTACTCGGACACCTGCCAAGGTTCTTATCAGATAGTGCTCCAGAATGTCGACTAGTGATCACGTTGGAAGCGATGCTGTGGCCATACAGGAGCTGTTAGATAGGCTGTGGAAGGTAACGGACTATCATAGTGAGCTGCATCAACGACTGTACTAAATCCTTACCGCGCAGGACTACAGAGTACTTTCAAACTCGCCGCGGCTTCTCAAGCCTTTTGCTAAGGATATTCTCGCTCTCATTGGCGTTTGGGACTTGACCCATGCTCTCATCCAAGCCTATCCCATTCCCAATGTCGACAATGGCAATCTGAGCCATTTCATTACTGAATGCGATGCCGAGCTGGCTAAGCTAGAGGATTGTATCGTTGAGCATAGGTTTAACAGACTCACATTTAACGTCGACAATTTCCTGGACGTCCAAGAAAGGTTGCTTGAGCAGACTGAGTCTCTTTCGTCTTTTTATAAGATCTTGCGAAGGTATGCCAAGACTTTCTGTACTATTTCATCTCATGACGCCCAAGAACCCCTTTCATCATGCGACAGACTCAATTGCAAGCATGGAATTCTATTCGTGCTCAGTGATACAAGGGCTTGGTTTACAAGAAAGAGATTGTTCAGAATAGCAATCACTTATTGCCCAAGTACGCTGAATTGGTACATGGTCATGCCGAACACAATAAAACTGGGCTAAGTCGCTCATATCACTGCAAGTAGAAAGGCGTTGGAGAGTAACCAGGATGGGTTTCATGATCCAAGATTGTGCGGAGAATGCTGACATTTCGTTTCGTGATAGCCGCTCACGAGATGCCATCACCGATGCATTGCTAAAGGTTCCATTTACCGTTGAAGCCCAAGAATTCTTATCCCTAACAGAGCCCCAATTTGCCATCTTGCAAGAGACTCTACCCAAGTATGGCATCAGCATAGAACTGGCCGATCAAGAGTTTTGTTTTATTGAGAGTTGGTTGAAATCAAACTTTCCAAGTGGATTTGCCCTTCATGATGGGGGAATTTTAGAACCTACAGAGAATTGCAGACCGAATTTGCCCATCAGGGAACCTCTGCCAGATTATCAACCAGGGTCATCCTCCTCCCCGGAATTTGAGAAACGGCACGACTCTATGAGCCCTGTCTCAAATGATGAAAAGTCATCAAGCACACCGAAGGCAGCCCCACCTGCATATACGTTTGAGGAAGGCAGTGACGAACTGATGGATGACGAGTTCTCCGAGTATATACGCGAGGCTATTACCATCAATCTCAGGCTATCTCAGCAACAAAGTCACTCTGGGGTTGTAATTCAGCCTTGGGGATGGCTGCCCGATTACTTGCAGGACTTCTACAGAAGCTGTCAAGGTGATTTCGGTTTGATTTATATGATGGCACTCGATTCATTTAGCGCCATGGCTTACGACACCTCGGTACGCTGTCTCGAGGAGATTGCTAGGTTGGTGGCCCTGCTACGAGGTTCACACGGCCCGCAAGAAGAAGCTCAGCATTCGCTCAAAGTCATGTCAACGGCTCTAACAAAGTTTGCCCTGTTACGAAATCAGCGCACAGGCAGCGAAGCATTTAGTGACTTGGACGCTCTGGAGTTTGAGTATAGCACAGCCGTAGTGATGGATTCGAAGCTTCATTTTCCGCATGAGGACTTCGAGATGGCCCAGAAAAGTTGTTACAGACTTTTGACATATATCATGGGGTTTCTTAACGCTTTCTCTTTTATTTATACTGGCAAGACTTTTCTCTCAAGGCCACTCCAAGATATCGAAGAAATGTGGAAAGCCAAGAACATGGGCGCACGAACAGCTTGGGTCGAAAAACAGCTTATAGTCTGGTCAAATGTCGAAAATGCCATCAACAACTGTAGGGACTTTCACATTCTGATGCCAGGTTTACGTAGCCAAGCTATTACGGTCCTCAAAGACTGGCAAGAGGCTACTCGAATTCTGGCTGGAACAGAGGGATCGGATACTATAGAATTGAGAATCGTGTCTGTTCAAGGACTTACCAAGCCTAAACTTCGACTGCCAAGTGCCTTCGTCCAGATCATTCTCTACGGTACTAATCGATTTGGTGGGGGTATGAGGAGTGCTGAATTCAAAACCGATGCTGCTCAGAAGACTCAATTTCCTGTTTGGAACCAGTCTTTTCTCATCGTGGTTCCTCGTGATGCGAAATGGTTAGACTTGGAGGTCTGCGATCGTATTACTGCTGTCAATAGTTCCAAAATCTCAAAAGAGGTCGTAAGATTACACTTCTCATGGATTCCAGGCATGGAGGCAAATTTCGCGAATCGCTCCTTTCTGTATGATTTAGATGGTGAGCTACCTTTTTATACGTTAGGGTGCAACATGCTAACTGTCTGTGCAGAGGAATTTGAATTGCCGTTTGAGTTAGATGGGAAGGGAAAGGAAACAGTAGCTCCTATCATCAAATTCGGTTTACGTTGGACTGGACGCCAAAGCAGGGCCCATCGACTAGGGTTGCCTACCAGGCCGCCGGGCAAAATGTTCAATCCCGATATAAGACCAATACCCTCGCCATTTCCTCGTAGCGGTCTTGATAGCATAAATGGTCAAGGTACTGGGTCTGGCAGTCTGTAATTTGCCGCAAGTCTAGTATTTCTCAATGGGTGTAGCAAAGAACAAGTTTGCTGCAAATGACCTTGACAAGAAACAACAACGGGTATTTGACAGGCAGTTTACTTGAGTTTCAATTGAGTTAGCGAAGGGTGTTATGCCAGTCAAACTCATTCATTTATATACATTGCAATTCCGTGATATCGATAGGAGAGTAGTGCTCTGCTTCCCGGAAGCAGTCTGCAATGAAAGACCGCTATAATGGACCTTGTTGTCAAGGGAAGCTATCCTAAAAGAAAAAATACTATGGCTGCAAATCAGTCTTTGTTTATTCTACAATGAGCTCTTTGTATCCCGTGGGCTATAGTATTCATACAGGATAAGAAGATTTAGTTGCCTTTGTATGCTTAGCACAAAGATGCCAGACAAAGACCTTGTCAATAGAAATACCTCTCTCTTTTCCAAAGACGCCTCGAATTTCACCCATACCTTGCTCATACAAGCAACAATCAAATTCTTCATCAGTCATTCAAAGCTCCATCGACATGGCCGCCTCAAAAGGAACACAATTCTTCCCAACCTTCGGAGTTGAGTTTGAGTTTGCACTTGCAACCTTAGAATCAAGCAAGGAAGATCCTCACCCTCAAGATTGTAGACAAATCTATGATCTCACGCCACAGAACGTTATTGAAAATACAGATTCGGACGAAGATTACGAGAACCTTGATTGGTCAGCTGTCCTCATGGTAGAACAGCACATTTCCAGGACACTCTCGAGAGCCGGAATACCTGCACTAAGTGAATCTGAGATGGAATCAAGAGACATGGACTCAAGTATCTCTTCAAAGGGCTCGTCAAGACAGAATTACTCAGAGTTATATGATAAATTGGGTAATCCAGATTCAGAATTCGTCTTTAGTGCTTCTTCCTTTCACTCATCAGTCATTCAGTCAGGTCCCTCTACTCTCGATGAGGACTTAAGTGAGGTAAGAAGATCATGGATTGTCTCAACTGACTACACTGTTCAAGGACCAGAAGAAAAGTTCAACTACACTTGGTACCCGATGGAGATCAAATCTCCAGCATTCCACTTCACTGAAGAGGCGATCCAGAACGTCAAGAATGTCTGTAGAATTCTCGCAAAGACATATCGTATCAACGTGAACCCAAGCTGTGGTCTGCATGTTCACGTAGGCAACATGACAAACGGTTACAGCCTGAAGCAGCTCAAGTGCCTCATGGCAACCATCTGGACTTTCGAGCCCCAGTTCGATTCCATCCACCCGGCTGACCGTACCACGAACTGCTACTGCGAAGGCTTGCGAGAGTACGCTGCGATTGCCGAGTCCAAGCCACCAGCTCAAGTGCTCGCTGAGATCAAGAACGCAAAAGACATTAACTCCATCGTGGCGATGATGAGAGTCTCGCTGCTCTCTAAGTCAGCCTACGAAATTAGAAACCTGCAGCAACCCCCGGCAGATGAGATCAAGCGGACCATCGAATTCAGACAGCACGAGGGAAGCATCGACCCGAGTGCCGTGGAGCAGTGGATCCGGACTTGTGTGGGAACCGTGCAGTTTGCGGCCGAAATTGAGGAGGAGGTTTGCTTTGAGCAGTTGTTCAGATACATCGATTTGGATCTGAAGGACTTCTCTGTCGTTAAGGTTTTGGTGGCTCTTGGATTGCCGCTGCAGGCTAGGTATTATGGTTTGAAAAGCTTCAAGTGAGCATTGATTGGGCTTGTGGTCAAGTAGGTAAGGTAGGTAATTTATTTCTTGATTTTCAACTTTTTCCTGCTGATTTAGAATACGACTGGGACAACGATTTGAAGTGAGAACTGTAAATCATAGGAGTTTGAGCCAGTGACTATTCTGATATGATGCGGAGCTGTAACAAGGAATTCATTTATATACTTTCCAATGCATTGATCTATATAACAGTCTAGAAAAAAGGAGCTTGGTGGTATATGTCCAATACTTTCGAGAAAGTCTGCATTCCTAACACCCAAAATATCGCTTCTCGACCCATCTCTCTTCATAATCCGGAACTACCTTACAAACCACAACCTTGACTTCAGGGAAAACACTTGTGAGTCGGTTTAATCCCATACGTCCAGCAAGATAAGTAACAAAGACAATCTTTTTTTCGGCCACGCCGTGATCCACCAGGACTTGTACGGCCATCAGTGCCGCTCCACCACTTGACATCTGCGGATCGAGCAACAGTACACTCTGGTGCGTCCCGATGTCTTCTGGCAACTTAAGATAGTGTAATTCAGGCTCGCCATTTCGGATATTCGACTGGATCAGTAATCGCCCTGTCCTACAATCAGGAATTACTCGTCGAAGGCCATTTTCCATCGTGGAGCCAGCTCGTAGGATTACTACTGCGCTCACTGCACCAGTTGAGGCAAGCCCGTTGTACTGGTTCCCTGCTGATGTCTCGACGACCTTCTCTTTGAAAAGCGCATTGTTCATTGCACTATATACCTTAGCATCAAATCATCCCATGTAAGATTGGACTTACTGTTCTACTAGCAATGTGGCAAGCCGGTCGAAGTAGAAGATAAAATCTTCAGTGTCAGTGTCCACATCTTGAATAATGGTATTCATACCCTTCAGCTGCGATGTATCTTCTAGGAGAAAGACCTTATCAGACAGGGCATTAGCTTCGGAACTCTGTCCCAGCTTCTTGAGGTCTGCGCGGTGACTGGCCGATTTCTCTTTTAACTTGCTCTTAATGTATTGGATTACCATGGCTTTCAGGTGTTAATGAAGCAGAAATCACTGTGAGCATTCAACTTACTAATCGCTACCCGGTTTTCCACTCCACGAGGCACAATAATATCTATAATAAATTAGCAAGTTGCTTGGGTCTAGAGCCATACATACTCACCAGTAACCTTCTTCTGCGGCTCAACATATGTCTCAAAGTTAGGTTTGACAAAGTCAAACCACTGTTTGATACAACCTTCGATGTCTCGGCCACGTTCTGCAATATCTCTCAAAACTGGGAAAGAACGTTAGCGGTTGTACTTAGTGTTCCTTCCGTCTCCAGGTCCGCGATTATTGAGACCGATGATAACAGCGATTTAGAGCAGACATACTTCGCCGAGAAAGACATGTGTCCGCATCTGCTTCGCAAAATACCTGTAAATAAGTTAAGAATTACTTCCCCATGCTTTCTAACAGAGACACTTACCTTCATATCCAATAGGTCAAGAACCCGAGGATCATACAGTGCAAAAATCCCTTCCAAAATGAGAACATGGGGAGAGTATATTGAAGTTGTTTCTTCTTCTCTCGCATGCTTGGAAAAGGAGTAGATTGGGATTTCTGCCCGCTTGCTGAAAACAGTCAGCGAGAGCCTCATTGAAAATATCGATTCAACGTACCCAGCCTTCAGATCTTGTAGACGATCCACTAAAACATCGAAATCGACTGCTGAAGGACTGTCAAAGTCATATTCATTTCTGAATGCTTTCGCTGAAGCCTCTGCGTTAAGAGGTTTGTAGAAAGAGTCCTGCCGTAAGTAAGCCGCCGAATGCATCGCTAACGCAAATCGGAATTTACCATCGATAAGATGACGACCCATGGTAACGCAAGCTGTGATACAATTGCTTGCGACAAAGTCGATTTGCCAGAACCTGAGCTTCCAGCTATACCAATGATGCACACATCTTGCCAAGGTGGACTGTAGTGAGCTTTCTTGCTCACAGCGTCAGCCATCGTTGCTCAAGCTAGAGCCTATAGGCTACAACTTCAACTTATGCCGTGTCTGATGTACAGATACCGGTTATTGCATAATTCCCAAAACTCAGCGAGAACAGAGGGGTAACCCGTATGTAAGTAATACCGAAGCTATCACTTGCAGCCCTAAATGAAACGAAGCCAAAGGTGTGAAAACATGAGAGGTAGTTGGAGGAAAAGACGAGTGCTTTATTGGGCACGTGATCATGCACAAACGAACTACTATTCTCGGATTAGCCTGTTCGGCTACTAGCTTGCGGCTGAAAAATCAACCTATCTAAGAAGCTTCACGACCTTCCTTCATCTTCTCTCTCACCTTCACACAATCAGAAACTTTTCAAATTTTCATCACCACAATTGGCAAGTGCTGGACACTACAGCCATTTGCAAGACCTCTCATGCCTTATGGAGACTGAATAGCCCAGTCACTGCAAGAATGGTATGCCCACTTCAAGCCCCGGCGGTGTGCTGGTCTGACAGCTCCATAGACGTCTTCGGCGGCATCAACGACGACTCCTCTCAGACACACCTTTGAAAGGCGCGTCGAGGATGTCAAACCCATCAAAAGGTAAGACTTATCCTCCTTCATTCTTCCCTAGACCGCGGTTAACCCCGCGGCCTCCTGTGGCTGGCCAAATGATGTATTATCATCAACTGGGAATCTCTCCTAAAAATTACGTATGCGGAGAACAAATTTAGTTGTAAATCTGAATTGTCGCCCTCGAGCCTTATCATTCATGAACGCTCCCATTCATGGAAGCAGCTCAGTCGAATATGCAGCTGACTGGTGCTCTTGTATAGTGATATCAATGCTCTCATCCTAGATTACCTCACCACGGCTGGATACCCCTCCGCGGCAGCAAACTTCTCGAAAGAGGCCAACTTGCGTCCGCATCAAGAGGAGGAGTCGGTCAAGGCTCGTCGGTCGATACAGCATTCTATCCATATGGGAAGCATACAAGAAGCGATTGAAGCTTTGAATGAACTTGAACCTCAGGTTAGTGAGCATACTTTCTATCTCCCCCTTTGCGATGATTAGACACGAGTTCATGCACCACTCATATAGCCTTCGGGTCGTTGATGAGAAACATACCAAACTTCAGTCCTCAGTATGAGCAAAACAACAAACAAATTGTTATTTAATCGTTTCAATATGATCTTTGTGCTGACAAACTCGAAGGTATTAGAAGGAGACTCGGCCTTGCATTTTGCACTCCTGCGGCTACAACTTGTGGAACTAATTCGCAATTGTAACTCAACGCCTGGTGGTGATATCACGCCTGCTTTGACGTTTGCTACGCAGCAGCTCGCTCCTCGAGCACCTACCTCCCCAGAATTCTTAGAGGATTTGGAGAGGACAATGGCCTTATTGGTCTTTCCACCAGACAACCTGGAACCACAACTTGCAGCTCTTCTACATCCGGACCTTCGGAGAGAAGTTGCTGATAGAGTAAACAAGGCAATTCTTACTTGCCAAACCCAGCGCCGAGACGCGGCCATTCGTGATCTTGTGCGTCTTCGTGCATGGGCAGAAACCAACGCTCGAGAAAACAAGAAGGATCTGCCTGCTCGCATTGAGTTGGGCTTTGATAACGAGGACTCTCAGAACTCGCAAAGCAATGGTCATGGCGAAGCCATGGTGATATGAATGTGATGATCTTTGCCTGAACTTCAGAGAATAAGGAGTTCTTCGGGTTGCTGGGATACACGGACAAGATGAGACAGACATTTTCACATTGCTGTTCTGCATTTGGCGTTTTGGACAGCATCCTGGGTCTGGCATTAGCTTTCTAAGGTAGGAGTGCAGTTTTCTTCAGACAATTCACAATTCGTAGTAAATTTCCCAATGAAACAATTATTCAGTTATAATTCATCCACTTCATATCCTGATTAAGTGAGGTTTGCTGAAAGTGAAACATTAAATGACCCATGTAAGATTACTCATGGATTACATACAGTACATGCAAAATTTGATAGAGCTATGATCGCGTTCCCATGGCGCTTCCGTGGCTTGATACCTAGACAGGGCCGTTACAGCCGGTGTCCGGCCCACCAGCCATCAACATACGTCAGATACCTTTTATCGCGCGAAGTAGTCTCATACGGGAATCTGCTCTCTTCCTACCTTTTCCTCCTCATTCAACTTCGCTCTTTGGCATTCGTCCCTCTACTCAATCGTTATTATTATCTCCGGCTTATCGCAATCATGAATTATTATTCATAGGCAATTCCGTGTTCGATACGATGATGCTATCACAGCGTTCCGCCGCGTGTCGTGCGCCATTCCGCGCCCATGGAAAACCGCTCACTCGCAGAGCTCAAAGCTCACTCTACAAACCATTGACGGCTCAATGCAGCTTACCAGCGATTCGAGGTTATCACACCAGACCTGCGAGGCTCTTCTCAGCTCAATTGCCTGCTCTTACCCGCCCTACCTTGGCTTGCCGGCTTGTCTCGTGCCATGGCGTTAGATTTATCTCTGGCAAACCACTACCACAGCGACACTCACCGGTTCTCAACTTCTTATACAGATCTGCAGCTCTTTTCGGAGGTTCCCTTCTGGTATTCGGAGCTGGTGTGGTCGCATTCTTCCTCTATGATGCATCCACTTATCGCGAAACTCCAACCTTCACTGATATACAAGTCTCAAAGTTAGCACTAAGTCCGCGCAAGGGAGGACCCAAGAATTTGCCAATTGCAGAAGTACAAATCGATGATGACGATAGTGAGGAGATGCAGCGCCAGAAAGAGAAGCCAAAGCTAGTAGTACTAGGTGGAGGGTGGGGAAGTGTAGCTCTCCTCAAGACACTGAACCCCGAGGACTACCATATAACCTTGGTTTCGCCAGCAAACTACTTTCTATTCACACCTATGCTACCTTCAGCGACTGTTGGAACTCTGGAATTCCGTTCTCTAGTGGAACCTATTCGACGTATTGTTGCGGGTGTCAAGGGCCACTTCATTCGAGCTGCAGCAAAACATGTTGAATTTTCAGAGAAGTTAGTAGAGGTCGCACAGACTGATGAAGATGGAAACGAGGTTCGATTTTACTTGCCATATGACAAACTTGTTATAGGAGTTGGATCTACCACAAACCCGCACGGAGTCAAGGGATTGGAAAATTGCCATTTCTTGAAGGACATTGATGACGCCCAGAAAATTCGCAATGCTATCTTAACGAATTTGGAATACGCCTGTTTACCTACCACTCCTGATGATGAGAGAAAGAGGTTATTGTCTTTTGTAGTCAGTGGTGGTGGTCCGACTGGTGTTGAATTTGCCGCTGAACTTTTCGATCTTCTGAATGAGGACCTGACACACCTCTTCCCGAAGATTATACGTAATGAAATCTCCGTACATCTGATTCAGAGTAGAGGGCATATTCTGAATACTTACGACGAAGCTGTGTCCAAATATGCTGAGGATCGTTTCAACCGTGATCAGGTCGAGGTTCTCACTAATTCCAGAGTAAAGGAGGTTCAGAAGGACAAGATCATTTTCACTCAAAAAGGCCCAGAGGGCGCGACTTTGACCAAGGAACTGCCAATGGGATTTTGTTTATGGTCCACTGGAGTTTCCCAGACCCAATTCTGTCAAGACTTGGCCCAGCAGCTTGGAGATGCCCAAACAAACCGCCACGCATTGGAGACAGATACTCATCTCCGTCTGAATGGTACACCGCTTGGCGACGTATATGCTATCGGTGACTGCTCAACTGTGCAGAACAATGTCGCCGATCATCTAGTTACTTTCCTGCGAACAATGGCCTGGAAAAAGGGCAAGGATCCAGAGACGGTGCACATTACTTTTGGTGAATGGCGCGAGGTTGCACAGCAGGTGAAGAAGCGATTTCCACAAGCAGCCGACCATCTTAAACGTCTTGATAAGCTATTTGAGGCATACGACAAAGACCAATCTGGAACTCTTGACTTTGGCGAGCTGCGAACCCTTCTAATGGAGATTGACAGTAAACTCACATCCCTTCCTGCAACAGCTCAACGTGCTCATCAACAAGGCCAATACCTCGGCCACAAGTTCAATAAGATGGCCAGAGCTGCGCCTGGCTTGAGGGCAAACGATATTCTGGACGGTGATCTTGACGAAGCTGTCTACAAGGCATTTGAGTATCACCATCTTGGTAGCTTGGCATACATCGGTAACTCGGCCGTCTTTGATCTTGGTGGTGGATGGAGCTTGACTGGTGGTCTCTGGGCAGTCTATGCCTGGCGAAGTGTCTACTTTGCACAAAGTGTGAGCTTAAGAACGAGAGCCCTATTGGCGATGGATTGGGCCAAGAGAACTCTGTTTGGAAGAGGTGAGTCTTTAAAGCTGTAGAGAGCATACCGAATTTTCACTAATGATATGTAGATCTCATGAGTTGGTAAAAATTGATCTGCATAGAGCATCTAGGTCTTGAAGCCTCCAGATATCATGGCGGTTCAATAATGGTGGCTCTATATCACTATGTTCTAGATTGGTATCCTGTACATTATCCTAATAGAACGGTAGCGGTTAACGATAAAAAAAAATTTCACAGTTGAACTCAAGATCGGTACACAATTTGTGATATCAAAAAGTGACTGTACTTTGCTTGTCATTAATTTCACTTTTACTCCATTCCGTTATAGACCGTGTCTCTCAATGTAACATGAAATCCTTGTGCGTCCATTTCTCCGTAGCCTTGACCTTACGCTTCTTTGCAAAGCTGATCGGTCTCCTGGCCTCAACCTTTCCGCGAACCAACAAACTCCTATACCGATCCTTAAGCAAATTTCCTTCCGGCTTTAGGAGTCTCAGAGACTCTTGTAACTCATCTGGCAAGACCAGCTCCAAATCCTTCTCGGGTAGGGCAATCTTGCCAAGTTTTCTTCGACGCAGCTCGAGATCATCTCCTTCACTGTCAGTATCATCCTTGACACGGGCCAGTGCCCGAGCCTGTTCTTTCTCAGCAGCCTCCTTAGCGAGTTTCTTGACCTGTGCAGCCTGCTCCTCCTTCTTCTTGATCTCGGCGGCCATTTTAGCCTTCCGCTCTTCCTCCTTTCTTCGCTTTATCTTATTCCTTTGTACTTGTGTTTTCCGCTCGGGACGTTTGGCATTGAGACGAACATCTTCTGTGCCACTCTCTAGCCCCTCCCATGCTGAGTCTTCTTCCCACTCCGACATCTCTGCTCGTCTCTCAGCGGCTTCGGCCTCGGCGGCGGATTTGGCTGATGCCTCTTGTCTGATACGCTCCGCCTCTGCTGCAGCTAATCGCTTTTGTTCAGCCTCTAGCTCCCTCTGTCCCTCAGCAGTAAGTCTTTCTTCATATTCTGTAAAAACAGGGTTGTAACTGTAACCGCCTTCAGGCTTCTGAACTGCTGGGATGGCTTTTCCGCTTGCTGCCATGGAAATTGGCTTCTCCTTTAGTGTAGCTGGTGCTACCTTCTTCTTTTTCTTCTCGAGGAACGAAAATCGTGGGTCCTGCTTTTGTTCTTCGATATCCCTCTGCTCATCCCAAGGATCGTATGAAGCTTCTGTGACCTCGACGGCCTTCTCTTGTCGGCCATCGGCAATGTTGCGTAGTCGGGCGAGTTCTTTGTGAGATACATAGCTCGTTCTCTGTCGCTTCTCTTTGGTGACGCCGTCGGTCGTTTTGTCTTCTCCTGGTCGCTTTCTCATTGGTACTGCTGGGACAGCAGATCGTTGTGCTAGAATCTCATCGGCCTTAAGTGGTTTGGAGCCTTTCAACTGTTTCCTCTGAATTGCAATATCGCCGGTAGTGTCGAGTGTGAAAAGGTCGGCAGAATCTTTCTCAGCAATGATACCGCTAATAAATGTTAGAATTTGAGGTCTGGTAGTTGTGTGAATGCTGCATACCCTTTGATCACTTCATCCCGCACCTCTTCCAAACCCTCTTCAATCTCTGTAACATCGACATTCTTTCTCCAAGCTTTCTTTCCTTTTCTTGAAGGCTGTTTATGCTGCTGGGGGGCCCCAGGAGCAACTGTGGCTGGTTTAATGATCGGCATGCTGAAAGATAACTTTCGCTGCGCTGATGTCGTTTGTACGTGGGCGAGAACTGAGAACTTCCGCGATATCGATAATCTTTCAAAATTTCCTCGGCTCTTTAGTTTCTCCAGGGACCGACTGACTGGGGTTAACGAGATTAAGCGTGTCCATCTACGGATTGCGCCTCGCTCCTCAGTAATGCCTACGGTCTTTGTCTCGTTGCCTACCTTTGCATACCTACCTACTTCACATCCTTTACATTGATAAGAGTGAATTCATATGTACATATTTGATTTGATACTCTGCTAAAATTTAACCACAGGCTCTTTCCCAATACCAAATTCAGACCAATTCATACAGACAAGATGGCCGCTGCTGCTGGAGGATACAATAACCCGCTGAAGAAGTTCAAGTACGCATTTCCGCTGCGGGCAAACTTGGTCTTCGTACTGATTATTACATAGGTTGGTATTCTTGGGCGAACAAAGTGGTATGTAGGCATGGTCACTGGCCGTGATTGATTGTCCTGACAGAAATGGGATTTAGTTGGAAAGACGTCCCTGATTACACGGTTCATGTACGACTCTTTCGATAACATGTACCAAGCAACAATTGGAATCGACTTCCTTTCAAAAGTAAGTGCAGTATCACGCAACGAAGTTGACGTGCTGATCAGATTTGCAGACAATGTACCTGGAAGATCGCACAGTACGATTACAATTATGGGATACCGCAGGACAAGAGCGCTTTAGAAGTTTGATCCCATCATACATTCGCGATTCAAGTGTTGCCGTTGTTGTATACGATATCTCAAGTAGGTCTCTGGAGCGGTGTATGTTGATTTGTGTCTAATTTCCTGTGCAGATGCCAAATCATTCCAAAACACAAGAAAATGGGTCGACGATGTGCGAGGCGAGCGAGGCAATGATGTAATCATTGTTTTAGTGGGTAATAAGACAGATTTGAACGACAAACGCGAAGTCACAACACAGCAGGGAGAAGAGGAGGCAAAGAAGAACAACCTGATGTTCATCGAAACCAGTGCCAAGGTTGGGCACAACGTGAAGAATCTATTCAGACGGATAGCACAAGCATTACCTGGTATGGAGGGAACGGATAATGCAGCAACAGCAGGAAACCAGAGTAAGTTCATGTCTCGGTATGCAATGGCGGTGGCTACTAATCTCGAAATAGTGATCGACGTCAGTATAAACCCTACGCCTGCGGCCCAAGAAGGCTGTGCTTGTTAAAGCTTTGGAGCAGATCTTCGGTTCTAAGTCTCTTTTTTTGTGTAGAGCGTTCTGGGAATTGTGCATAGCGAACAGCGGTCGGATGTTTGTATGATAATGGCAGCATGCTCACGCCAGCGTACAGTATAATGTAGTAATATGGAATCAAACGTGAACAGATAGAATGGTGAATTGCGTAGAAGCATGTCTCTCTTGGTAGTGTTGCGATTTCACGCATCTTGATTTAGAGAGTATTTGATGTCACAACATAGGGGGACATATCTTCCGCTCAGCGCTTTCATGTTGTGCACAATTGGAATGGGAAATTAAAAGGGAGTTAAATTAATTTGCACAAAATTTTCTACGAAGCGTAAATCGTGTCATATTTTCCTTCCTTGATAATAAAAGTGTCAAATATTGTCAAATAATGAGATAATAAGGACCTAGCTCTGGTACGTGATTATCCGACTAGGAGCATGCTGCCAAGACACGGGCAAAAGATGGCAAGAGCAAAACGAGACAAGGACGACCGCCTCAAAAATCAACAACCGACCCCGAGCCTTCCGCCGTCCCAGCTATCTTCAGCACTCACGCTCAACATTACATCTGGAATTCATCTTCGAGAGACGAGAGAAGCGTTCAAATAGACAACAAACAATGGCGCCTCTAATGTCGCGATGGCTACGACTGCCACGTCCCAGAGTAAGAGACCCAGGACTGTCAGGCTGAAAAGCGTCCCCCTGACGGCTCAACCTGCAATAGCATGCTGATATATATACCAGACCTTCTTGTACCTGATGTCTTTGCGAACCGGCACAGAGATGATTTCATTCACGATGATTTTCAATAAGCTCACCGGTTTCTATGGCCTGCTTGCGATCTTCACCGGCGTCAGCCTCTCGCCACTCCAGCTATCCATGTACATATACTCCGTTGCTGCACTCTTTCTTCTCGCCGTCTTGTTGCCTCATATTCGAACACAAAGCCCCTTTCAATGTCTCGCGCTGGCATGGTTTTACTTGTTTGACACGATCATCAACACTGCATACACTACAGCCTTCGCTATGACATGGTTTCTTGCCATTAGCGCAAATGAAGCAAACTCACCCTTAGGAGTTCCGAACTCGCCCGGTAGCGGAACAATTGAAGATACAGCGGGATTTACATCACCAACGTACAATGTTAGCAAGGTCGACGTTATTGCTGCCCCAGCTAGTGGTGTTACAGGAGGGCAAGATGCCATTGCAATTGCAGCGGCTGGTACTGCGGCATCCGGAGCTGTCGCAAGTTTGGGACATGGAGTCGCCTTAGAAGAAAGCGTCCCAAGCATCTTGCTCATCGGTCTCATGACTTTGATTAGAATTTATTTTGTACTGGTGGTTATGGCCTTCGCCAGACAGGTCTTGCGCCAACACATGTACCACAACCCTACATCGCCCGCAAAGTTACATCTACACACGGATGGTGCAAATGATGTACCTGCTGAGAACCCATTTGCTTCGGATACCGAACAAGGTCAAGGATGGCAAGGCAAGGTCGGAAGGGCAATGGTTAAAGTTGGAGAGGGTTACTGGCTTGGTGGCCACGCTGATGACTCCTGGATGAAGAATATCGATGGAAGGTTCAAGACAACTAGAATTTCTATGGCTCCCCCGGGCACAATAGAGCGTGAGAGAAGAGCTAGATCAGGAACTGGTCCTCCATTACCCTCGAAGAATCTCCCAAAGGTCTAGAGACTAGGAGTTCTAGAGAGAACTTGGAAAGGATTTCGTATCACTGACATGTGAGAGAGTGGCGTTGCGTGTTCAACACGACTGGCAAGATAATATATTGATGCAGGCGTTCAGGAATGCTGGGGAATTTTGCTATGGGACTTGAGTATATACTGATAGATTCTGGGTTTCACGAACAGGCGGATGTTCATTGGTTTGAAATGTTCATCGTCAACACCAACGACAATGGTTAATGCGAAGATCATAGTAGCGCATTTATTGAAGTGCGGGTACAGTACCACCATCATTACCTACCAGCATTGGAGGAATTCTGTTGGGGTAGCGTGTCTTTACTGACGCCACTCTGTCTGAGATGGTCCGCAAAGAAACTAGTTTTCTGAATTGATACGAATACGAATGTTGACTGGTCTATTGAGGCCTTTGAAAGATGAGAGGACACCAACGTTAGTTTGCTTTGTCAGCTTAAATGGGATGATGGTGCCTTGCCTCGTGAACATCAACGTCGCTCCTCCACATGGACCAATTCTCTTCACAACATGCCGAGTATTGACCTGAAAAAGCCGAAAAGCCTGAAAGTACCCATCGGCATTTGGAAGTAGACCCCGTCTCGAGACCATCCACTCTCTGGTGCAGTAATCCAGTCTTTTGCAGCACGTATCAATCACGCAATCGACCCCAGTGCAACATTTGAGGCTTTTGAACCCATCTATCAATCACGCAATCGATTGTCTAAAGACACACCGAAAATTTGCAACTAATCGCGTCGCTTTGGTTTGTCAATTACCCTAGTCGACTTCCCCAGTAGCCACTTGAGCTCCGAGAATCGCCCAAAGTCCCAATAAGTTCTTAAAGCAACAGACATGGCTTTTCTTTTCCGCCGTCCTGAAGATTTTAATACTCCTTCAGCTTCGAGGAGGACTGAACGAAACTTGGAAGATATGGCTGCTCCTGCTACAAGCATTCGCACGCCCGAGGAAGCTGGTCAGTATATCTGCGTCTACCCCACAATCTGTTCCAACCCTGCTTGCTGCTCAGATAGACCCCGCCATGTATCAGTGCCCATCAATTAACTTCTATTCCTGTGAATAGTGGCACGGATTGCATACCTTTCCAGCGATATTATTGTTTCTGTTCAGGCTGCCCAAGAAACAGAGTCCGCATTCTCGACACATCTTCGAAGATATGCCAGCCGAAAGGACAAAGGCATAATTGCCTCTGCTGATGGTGGCGTGCCAGAGGTATATGATTTTGCAATCCATAAATATTAAAAGTCGTTTTGCTAAGCCACCACTTCGTAGATTCAAACAGTTAGACACAATGCCGACCCTCTGCTGTCGGTTTTCGATCCTGCCCGAAATGGTAGACTTGTCAGCGTCACCACCGGATCATCCATCCTTATCACCTCAGTTCCTCACCTATATCGATTAGCAAACCTTCCTGTCGTTATCCACGTTTCATTACAACCTTCTCATTACCCAGACTACTCATCAATAACCGCGATCCGAAATACTGCCTTCACATTCCTCCAGTCGCACACTCTTCAGGAGGCACAGGATCTAGCTTTAACAGCCCACGCCTTGGCCGTCAAATCAGGGAAGGGTGTTATCCATTTTTTTGATGCAGGCTCCTCCATAAACGATCCAACCATTGATTTTGAGGATTCTATTCTTGTCAAAGATATTTTAAATGTGGACATAATAAGGACAATCCAAAAGTCTAAGGTTATAGGGTCAGGCATATACGCTGATGATGGAAGACTTGCAACAATTTCGGAATCTATCAATGCTATCACCCCCAATGCTATTGAAGATGTCGAGGCCGTCCCAATTCGATCACACGAGTCAGTTGTCAATGAGGAGTCTTCCAAGGCATCATCCGTTGGCTCATCTGGACGTGAAAGCAGTGTGGAAGCACCAGATAGCGTCTCCTCTGCAACGACTGTCGAATCGGTAACGGTCCGAAGCATTACTTCCGACGACATTTACAACTACGTAACCGAAATCTGGACTCAGTTGAAGCAGCGTGTTGGTAGAGAATATACTCCCTTTGAGTACACCGGTCCATCAAATGCCGAAGTCGCTTTATTCATCTTCGGATCTGATGTCGGTGCCTTTGGTGCTGCCATTGACGATGCGACTAGAACCAATGAAGTGTATGCCAAATCTGGAGTTATCACTGCACGACTATATCGCCCATGGCTGGGAGCTAAGCTGTTGGAGAAGATCCCTAAGACTGTGAAGAAATTGGCTGTCTTGGAGCAGATCCGAAGGAAAACAACAAGATGGGGTCCTTTGCTCTTGGATTTTCTGACCACCCTCAAGGCAGGACCAGGCGGTGGGGTTGAGACTATTGTTGGATACCAATTGGGTTACGTTGCTCCAGAGACTGTTAAACAGGCTCTTCGTGGCATTTTCCAGAATTTGAAGTCACCATCGCCAATTCAGAATCTTGAGATCGGCAAGGCCGATGGCCCTGAGGAAGAGTCTGAAGCTGTATATGACCTTAAACAGCCAAAAGTTGAATCTGCCTACATGAAAATTCTAGATCAGATTTTTGGATCCAGACTGTATCTTGCAAACGCTCTCGGTTCAAACAACGCTGGAATTGCCGCCAATTTTGCGACCAACCCTGAATTTGGATTCGGTTCTCTACTTGCTCGACAAGAACATCGTGAACGTTTTGTCCGTGAGGTTCAGCAAGCATCACAATCGAAGGAATTCATTACTGAGGCACCAAAAGCCTGGCTTGCAAAGTGGGCCCAGAATGCCAATGATGAGAAGAAGGCAGACGAGCTTGCCGATCAAGTCGTTGCTCGTCTAGCTACTGACGGATCGCCTTTGTCAAGTTCGTTGCTTGCAAACAAGGGACTTTTCCGAAAGGAATCGCAATGGTTAATTGGATCGGACGCATGGGCTTATGATCTTGGTAACTCCGGTGTGCATCATGTTATTGCTTCCGGCAAGAATATCAACATGCTTATTATTGATTCAACTCCCTACTCCGAGAGAGCTGCCAAGGACGCTGCACGAAGAAAGAAGGACATCGGTCTATACGCAATGAACTTCGGCAACGCATATGTTGCCTCAGTGGCTGTCTACGGTTCTTACACGCAAGTGCTCCAAGCTATGATTGAGGCCGACCAATTCAACGGACCATCTGTTGTAGTTGCATATCTGCCATATTTCAAGGAAAGTGAGTCACCTTTGACCGTGCTTCAAGAGACAAAGAAGGCAGTGGATCTCGGGTACTGGCCATTGTACAGATGGAACCCGGAGAACGAAGATAAGGGAGAAGCAAACTTCTCTCTAGACTCAGAGCGAATTAAAAAGGAGCTCAAAGATTTCTTGGCCAGAGATAATCACCTCACTCAGCTCATGAAGAGAAACCCAGAGTTCGCTTCCCATTTGTCCGAAGACTATGGAACGGAAGTTCGAGCTTTACAGAAGCGAAAGGCCAAGGATGCTTATGCATCGCTTTTAGAAGGACTTTTCGGGGCACCACTTACCGTACTCTTTGGTTCTGATAACGGTAATGCCGAATCACTCGCCAAGCGTCTGGGCAATAGAGGTAAGGCTCGTGGACTGAAGACTATCGTCATGGCTATGGAGGACTACCCCATCGAAGATCTGCCAACTGAGCAAAACATTGTTATTCTCACTTCTACTGCCGGTCAAGGAGAGTTCCCTCAAAATGCTCGTGCATTCTGGGATGCTGTCAAGGACAATACTGACCTTGACCTTGCTTCCGTTAACTACTCCGTTTTTGCTCTTGGTGATAGCCACTATTGGCCACGCAAGGATGACAAACACTACTACAACAAGCCTGGAAAAGATCTGGACCGAGTTCTGTCAAACCTTGGTGCCAAACAGCTCACGGCCGTCGGGCTTGGTGATGACCAAGATCCTGATGGATATCAGACCGGATACCAGAATTGGGAACCTCAAATCTGGACAGCACTTGGCGTTGACAATGTCGAAGGCCTCCCAGAAGAGCCACCGCCAATCACGAACGAGGATATCAAGCTGGCATCAAACTTCCTAAGAGGTACCATCGAGGAAGGTCTCCAGGATACAACTACAGGTGCCATTTCTGCCGCCGATTCGCAATTGACCAAGTTCCACGGCACATATATGCAAGATGATCGTGATCTTCGAGATGAGCGCAAGGCACAGGGTCTCGAGCCTGCTTACTCTTTCATGATTCGATGCCGATTGCCAGGTGGAGTCTCAACTCCCAAGCAATGGATTCAAATGGATGATGTCAGCAATAATTTCGGAAATGAGACCATGAAACTTACAACACGCCAAACATTCCAGTTCCACGGTGTTGTTAAGGGCAAGCTCAAGTCGGCAATGCGCGCCATCAATAAGTCCTTGATGACCACTATCGCCGCTTGTGGTGATGTCAACCGAAACGTCATGTGCAGTAGTTTGCCTAGCAAGTCAGCATACCACCAAGATGTATACAAGTACTCTCAAATAATCTCAGATCACTTGCTACCATCAACTACCGCTTATCACGAGATCTGGCTGAAGGATGACGATGATAAGAAGACGCAGATCGCTGGTGATGCAGTACAGGATTTTGAGCCATTGTACGGACCCACCTATCTTCCGAGAAAGTTCAAGATCACCATCGCCATTCCACCTAACAACGACACCGATGTCTATGCACACGACATTGGTCTCATTGCCATTAAGGATAAGAAGAATCGATTAGCAGGATTCAACTTACTCGCCGGTGGTGGTATGGGTGTCACGCATAACAACAAGAAGACCTACCCAAGAACCGGAAGTATGTTCGGTTTTGTCACGAAAGAGCAAGTTCACATTGCCTGTGAAAAGGTTATGCTTGTTCAGCGTGATCATGGCGACCGAAAGAACCGAAAGCATGCTCGTCTAAAGTACACCATCGACGACATGGGAGTTGACGTCTTCCGTGGCAAGGTGGAGGAACTTTGGGGACAGAAATTTGACAAGCCAAGGCCATTCAAGTTCCAAAGCAACATCGACACATTCGGATGGCAAAAAGATGAAAAGGGATTGAACCACTTCACATTATTTATCGAAAACGGACGTATCGAAGATACTGCTGAATTCCCAATGAAGACTGGTCTTCGTGAAATTGCACAAGTGCATAAGGGCGAGTTCCGCTTGACTGGAAACCAGCACTTGATTTTGAGCAATGTCAACGATGCGGATCTCCCTGCGATGAAGGAATTAATGGCCAAGTACAAGCTCGACAATATTCAATTTACTGGCTTGCGTTTATCCTCATCGGCATGTGTCGCTTTCCCAACTTGTGGTCTTGCGATGGCTGAATCAGAACGATACCTACCCGTATTGATCACCAAGCTCGAAGACTGCTTGGAGGAGAACGGACTTAGTCAAGAAAGTATCGTGATGAGAATGACTGGATGTCCAAACGGTTGTGCTCGCCCTTGGTTAGCCGAGGTCGCATTTGTCGGAAAGGCTTATGGTGCATATAACATGTATCTCGGAGGTGGGTATCACGGTCAGCGATTGAACAAGCTATACCGAAGCAGTATCAAGGAAGATGAAATCCTTGACATCATGCGACCACTTCTCAAGAGATACTCTCAAGAAAGAGAAAAGGGAGAGCATTTTGGTGACTTCTGCATCCGAATTGGCATGATCAACGAGACCACTGAGGGAAAGACCTTCCACGATGATGTAAGCTGAGCAAATTTTCATTCTATGACTGCAAGACTAATACCAAGCCAGGTTGCCGAAGCTGAATCGGACGAAGAATAATCTGGAATAAATGAATCTGAAGTTCTTGCATATCATGGGTTTTCTATTGCATGGCGTTGTGGTCCATGCATGATTCATACCTCAAGTCACATAAAAGTGTGATAACGGGTGTTACAGGGCAATATGTAAATAGTTTCTGAAAAGTGGCATCTATGCTTATATTTGAGTTCGAAAGATTCGATTCAAAATGAACTCTTGGGATACCTTTGAATCTAGTTCTGAAGTTCTCTAATCATATGACTATCTTCAACAGGTTATCTTAGGGAAAAGCCCCCTGTGCATTCTTCATGAATGAGATTCGCCGTTATTCTCTGACGAAAGCCCAAGTTTTTACTTTTCAACATCTAATTGTGCTCGCGAAATAGAAATACAGGGGCTTCGATCCTCTATTATGCTCAGCCTTTCCGTGCATCAACAAATCATCTTTGGAAAACAGAGAGCACCCTCTACACAATACAAGCCCAAAAACTGTTATGAAAATCCAGAACAGAAGATATGAATCTCACTGATCCCCATATTCCAAACCCACTTACAAAGAAACATGATATCCCGTAGCCCTCGGAGTCCTCTCCTCCCACGGCATCCTCATCCCAAACAACTGATCAATTATACCCTACTGCAAGACCGCCGACTTAACATCTGCTGGTACGCTGTGTCGCTTTAGGGCCTGGAGAGGAAATCCGAGTGGACTATGGGTGGTGTGCGTGCTCGTGCTCGTGCTCGTGCTCGTGAATGGAGAAGTGGCTGCGTATCGTAAGTTAGGCCATGTTGCGCTGTGGGACAAGGCTCTGGCGCTTACTTGTGGTGTGGCGGGTGTTGAGGACGTGGTAGAGGGGGAAGGGGTGTTTTGTGCTAGTTGGGGATGGGAAGGACTGGTCGTGGGGGGCGTTGTGGCTTGGGCTTCGTCCATGGGTCCGGTGTTATCCCAGCTTTTTATTCCGCCTCCGCCTGTGCTGCAGTAGTAATTGGGATTGTACGGATCTTGCCAGACATGTATAGGCATAGGTGTAGGTATGTATGGAGTCGGGACTGGATATTGGGTTGGGAAATATGCAGGTCCTGGTACCCAGCTGGATATGTTGGTATCAGGTTGCTGCTGTTGTAAATATGGACCTGGTACAGGTGAACCTTGATACCTGGGATATGGGTAAAAAGCAATTGCTGCTGGTGGTGGTTGAGTGAGATTGAACTGTTGGGTCTCGAACATAGCATATTGGTAATTCAGAATTTGCTCATGCTCTTGTCGCTCGCTTTCAACTTGTACCAATCGATCTTTCATTTGAATTTCATGAGTCACTTCACCCAGACGTGCTAGGATGGCTTTTTCTTGCTGCGTACACTCTCCGAGGCGGTTGCGAACCCAGCGTACTTGCCTCGTTGCTTTGCGTCGAGGTTTTCCATTGTTCTTCGTAAGCACTTCTTCCAGGTTAGAGAGTTGCTTGAGGAGGTTGACGGCTTTGGTATTGTGGTCTTGAAGGACTTGGAGAAGATAAGATCGTTCGGCGTGGAGTTCCTCAAATGCTCGAGAAGTTGGGTTGGGGAAGGGTACGATCTGGTCTGGGAGATTGAGGAGTGGCTGCAACGTTCTTAGATCTAAACGCTCTCCCGAGAAGGTTTTGTTGCCCTTCTTGTTGTACATGCTGGCACTTGGTGTTGACATTCGTTGTTCTCTCGCATGGTGTGGATACTGATTCATGGATGGCAAAGGGAATTGAGATAGAAAGAATTGGCTATGGCCAGGGCCTGCAGCAGAGAGATTTGGTCTGAACATGGAGTCTTGATTCTGTATTTGCAAAACGGTGTACCATGAGAGGTCCAGTGTCTTCGGGCCTTACACACGTCGACTGAGATCTACTACAAGACCCGTTATATAACCCAGGCCTCTTGACCCCCAACGGCCACCAAGGTGTTTTGGAAGCTGCTGGCTGAAGCAGTAGACATAAAGATGAGAAGAGCATAGAAATTCCAGAAAGGGAAGGACCTTTGTAGGGAGAGTATTGCTGGCTTGCCTGAGACTTTTGAAGGAAACGGCTCCATTTTCACAAGGGAAGTTTGCTCTCGCTGATTTCGTGGGCGACACTTGTCAGCGACCCAAGCATGGCAACAAAGAAATGTCTTCCTTCCTCCATGGCCACTTGTCTTTGTCCCATTCAGAGAAGAAAAGCCCGACCCACTGAGGCAGGCAATTTGTCCTTACTATTAAGGTATCTATCGATGATCTATCAATCCTCCGATAAGCCAGTTGAACTTGACTTTGGCCAAGGCGGTCGCTTTTGGAATAGAAGTGTTGTTGTAGGGACAGTGGTCCAATGAAGACACGCGCGTGTCAGCCCAAGGCCCCGTAACAGCCCTGCGGGAGTGGATGAGGCTGGGGGACGAGGAGAGATCCAGCTGGTGATGTCCATGTCCTAAGTCCCGGGTCCCAAGTGCCATGCCCCATGCCCCATGCCCCATGCCATGCCCTATATCCAAAGTCCAAAGTCCAAGGTCCAAGGTCCAAGGTCCAAGGTCCAAAGTCCAAAGTCCAAAGTCCAAAGTCCAGAGTCCAGAGTCCAGCGTAGTCCGTTGCGATGTGAGACGGCGAACCGTCTGTGAGACACAATGCACACCGTCCGCGCCCCAGCGGAATTGCGGGGGTGATTGAGGCTAAGACGGGTTCCGAGAGAGCTGCCGGCTTGCTATTTTGACCTTTAATAGACGAACATCGCGGCTCAAGAAGCTCTTCGCCAGCCTTATTTTCTTCTGCCCCTGATCCTCAGCACCTTTTTGTGGTCGTCGTCGCTCCTTTGCCATACCACTGTTTTCGACTCCATCACCAGATCGCGATCAATTCTCCGTTCCCGCGAGCGCCTGAGGGTGTTCTTCCCGTCTATCTCGTATGGCACCTGTTCTTTCAACGTGAGCTCGGATCGAGCTGTTATGAGTTCAGCATGATTCCACCTCGACTATTTGTTGGCGATACAGAGCTGGGGAAGAAGGATGACGATCACAAAATGACCCCAAAGAGTCCCTTTGCGACATGGCAGAGCAACCGACGAGCGCCTCATCGGCGGAGTATGAAGAGGGTCGCCATTGTAGGGATCGTGTTGATACTTCTCTATTATTTCTTCAAGAATATGCCAACCGACTTGGAAAATCCGCGGCGGCGGCCCTCTTATACACACGGGGGATCAGAGTCTGCGCCTCCAAATACTGGTTCGACAACTGGTGCGCTGGCCCCTGGCGAAGCGCGAGACTTCGAGGGGCCAATTAAGTTCTATAAGTTGGCTTCCACTCTACATACACTTGTAAAGGTCAGGGGGGACGAGTCGCGCAATGATAATGTGGTGAGTGTGGTGTATGTGTCTTTGTTCGGATTCCGCTGATGAATACACGTAGCTTTTCGCTGCCGCGAGTCTCAAGAGTGCTTCGACGCTACTTCCCGTAGCCTGCGAGATGTCGTTGAAGCAGAGGAATAATGTGTTAGTGGAACCAATAAGGAGTATATTTGATGGGGCTGACGTGATATAAAGGCATTTTGCATTCATGTCAAGAGATGAAATATCCATGGATATCTTAAAGGCTGTAAATGGCGTTGGCGATGGTTGCGGAATATTCTTCCATGGTATGGATTCTTATGAACAATACCAGATCACTCTAACTTTGAATCAGATGCTCGACCAGACTTTTCACTTCGCAGTTCTGAATTTCGAATGGCCGTCAGCTCATCTGCCGCGCTGAACCACATCAACAATTTTATGCATCCTCAAGTTATCATTGTGAGTGTCTTGCTGCTCTACAGATTCTGTTTATTAAGACTGTCCTAGATTGATGGGACTGGCGATGAAGAAGCTTTCTTCTTGAAGGGCATCAGAGACCGAGCGTCCTCAATAAATCGTCCAATTATTGAACTGCCAAAAGATACCGAACAGAACCTTCTTTGGATAACAGAGCTGGATTGCGTTTCGCTAGAATGTAAGACAATGGAGCTTGTACTTCTGTGATCTTTAACTAATTCGATTTCAGCATGGAACAAAGTCCACTTTGACATTCTTATACACGCCCAACCTGGTGCATCTGGGTCGCTTATAAGACTTCTCGAGTCTCTTAAGAAGGCAGACTATTTTGGCAGTCCCGTTCCACGACTAACAATTGAACTACCGGAGAAGATCGATGAACCTACGAAGCGATACCTCGAGAACTACGACTGGCCACCCCATAAAATAGCGCCACATAGTGGTACAAGTCAACTTTCTTTGCACCATCGTATCCCTGAAAAAGGACTCACTCCAGAGGAAAACTCAATTCGCTTCCTTGAAGCATTCTGGCCTGCTCGGGCGGATTCCTCTCACATTCTCGTGCTATCACCTCAAGCGGAGCTTTCTCCATTATACTTCCACTATTTGAAGTTTATGACATTGGAGTACAAGTACTCCAAGGTCCAGACTGAAGTAAACAAGAACCTCCTGGGCATAAGCCTAGACCTTCCTTCAACGTACCTCAATGATTCCACCCCATTCACCCCCCTACCTCAACCAAATACAAACAAAGCCACAGATGGAGCATCGCCCTTCCTCTGGCAGGCACCAAACAGTAATGCAGCCCTCTATTTTGGCGAGAGATGGGTCGAGTTGCACGAGTTCGTAAGCAACATACTTCTTTCTGAACACGCTTTGCCCCCGCCTGCAACATTAGGAAAGAAACTGGTCAGCAAGACGTTCCCGTCATGGTTGGAACATATACTGAGATTAGCACGGGCGCGCGGTTATTGGATGGTCTATCCAAATTTTGACCGAGGAGACTCGATGGCCACAATACACAATGATTTGTATCGTGTTCCGGAAGAGTTTCCCGAGGAGGCGGAGACGTTGGCTCAAATTGATGCTGATACGGAGCTTACGGCTGATCCTTCACACCATTTATCACTCAAGCATGAAGAGAAACCATTATCAACAGGGTCATTGCTCAAGTTCATGAACGGCATCTTGCCTAGAGTACTAGAAATGCCGATCCTCACTTGGGACGGCGAAGAGGTAGCTGTCATTGATATTGCCATAAACGCAGAAGCGTACAGCAAGATCTTTCGACACGAGATTGGAGGATGTGGTCTAGAAGTCCCTCCAAAGGAACGGGTTAATCTTTCGGCTCGTGATCTATTCTGCTTGCACGATTTAACTGAGGCTGCAGAGAATGCGAAAGCGGCGCCTTCGGCCAAAGAAGTGAAGACAACATTTGTAGCCACGGATTTGGCAACGGTTAAGCCTACAGACAAACCTGTCTTGGTTGTAGGGGCCGCGTAAGTTGATTTTATCGGCGTTCGTCATATCACAGATACCTCATTCAGCGTTTGAGACCATTCTTGTATATTAACCAAGGTTTTTCTAATATCATTCAAATCCAAACTCCTCGCTATGCAAAAGTGACTATGAAGATCATGGCTCCTGCTGCTCGCCAAGGGTATCATGCCGATCTCTTGGAGTTAGTTGCTAAGAAAAGCACGCACACTACGATAATACAAAAGGCAATGATGGAGAGAACCTGCCTCACGTTAGCTTTACTCACATCCGACCCACCACATCCGTATAGCTAGCTTCGCATCCAAACCACGTAGAGATCGAACTCACAGTCTGCGTCTTCCACCCGGTCTGCACAATGGCAGCTCGACGGCTGTACTTATTCACCGTCTTGATATAATTTCCAAAGCCAAGCGCGAGGCAAGCGGCGGAGAGGACCCAGAAGATGATGCCCAACGGCTTCGCCATGCGCAATTCGAAGTGAGTCGGTTTACTCTTCAGATGAAAGCTGATGACAATGGCCACGCTCACAACCGCCATGTAGACGCTCAAGCGTAGGTATGAGAGGAAGGTGCGCTCGTTGGCGCAGTGGTCGCGTGCATCGCTGTTGCTGTTCTCGAACAGCAGCGGCCCGAAGAAGGGCGCGACGCAGAAGATGGATTCGCCGCTCTGGTGACTGTTTTCCCGCACAAAGATCTGTCAGTTAGGGGATTGCCTGATTGTCCTGCAGCCGGCCTGGTGGTTTGGGCCGAACTTGAGTTTCTAGGACGCCAGTGCGACAGTCAGACTTACTCGGGTACATTGACGGGAGTTGGGTGCAAAGGGTTGTATAGCGGTCGGTAGGTATTTCGAAGTCGAGGCTGTGAAGCAGCCTCTTCCTCATCTCCGGATTGAGGCATCTTTGGGAGATGCAGACGGAGACGGTCTTCCGCAGCTTCTGTCACCTCGTTCTTCTTTTCAATTCTTGGCTCGTGACAATCCCTTGTTCCCCAAGCCGCCGCCTTTCCTCCTCCCCGGCAGTGCGGTGATTGCTGCAGCGGTCATGCGCGCGTCGGACCGAGAGTAAATCCGGTGCGCTCGGCGATTGTTTGTCGTATGGCTTTGGTAATTGCGATCATAAGCCCTCCCATTTTGAAATGGTGGCCGGGCCTGTCCCCAATATATACCATATCGGCCGGTTGCTCGATGGAATGTGGTCATATCAAGTATCACGGCAGGGCCAGACCCCACGCGGCTATCCATATCGATGCAGCACCGTCCTGAAGCTGGCAGACATGGGAGACGGCTTTGTTATCAGCCATATTCCGGTAATATTGGGAGAAGCATGGCAGGTTAGACTTTCTCCAATCGGTTAGTGCTCTTCCTCGTGCCCTTTGGCGGGGGGTTCTATTGGGCAATCGTGCAGCGCCGGCTTGACGCATTTCTTATCTGTTGGTAGCCTTGCTGCTGGGCGAAGCTCTGGTGGGGAAGTCCTCGCGATAATTCCGTCTTGTTGTTCAAAGATTTCTCGGTTTCTCCTCTTCTCCTGCATCGACTCTCCCTCTCCCATTCTTCCCCTTGCCGTCGGGGGCGAGTCTTGTTATCTCTATATAAGTGATATTCTGAGGGCTGCTCTCATACCTACGTCCCTCCGTATCTACATAGTTTTCCGTCTCGCCTCTGTCTTCAGTGTTGCGTGCACTGAGAAAACCCGGCGTCTTGGGACTCGCTCAGCCGTTGTAACCCGCCAAAATGCCTTCTCTTCCCAAACCAATCCGAGAGTCTTCTTCAATCCGGAGCCATTCGCTCTCACGATCGCCTTTCAGCAGATCTTTCCAGCCATCTTCTCCGCTGGCTCAGCTCTCAATTGAGCAGGATCTACTGGATGCCTCTGACGAAGACGGGGCTCTTGAGGATGAGATTCCAAGTTCCGAAGATGATTCGTCTGAAGCCTCTACCGTGCGGCCGGATGCAAATTCACATTCCATGGCGAGCACGTTCAGACGGCCGAGTTTTGTAGCCTTTGGTGGACCCCGACCAGCCGTCACGCCACATGATAACGGAACCAACTATCTCACCAAAAAAGAAAAGAAACAATCGCGAAATGAAGAACGGAGTTTGTTGCGCGACAACCACCTAGCTCCACCAAAACATCCACATCCCGAAAACACAGAACAAAATGCTCTCAAGCGCATGTACAAATGGGCATTCAGCCCTAGGAGGCCGAGGGCCGAGGAAGACGAGGAGAATCAGGCCATACCATCGTTCACTAATGAGCCTTCCGAGACTTCATCGTTATTGCCCAATGGTGGATATGAATCAGCAAGAACACAACATGAGAGGTTAAATCGCCAGTGGGAGGAGGCTGTTGCTGCTGGGTTGATCAAAACGACTTGGCAACGCGAAGCGAAGACCCTTGTGCAATACTCCAGTCCACTGGTCATCACTTTTGTCCTGCAATACTCTCTTACAGTTGCCAGTATCTTCACTGTTGGACATATTGGGAAACTCGAGCTTGGTGCGGTTTCTCTGGCGTCTATGACAGCAAATATTAGTGGTTATGCCATTTATCAAGGCTTAGCCACGAGTTTGGATACGCTCTGTGCTCAAGCTTATGGATCCGGGAAAAGACAACTTGTTGGTCTACAGTTACAACGAATGGTGTATTTCCTTTGGCTTCTCACAATCCCCCTCGGCATAATCTGGCTCTCTGCAGAGAAAATCCTCGAGCATATCGTACCTGAGAAGGAATCTGCCCGGCTTGCTGGATTGTATCTGCGAGTTTTACTTATTGGTGCCCCGGGATATGCTGCTTTCGAGAGTGGTAAAAGATTTGTGCAAGCCCAAGGACTGTTCTCTGCTACTACCTATGTCCTGCTTATCTGTGCACCATTGAACGCTTTCATGAACTGGCTTTTTGTCTGGCACTTCAAATGGGGATTCGTTGGTGCCCCAATTGCTGTCGCCATCACAGATAATCTTTTGCCACTTTTCTTATTCTTATACGTGTACTTTGTCGATGGAAGACAATGCTGGAATGGTTTGACAAAGAAGGCTTTCAAGAACTGGGGTGAGTGATTTTCCCTGTTACGTGTATCTTTTTACCTTTTGCTAATTGTATCAGGACCTATGATCAAACTTGCTCTGCCAGGCCTGTTGATGGTTGAGGCCGAGTACTTAGCATTTGAAGTCCTCACACTCGCATCCAGCTATTTCTCAACAACCCATCTCGCAGCTCAAAGTGTTCTTAGCACCATTACGGCCTTGACTTTCCAAATTCCCTTCCCGATCTCGATTGCAGCATCAACGCGTGTGGCGAACCTCATCGGAGCGACCTTGAGCGATGCTGCCAAGACGAGTGCCAATGTGACATTTGTCGCTGCTATCTTCGTTGGTACATTCAATGTCATCCTTCTCTCCTCTCTGCGAAATTATATCCCACAACTCTTTACCAACGACCAAGCAGTCGTCGACCTGGTTGCACAAGTCCTTCCTATCTGCGCTGCTTTCCAACTTTTTGATGCTATTACCGCCAACTGCAACGGTCTACTCCGTGGCCTTGGATTCCAGGAAATTGGTGGCTACGTAAATCTATTCTGTTATTATGTTATTGCTATGCCTATCTCTTTTGGCACCGCTTTCGGTCTTGGATGGGAGTTACAGGGTTTGTGGAGCGGAGTTGCTATTGCTCTTGGATTGTAAGTCCCATCATCTCCGGAATCGTCTCTGGGAAATTCGAGCTAATCATTATCACAGGGTTGCATTCATCGAAGGTTATTTCATCTACACAGCCGATTGGGAAAAGGCTGTGGAAGACGCCCAGGGACGAAATGCTGCCGGATAAAGCAGACGGTGTCTACTCTGTCTTCTCTTGAATTCTGCGTCATTTTTGCGGATCTATTTAGCCTAGCTTTTTTGGATATGACTTAATGTTTACAAGATTTGCGGGACTGTATAGAAAGAAAGATTTTAATGACGCATACACGAATACTAAAAAAGTTATGCCAGGGCTTCCTTCGTTTATCAGGAAGTACCTTCTTCTGCCAAAGAGACATTGCCTAGTCTGATCATACGGAGGTTTTTAGAGTGATGTGAATGTTCCAAAAGATCAGAACATCTTCTTCTGAAGTACTTCTCTAAACTGTCGCTGGTAGATCGTACAGGTCGAAAGAGAAGTGCCGGAATGCCCTGCGAGGATGTTTTAGTATGTATTGTATGGTTGGTGGCGCAAAGGAGGGAAGGCGTTCATGGAACTTACATTGTGAGGAAAGAATTTGGCCTTACTTGCGACAGCTCTGAGCAAGTGAAGGTTGAGATTGCCTTGCGAAGACGAGATCGTGCAAACAGCATAGCCGTGTGCTCAGCAAGAGTTGAGCTTTTTGAAGAAACAACCCGATCTGAAGCTGGTTCGCGCGTGGGGGGTGTCGTGTAATTCTGGATTTGGTTTCCCTAGGCGACACTCGTGGCGTCCTGAGTGAGAATAGATTATTTTCTACTTGATGAAACTCTCTTTCGCACAACCCACATTTCTGTTTCGAGACATCTCTCGCATAGGACACATAAGTAAAGCCTCTATTATCAATCCATGATTCACCCTTGATCCAGGCACGTAGCATATAGTGACAGATTTGAACAAAAGCAGCGACGCATATGAGAATACCCCAGCACAAACACAGGTCAAGCTAGTCTTTCATAACCTAATCAATATCCTCGAATGATGAAATCCACGTTATATGACTATATTACTTTTAAGAAATCTTATTCTCAGTAACGAGGAAGATGCTCTTGAAGATATGCAGTATAAGTCTTAGGGAAGACAGCATGGAAGTTGATTACGTTGCATCCAACCCCATTTTCACTCCTACGGAGCATGTTCTCGAGTGACTTTTATTATTGCCGGCTAAGGGTTCTGTGCATCCGGAAGGAATTAATATATTTTACATGTTAGTGATCAGTATTTGATCTAGCTGGTGCATCAATTTCGTCCAGTGAAAACCTCTGTGGTTGGTTTCAGACATTTCTGTGCAGAATAGAAGATGACGACGCAGACTAAGTGTGTGAACTTAATAGTGGCAGTAGTAGACCAAATTCATGTTTAACACAAAACAACCTTGGGCGGAATGTTTGGTGCTATATGGACAACAGATGCTAATTTCGAGCTTCAACATTCGAGTAGTACAAACGAATCCCAAGCGCTCTATTTCATTATAAAAATAGTTTTAGCTTTGGGCTTCTAAGGCGTCGGCGCCTTTGTCAGAGTACTAGGGGAAAGTGATTGTGATAATTCCAGGGTCAAAATCTGGAATGGCGTTGCCCATACAGTCTTCCTACCACATAAGACTATGGTAGGAGCTTTGAGCTGGAGGTATTAGATCATGAAAAATGAGTGCCACATGAAGCAAGCTTCATGAAGATAGAATAAGATTGAAAAGAAACAAACTTATTGAGCTTTGATCATAAGAAATATTCCAAACGATCTGGCTGCAGGAGCCATTGACAAATGAAGCACGCAAGCAAACGATTTTATTAGAAATACTCAAAAGGAATGGTTCATCTGCTTCGGATTCGTGCTTTGTAGATCTATTGGAACTCTCCAAATTCACCATCATCGAAACCCAGGTCCTCCATCGTGCCAGCCTTGGGCACTTCCATATTCTGACTCAGTCTCTTTTGTGCCTTGACTTCTGACGCACTGGGAGGAGGTGGTAAGAATGACCCGAGACCACCACCGCTGACGGGCGGTGGAGGTAATGAAAACCCTCCCGAACCCTGGCTTGTCTCCTCAGATTTCGGTGGATTCCTCCTACCCATACCTCTTCCTCCAATGTTGACCGTTATTGTCTCCCCCTCCTTCAGACTAAAGTCCTTCTTCTCAGGTACTGGCTCCTTGGCCTTCACCACCTTCTTACCAGTGGAAGGTGCTCCGGTATTCTCCAAACCAAGCGTCTTCCTAACCTCTTGCAATGAGACACTGAAATCGAAGGCTTCGCTCCTCTCCTCGAACCCAATTCCTAGGACAGCTTTTCGGCCTCCCTCGCCCTGTACCCTGAGTGCAAAGAATCTCGAAGAGTCCAGAACCTGCTCAACTACCGAAGCCACGACATAAGGGGCTGCTGCAAAAAGCTGTCCATTGCTGGGGTCCTCCAGTAACACATCTGTCTTTACCGACTCTTCGCCGTTGGGCTGTGGAATAGCTGTCTCAAGGATTCGAACACGCGCTGTGAAGATCTGGCGCTTATTATTGTCTGCAGTCCAGGTTGCCGCAACGTAACCTTTATTGCTGGTGAGTGGTGGGATATTGTAGACGTGGACTGAGGGTGCAATGAAGAGGACTCGTTGAATGGCATCGGGTGGGAGGGGTCGTCCCGTGGAGGGGTCGATGGATTCCATTGTGAAAAGTGTAGACGATGCGAGACTACAATACTGCGGGCATTTCAATGTGGGGTGGAGATGGTCGAGATGGTCGAGAAACTGTGCAGAGTGATAGCAGGTCTCTAAGGTGACCAGGTCAGGTTACATATCCAGACCAGGCACGAGCTTCAAAAGTCAATACATTTCATCCAATGTCAGGAGCCTATCGTTATCGCACACAGCCTTGGAGCTGGGCGAGAGTCACGTGATTTTGGGAGAACCCTGTCAAGGATGTGTGAACAAAGGCTGAGGTGACCTCATGCAGAAGACGAGCCTTTCTTGTGACTCCCATGATTCAACTTGAAGACTTTTGAAGAAAACGAGGCAATTGATACATGATGGACGACGAGACGCCAACTCGTGAGTCCCTTTGAACCTGCCGGATACACTTTCTAGCGCTTGCCTATCCCTCTAAATCCCTAGTGCGTTGGCGATCAGCCTTACTGACACGGCATGGGAAAAAAAGCAGATGCATCGCGACCATTCACCCCCGGACAGGAAGGCACCACAACACCTCCACCCTTAGCAGGACATCCTCCAGCTTTGCACAGAATGGCGACCGTGGGCAACGCTCCAGCCATGACCTCTACCGGTGGTTCTTTCGAGTATGTCGCGACCACAATTGCGCGTCAATAGCTACTGACTCATACCCAGTATCGTGGAGACGTACCACCGTCTTCTGGCTGAGGACCCCGATCTTACTATGCCCGTCGCTGCCATTGAGGCTCTGATTGAGATGCTCACGCACTCGCAGGCCGTCACCATCATGGAAACCCTCGATCTTGTCAAAGCACAATCCGACTATCTGAAATCTCGAATACCCAACTCGATATCTTTGTCTGCTGGTACTGATCTTTTTCAACGCTATATGATCTCCTCCTTGAAACCATCTAGTACGGGCAACTTTGAAACTGTGCGACAGCATCTCTTGACCAATGGCCGGTTGTTCGTGACGAGAGCTAAGGACGCAAGGCAAAGAATTGCAGCATATGGCAGACATTTTATTAGGGACGGTAGCGTGGTTATGACCCAGGGTGGTTCAAGAGTTGTAGGAAACTTACTATCCAAGGCTGCTGAGGCTAGTGCCAACGGGGGAAATGTACGATTTAAGGTCATCTACGTGATGAACGAGGGCCGCAACACCGAGTGCAAGGCTGTTGTTTCTTTATTACGAGCAAAGGGCGTACCAGTTGCAACCATATCAGAGGGCGCTGTAGCATATGCTATGGGCAAAGTCGACCTGATCATCGTTGGAGCAGAAGGAGTTGTTGAGAATGGTGGTATCATCTCCCGTATGGGAACGTACCAAATTGCCCAACTTGCAAAAGCTGCTGGCAAGCCCTTCTATGTCACCGCCGAAAGTCATAAGTTCGTTAGACTTTATCCACTTGGACAGTATGACCTGGGCATCGAACAGAAGGTTATTGATTTCCACACCGAGGATGATGACTTCCTGTCCCCCGAGGAAAAGAAGTTTGCCGACAGAACTCCTACGAAGGACGAGCGTATGGACTACTTTGCACATACGCACATTGGAAGGCAACAAACAAGCTCTACGGCAGAAGCTGTTGATTTCACAGTGAGTTTCGTCTTATATGGTGTCAGGATTAAGCTTACATTAGTTCAGCCTCCTGCCTTGATCTCAGCTTTGATTACCGAATCTGGTGTATTAACCCCAAGTGCTGTCAGCGAAGAACTTATTAGTGTATGGTACTGAAAGGTACTCTATCACATATGATATGCCTTCGGAGCAGACTTTCAATAGGAAGTCGAGAGTCTACGCGCTCCTAATACTATCAGCTCCTCGCTTCATACGGTTGCACGCCAAGGTTAAAATCCTTAGGCAGACTTCGGTGGAGGCGAATCGGCATCAGTAGTAGTACCGAGCCATGAAGTTTGAGCAGGCCAGATATGTTGAGGCGGAGCGATTGGCCGACTTCAGAGCGGGTTGAGGGACAGCAGGGTACTTTAACAACTAGATCACTACGATGACATGTACGATCCTTACTGTGTAGCAGCTGGAAGTTATGATATATAAAGATTCATCAATTGAAAATATCTCAGTACAGGCGGTAAAAATAAGCGAGCCCCCCCCCCCCATGCCAAAACATCAATTTCGAATATAACGAGAATATCAACGCCATCTATCACTATAGCATACCTTCGATATAGATGTTGGACTTCTGTGGCCATTATATTCCGCGTGTACTGTGTGTTCGTTCCGCCGTTATGAAACGATAAGAATTCAACTCGAACTCGTTCTTGCAAAAAAAAATATTTCTTGACCCAATTAAATTTATTCATGGTTTTTCAAAGAGAGTGTAACGGGTTGACCCTTTTGTAATAATCTTTTTGTAAAATATACCACTTCTGCGAGAGAAATGCGTCTGGGTCAGTGGCTATCATTTCAAAGGAAGCCTCCTGACATTTAATTCAATCTTGGACCATTAAGTTTGCGTGTAGAGAATTATGATTCCTACCAGAAATTTGATTTTTGCTGAGAGAAGTTACAGTTTGGTGATATCCGCTCCACGAAAGACTAGCAGATTAAAAAGGAAAATATTTTATTCTGTGAACTTCTTTGAAAACTGGCAGGATATCATCTAGATTGTCATAGCTGTGTTTGCAGATTTTACAACAGCATGTTTGTCTGTCTGTGTGTTGGGGGGGGGGGGAGGGGTCAGTTATGATACAGAACCATGCAAGATTTCTAACATTTTTTTCCTGAACAGAGCAATCAGCATTATGATATAAGGTAAGTTAACGAACTTGGAAAACAAGAACAGCTCAAAGCGTTATGGTCGGGTGGTGTAGTTGGTTATCACGTTTCGTTAACAATCTCCGGTTTCACAATCGGTTATTCGCCCCGAAAAGGTCCTGGGATCGAGCCCCAGCCTGATCAGCAGCAGCTTTCAGTTCTTTTTTTTTCTCTCTAAGCAGAGCAACAACTATTCTTATATAATGCAAATTAAGCGTCTGGGATAACAAGAACAGCTCAAAGCATTATGGTCGGGTGGTGTAGTTGGTTATCACGTTTCGTTAACAATCTCTGGTTTCACAGCCAGTTATTCGCCCCGAAAAGGTCCTGGGATCGAGCCCCAGCCTGATCAACAATTAACTTTCAGTTTCTTTTTGCCGTTCTCGTTGTTTGATGTGGCGCCTTTTTTTTTTGCCATAGAATAAGTCTGCTTTTAGAATAACTTCAGATGTGGGCATGGACGGAGTTGATTTGCGTCTGGATGCAAAAGAGAACGCTAGTTTTTCTCGCTTGAGTCCCACTAGTTCGTGGATAGTTCGTGAGTAGTTCGTGTAGCCCGTTGGAGGACGGCTCCGACGGGGTGGTTTGTTTTTTTCTTTAGCGAAATTTTGGACTTGAGAAGTTGGCAATAGCAGCCCAAAAAAAAAAGTATGAAACTCCTCAGTCTTTATGTCCTGTATCATGGAGAATAAAGGCAAAAAAGAATTGATCAGGCTGGGGCTCGATCCCAGGACCTTTTCGGGGCGAATAACTGGCTGTGAAACCAGAGATTGTTAACGAAACGTGATAACCAACTACACCACCCGACCATGTTCTTGACGATGAATACTTAATTACGTATATATCAACTGTTATCACTACCACCCTCGACTCTTCAGCAAGGAAATGTAAATTATATGAAGCTGCAAAGCCAACGTATTGATATACTACAATAAAACATCCCCTAAAAAGGAAATGAGAACGCATATCTTATGTTTCATGATTTGGAGCCGCATATCAAGCCTTTCAGGCTTTTATTAACAGGAAATCGTTTCTCGACTAGTCTTAAACCTATACTTTATCGCTTCCATTAGACCTAGCAATTTAACTCTTCCTCTCCGTGTATCCCATTGCTTGATAAAGGGACGGTATTTCTAGGTGGTATATTGAGATATCTCTGAGGGCTGGGTTCGCCGCGTCTGACAGAGTAAGAGTGCGGACGTGTCAAAAACCCTCTAGTCTCAAATAAATGGATGTGTACTGCCTAGCGGGAAAGCACTTTTCTTGAAGTCAGGATGAAGTGCTAGTCGCTTGACCAGATTGCTAGGCACAGAGAGTTAGGGAGGCTAGAACCATACTCCTAGGGCACATGATAAAGCAAAGTAGAATCAAGAAGCTAGAGATTATTTTAAGCTTATCTACAAACTTAATCAGTTCTCGGTTGGTGGATTATGCCCTTGTGGGGCATTCTGTTATACTAGTAAAACGATTAAACTGATTCATATTCTAGCTCGAAGTGACCAAGATAGCGCTATTATCATTTGAACTTCCGGTATACCTTAACCCATTTCCACCAGCAGTCCCTATCGCCTGGCCCCAACAATTCCCTGGCATGGCCCCGCCAAGCGTAAAAGATACTAGGGTGCAGTTCGAGTTGCCATTCCAGAAATTTAATGATGCGCAAGCCTCAATGCAAGCTTCAAAACTGGATACGTATGTTTCAACGAGGTTGATAGCCCCGGAAGCAGCACTGAGGTCACAGTCTATGGTATGGGATTAGCTAGAGCTTAACAAGCGAGAAGGATAGAATAGGATGAAGGGAACACACATTTTATGAATTTTAGACCAGCACCAGAGGGCACAGTCCCGCTGCTGCCACTGGCGAAAAGAGATTCATATATGGTGCCGTTGGAGGAAGGGCAGTCTGTTGTCGGTGTCTGAGAGGTGGGGGAGGATGAGTGTGATTTTGCTGTGCCACCTACAGCTCCTCCAACTGCGGCTCCAATGATAATGATCCCGACCACGATAATGATCA
Organism: Coleophoma eucalyptorum; assembly: GCA_026120035.1. Classification (NCBI taxonomy): domain Eukaryota; kingdom Fungi; phylum Ascomycota; class Leotiomycetes; order Helotiales; family Dermateaceae; genus Coleophoma; species Coleophoma eucalyptorum. Next base: position 973,847 of record JALRME010000015.1, read on the forward strand.
ACCAGAATGTTCTTGTTTTCATATCACTGAGACGGCTGGGAGTTTTCCGTTGTTCTCCATAATCCACTTGAGCGTAAGCACCTTTCTGTTGCTCTCCATTATTCACTTGATTGTAGGGCCCGTTCCATTCTCCGCCATTGTGCACCTGGGGGTCGGCGATATCCTGCTTAGGAACTACAGGCTGGAGGCCTTCGTGAAAGGTAATAACTTCGGGGGCGTCGGAGTGAGCGTTGTATGGCTGGATTGATTGATTATTAGTATTTGAGAGGCTGATTGTGTTTGCATACCACTCCACGCTATTCAAGATTTCACTTACTGTGTAACTCATACTGTTGCGTTTTGAAGCAAAATAGCCAGCCTTTAAAATAGTAGGGAACTTTTCACGAAGGCAGTTTTGGGGGGCACGCATGGGTACTTAGATTTGAAGAGCCTCTTATCAATATACAATAACACAGCCTGATCAACAATATCACCCTCTCTGGTGGGCCTCGAATACAAAGCTGGTCCGAAAGCCGAAGGCCCCCTGTTTTGGCCCCCAGGCAATCTCCATTAGGTTGGTTCCCACCTATCGCGATGACTTCTATAGCTATATGCTGTCAGACTCAGCCCAGCCTCATCGCGACGTTGAATTATTGGAAGAGAGCCAGGCAACCCTCCCAGAATAAACTGATAACATGCTCCTGCATTGTAACGCTGGTTGGATTCTCAAGGGCCATAAGCGAGGGAGGCACAATCTCCCGCATCTGGACCGTCGAAGACTTGCGCCTGTTCTTGCTCAAGCCACTTCTGGAGATACTTTGCTAAGGCGCTTTCTATGACACGCTCTCGAAGGCTCCGAAGTCCTCGTTCCGCGGCCTTGTCTTTCTCTGAGTTGGCCTCGTTCTGTCAAAGCTCGGCTAATGGTTAGCTTGCACTCTTGATCTGTACATCTGTTCGATACTTGAGAATAACACGCCTCGGGGGGCTGAGGTTTGGAAAGAGAATCAATAAGGCATTTGCATTGCAAACAAAACACTGATTATATTTGCGTGGGTAGGCCCATTGTTTCACCACAGCAAAGTCCTTGTAGGTCCGCCTTGGCGGTTCTGACAAGGATAGTTCTGCTTAAGCACCTTTAGATTCTGTACCCAAGTATTAAGCAAGCGACTTCAAGCCTGACTCATGCTAGTACTGTCAGCAGATATCATTTAATTTGATGGGAAGCTTACTGTTAAGCAGATTTACGGCCTTCCGTTTTATCACAGCAAGTTAAACCTGAAGTCAACATGTTCACCTTTCTAGTATCATTGGCATCATTTTCTGAAGCAGTAAATTCGTATCTAATTCTGCACCCCATCGTAAGGCAAGGTAGATCCTCAGCCAAAGCTTGGACTGATAAATGCTCTCCTAAAAGATCAATTAAACCCTCGGTTAATTTTCTGAAGAGAGCCTTTATCTATTTCTTTGAAGGGCTCAAATATTTTATGTTATGTTAAGTCTTTCCTTGTAACCAAAATCGTTTGTTAGTGACAATCTCGAGATATGATCCTAATTCACACTTTCCTAGGCCCTAGTGACCATGCTATCTTCACGCTGAGTAAGAAGTGCGATGTTCGAAGCTTCTTCCGAGATCTTGCAGGCCATAGTTTGAAGTTCATCTTTTCGATTTCGAACACATGACGTGTTGATAGTCACTAGAAAATGGTTGTTTGACTTTTATGAACAGGAAACTGGGAAATAAGAATTGTGGGGTTCGAAGAGTAATATTGATAACATGTTGGCAATCCACAGCTACTTGTACACAACTTAGGTAATTTCACGTGAGGTCGCGCTTTCCAGGTGCAAATAATTAATAATTGGAACTCAGATTGTTCTGTACCTCAATCTCAAGCTAGGATACTGGCAAGGTGGGAATCTGGAATACGTTTGGATTCTGACCTCGGGCATCTGTTTTCATTCCGCTAACCTCAATATTACACCAATACTTTACGGTGCAAGTCTTTGCAACCAAGCCGTCAAGAGTGACAAATCTCAGTTTCGAATTCCAAATTTGGGACCGTTCTGCAATAAAGTCAAAATATTCCTAAACCATGAGAAACGGTAGACGGACATGTCCGAACTTCAAGGTTCAGCTTGTTCTTGGCATTTGGGAAGATACGCAGATAACTCTGGCATGTTCAAAGACAAGCCAACGATACGGAACTCTGATAATGATGATATCCGGTGTCCAGGGGCTGCCAAGGGCGCTAATGTGATTCATACTCAAGGCACTTTTAAAACTAGTGTGTTGTAAGGAACTTGATGTAGGATATGGTACATAGCCGAAAAGCAGAGTAGGAAGCAAGTCCAAGCTTGATGGGCAGAAAAGCGAAGTTAAAAATGAGGTATAATAGTTTTATTGTAGACAAAATAGAGTGAGTCTCAACCTAATAATTTAAGCGTCCAAATACCGTATCACAGACAATTATGTGGATAACGCTCTCCCAGCACTACGTGTAAAATTGCTTAACATAAAATCTAGACGGTGCTCGGCGTTTCTATTCCTCTACTTGCCCACGCAGTCTATAACAAATCAAATATCAGACCAAAAACAGTTTTTACTAAGGGGAGCATGTTACTTACATTGTTCAAGGTGGCAAGTGCATAGATATCAAGTGGCACCGTGAAAAGATCGCTTAAGAAGTTGAACAAGAAGTGTCGTAAAGATTTTGAGTGATCCCAACGCTTGAAAGGCCATTTGCTTAGCCGGGCAAAAAGGTAGATGCCAACCGTGATTGTCCTAAATTCGGTTTGAAATCTCATTTCAAATCTAGAGCTTAAATACTCACCTCATATAGAAGGATTCAGAGCCAGATATGACTTGAAATAGAATATATATCTCGGAAAGAACTATTAGTGGCCGTAAGAGAACCTCCACCATATTGAATATCAGGTAAGGATGTTTTCTTATCATAGATAAGTGTAAACTTCAGCTAATGCTACTATGACGCAGGTTTTTGTAATTACTCACCTCCTTAGCTCGGAAACGTAGAAGATACATCGAATATAAGATCTTCTAGAGTTTCTCGTCCACCTTATAAGCTGCTGTAGATACCTTGAAGAATCTACCACAAAGGTAGAAATCTCCGCATTCGGCTCAGTCTGAATTTTCATACTCCAACCCGTTGTATATAACCAGCGGGTTATGAATGTATCATCACCGGAATCAAGTAAATGACAACCTCGCCAATAATCATGAGTGAAAGAGAAAAGGAATGATGCATCTTTCAAGATCTCTGCACGATAACCGACTGTCCTTCCTGAGAGGCAGCTAATTCCCCCATCGATATAACTGCTTGCTGAGATGCTGATATTACGCCGTTTGAGTCGCCGTACTGCGAGGTATTGCCACAGCGACAGGGGGGAATCCATAGATATATGAGCGCGTTGCCTTGTACCGACACCTCCAACCTCGGAATCCTCAAAGCAGGCCAACAGATAGGGAAGCAGACTCAATGGCCAAAATGCGTCATCATCAGCAAGCACTATGATAGAGCCTTTCGCTTGTTGGATCCCTCGAGCCATCTGTCGTCGTTTCCCAGCGCGTGGTACTCCTAAGACCTTGACTATGGTTGAAAATCGTTGCGAACCTTGAATAAATTTTGTGACAGTAGACTTTATCTCCTCTACTTTGCTATCAATAGTAATTATTAATATCTCTAAAGGGTTGTTCTCCAGCCAGGTCAGGATCGCTTCTGTGAAATTTTCCTCGGCATTAATTGTTGGAACAACAACAGTAACGTCTCTATATGCAGTGTAAGATGGATGAATAGGGATGGGTGTAGGTTCTAGTCTTGCTGCAGCATTAGCCTTGAGGAAATACTTCATAGATTGATACACCCTAAACTGATGGTTAGCAGAGTCGTGAAACGTAGCAGACTGAGAGGAGTACCAAAATATACACAGCATGTAGTAGGAATCCATTTTGAAACTCATTCGAATACAAGGAAACTTTGAACTCTCAGGAGAGGTGATGAATATGACTTGTGCAACACACACACTAAGTTCTACGTGATCCTTATTTAAGAATGTATAAGGCTAGTAAAACATGAGGTTACTATAGGCTGAAATCAAGTCTCGGCTCTTTCAATGAATTTGGGAAAAATAAATTATGCATTGCAGTCTCTGGTGAGGCGATTCTCGTAAAGTTATTGGCTAGGAAAGCGTTGTGGCGAGATATCAGGCTTCGTTGCGAGTATCCCGCTTTGTCGTGCAGCTTATGAAGTGGGACATGTAAACAATACGGCATCCAACATAAGTGATCAATTGTGGACGAGGCTGAATATAACGATAGAAAATTAGTTACTTACAAAGCTGCAACTCAATATGGCATAAAATAGCACAGTTTTTGCAGATAACCCCAGTGATATCTAATCAATGAGGGTTTCTTGCGACTCCATGACTTTCTTTGGTGTCTTAGAAAACTCGGTCATATCCCAAGTCAGTCTAGCTTAACTGAGACCTCTTTTGTGCCAGAAGGTTTGTATCACTTTTAAAGGTCATGATCTGCGGCAATAAATACCTAGGAAATTCTAAGCCAGTGCAAAGAAAACAAAGATGGCAAAAGAAACGAGCTGAGCCCTTTACTGGAGGTTAGAATCTTATTTCCGTCTCTTTGGTAATGAGAATGAACCCTATATCATAGGTTCAGACCCTGGGATTGTGTTGGAATTCATGAATACCGGCACAATATTCTCTGCTCAAGGTCCTTTTCAGCCCATTTCCTCTTTACAGAATACAATATCATTCACCACTCTGATATTGCTCCTGTGTTCTTTTAATGAGGAGTAAGAGATGGTCATATCTACAAGCGAACGTACGAGGCGAGAAATGCGACCAACAACTGGATTTTAAATGCCATGAGTACATGCTGATGCATCAACTTGCTGTTGATGGATTACAGATACTTTCAGATGCCCCTACACTTCATGAACTTGATCGTGTTAGCGGGCACAAGATAATGGGTAAAGGATGATTAGTATTCAGGCTCGAGACCACCTGTAGCTCAAGACTCCAGGTTTTCAATTCATTGCTTCAAGGGTGTCACGGCTTTCATATTGAGTGGTTCCTTATAAATGAAGGATATATATTGGTAAGGCTCTGGAAGGATAAATCTAATATCATACCTTTCATAGGCCTTAGTCCTTAGCGATCATATCTTATAAATGGCATGTAGGGATCACGCAATTTTTCGGAGCTGTTTCCGAGATCTCCTTAGCGATGACTTGAAGCTCCTCAGTAGATCGCTCCAGTCAAAACCTTTCACTGCGTGGTATGTTAATGGTCACCAGATGATCAGGGGTGGCTTTCAAATGCAGGGATTATTGAACGAAAGTCATTAAACTTGAGACTGATTGATAATTTGCTAGCAAACCTATAGCTACTTTGACCATTATGAACAGTTCTCCATAATGCCCCACTATCTCGAAGAATTCGATACAGTTCAAAGCAATAGACAGCAATAGAGGAAGAGAACAGCGGCTCCAGCCTCTCAGAATCACGAGAGCACATACTCTTCCAGTATAGGCAAATGATTGGAATTTCGAATCACTCCGCACTTACGGTACTGGCAAGGCAGAGAGCTGCAACCTGTATACAAAAGGCCAAAGAACCCGGTAGGAACCCAATTTCAGGAGTCTCGGGAAATGCATGCTTAGAGCGGTGAAATCCTTTTCTGAGGGGAATTTTGAACATCGGCAAGTGGTTTCCTCGGACAAGATATCCCCAATTCGAATAACTCCACTTTTAGGGACCGAAGATCTTGAATTGAAGGTATAGTCGGGTAAAGGTTATTCCTATTCCATGATTATTTGCTTTCGGCAGATTTGTTATTAACACAGCGGATATGTGGATATGTGAGCGGGGAACAAATACGGAAAACAAACCTGTGCTGTTCACTTACTCTTGTGTCTCAACCACACTCTAGATAATGGTGCTTTCTGTATTATAGAGAAGGATTGATGCAGCTCAACACAGGAGGATAGAGTGTTTATCCGCCGCCGCAGTTGTGCATTAGCTATCAAAGAGGGGAAGTACGTACGTACACCCCTCGACTTCTGAATTACGTTCACGTAATTCAAACCCTACGGACGCTATCCGCAGAACTTGCGGAGAAGATTGCACATTGCGTTGGAGGCGGCTGCGAGATAGATAGCCACGATAGCTTGGATAATGACGATGACTCAGCCTTGTCGGCAAGGCTATCTACTCCTTCCTGGACCGTTCCAGAGCCTCGGTATTAGAACGGTAAATAATCACGTTCACGACAACTCTTGCCACTCCCTCTTGATCCCCATTCTAACACAGCGCTTTATGATATCTACGACCGTCATCTAGCATTCCACTTCGATCCTACCCATTACACCATGGCACGCGTCAAGACAGCCACTCTTCCCATTATCCCATTGGCAAAGGATACGGTTCTCCTACCCGGGATCATCCTACGAATTCCGGTAGCATCCAGTAGACCAGACGTACCCGCATTATTATCAACAATTTACAGTCGAGCTGCTTCCAAGAGTCCGAGTCAGCGCCTCGACAATGTTTCCATTGCCTGCGTACCCCTAAATTCGCCACTCCTGGGGCCGACAGGACAGAGACTCATCTCGAAGGACGATAAGAGCCCAAATCCATCACAACGACTTGATATCAATGTTGCAAATGCAACTAAGGACGATTTATTTGGATATGGATGTGCGGCCAAGATATCTGGCGTCGAAGGACGAGGTACAGGAGAGTTTGCACTGTTAGTAGAAGGCGTGGCGCGGATACGGATCGACAGATACACACAAGAAAGGCCTTTTTTCGAGGCCGATGTTACTTATGAGTACGACGATGGTGAGTATTTCTTTTTGGAAGCTACTGAATATGTGCTAAAGTGTTCTTCAGCAATATCGCCGGAGGATGTAGCCGTCCAGGGTCTCTTTGCACACCTAAAGCAATTATCCCGTGAATTGTTGACTCTTCTCCGACTCTCATCCTTACTACCCCGAAGTTCTGGTTCGTCAGGTCTCTCTCCGATATTAGCCCGTCGACTTGAGCTTTTCATAGCCAAGAAATCGATACAAGATGCCGGTGTTCTGGCTGATTTCATGTCAAATCTGGTTGAAGCTTCATTTGAGGAAAAGCTGGAGGTTTTGGCAGCGGTGGATATTAAAGAACGCCTCGAAAGAGCCATTGCACTTCTACAACGTCAGGTCGGGGATATCAAAAACAATGTTAGCTTCACATCCATCACGAGCACTACGTTCCCGGCGAATATTGACGTGGACCAGATCAGCCGACAGGAGCGCATGAGGAAAGAGAAATCAGGGCTGCCTATGTCACCATTTGGTGCGGGCTCAGGACGACCTCACGGGGATGATGATCAAGAGCCCAATGAAATGGAGGAGCTAAAGAAGAAAATCGAGGCTGCTAAAATGCCGCCTGAAGCCGCAAAGGTTGCTGACCGGGAGATCAAACGACTACAGAAGATGTCTCCTGCACAAGCGGAATACCAAGTTACGCGGAACTACCTGGAAAACCTGGCTGAGATACCATGGTCAATAACTACTGAGGATAACCTTGGTGTGGAGACACTTTCAAGAGCTCGCAAGCAACTTGACGAGGATCACTATGGGCTTGAGAAGGTGAAGAAGCGTTTGCTAGAGTATTTGGCTGTGCTTAAGCTGAAGCAATCTATCAATGACGAAGTCGCCGCCGAAGTTGCCCAGGCCGAGGAGGAGAAGGCTTTGGAAAAGGTTGAGATCCTGAAGGGCAAACGAATGATCGATAAGTCGCCTATCTTGTTACTAGTAGGCCCACCTGGTGTTGGAAAAACCAGTCTAGCGAAGTCCGTTGCAACAGCTTTGGGAAGGAAGTTCCACCGAATCTCTCTCGGCGGTGTGAGAGATGAAGCGGAGATTAGAGGCCATCGCAGAACGTACGTTGCTGCGATGCCAGGCCTCATTGTTAATGGTTTGAAGAAGGTAGGAGTCTCGAACCCTGTCTTTTTGTTGGATGAAATCGATAAGGTTGGGACCTCAAACTTCCATGGAGATCCCTCAGCGGCTATGCTCGAAGTTCTTGATCCTGAACAAAACCATACTTTTACGGATCATTATGTCAATATCCCCATCGATTTGAGCAAGGTTCTATTCATTGCTACCGCCAACAGTCTTGATACGATCCCCCCTCCATTATTGGATCGTATGGAAACGATTAGCCTCTCAGGGTATACTACCCTGGAGAAACGTCATATTGCTCAACAACACTTGATTCCAAAACAGATCAGAACCAGTACGTAAGCTCTATGTGGAATATAACTTCAATGCTAACCCTGATAGATGGATTGGGCGTTGGGCAAGTCGAGTTCAATCAGGAGGTCATTTCCAAGATCATCGAGGCTTACACAAGGGAGTCTGGTGTTCGAAATCTCGAACGAGAGATTGGTTCTGTATGCCGTGCCAAAGCAGTTGAATTTGCTGAAGCCAAAGATGCAGGGCAGGTTGGTAAGTTATGGAGAGCAACCACTGCATAGAAATAAACTTACTGGACTATAGAAAAATACAAACCGCAACTGACTGTTGATGACATCGAGGAAATCCTAGGAATCGAGAAATTTGACGAGGAGATCGCCGAGAAAACAAGGTACTCACCCAGCATCAAGAATTTTGTTCAATAGCTAATGAATCCAGTCGACCTGGTATTGTCACGGGTCTTGTTGCTTATAGCTCCGGTGGTAATGGCAGTATCCTTTTCATCGAGGTTGCAGATATGCCGGGCAGTGGCAGTGTACAACTCACAGGGAAATTAGGCGATGTACTGAAGGAGAGCGTTGAAGTTGCCTTGACTTGGGTCAAAGCCCATGCTTACGAATTGGGGTTGACACATGACCCTTCTGAGAACATTATGAAGAACCGAAGTATCCATGTACATTGCCCATCTGGAGCTATTCCTAAGGTTCGATTCTTCTAACCGCCTCAATCTGTAAGCATGCTGACATATTCTAGGATGGGCCCTCTGCCGGCATGGCACATACTATCGCTCTTATCTCTTTATTTTCAGGAAAGGCCGTGCCACCCACAATGGCCATGACAGTAAGTGCTTACGTCCATTTCCTGAGCAAGATCAATATTGACCAGTGGTAGGGCGAGATCTCTCTTCGCGGCCGTGTTACTGCTGTTGGCGGTATCAAAGAGAAACTGATAGGTGCTCTCCGCGCCGGGGTAAAGACAGTGTTACTACCCGCTCAGAATAGAAAAGAGTAAGCTTCCAGAACAGCCATACCCTTGTTATGTACAAGATCTAATTCTGCGATCAGTGTCAAGGATCTGCCACAAGAGGTCAAGGACGGGTTGGAGATCATTCACGTCCGGTAAGTTTAAGAACCCTGCAAAGATACAAGAACTGATCAATCTTCAGCCACATTTGGGAAGCTATGCGCTGCGTCTGGCCTGACACCCACTGGCCCGGAGAGGAAAATTTTGCTGGAATCGAGAGCCATCTTTGAAATATGAAGTCTATCTAATCTAATGCGGTGAAATGACTGGCGGTTAGGGGTTTCATGGAGTTCCGAGTCTTGCTTTTATCTTTCTGCGGCACGTTGGTATGACGCTTTGTGTAACATTATCCTTTTCATGAGATTGTTCCATCCAACGTTCGAAGACACGGGTTTGGCAGTGATTTCTGTCAGCAAAACCAGATTGTGGCGATTCGGAAAACCATCCTGAATACAATATGCTGTGCACGCAGCATGCAGTCATCCTACCCGCCTCGTACTTAATCAATGAGGACATGCCGTGCCAGGTGATCATCTCTAGAGTTTCTGCACGTCATTCAAGACATACATGCATGCGCATTGCAGACAAACCCTTTTCTTGTTTCCCGCCGGTCGCAGCTGACAAGTTTGTAATCCTTTGAACCTTATACAGCCTGCTTTACACGTGAGAGTTGGGAGCATACACGACTATTTGCATTGCATGCATTTCTCTTTTTGAACGAGGCACGGGTAGGTGCATGATTTTCCCTGGGCCGTTGATGCCATGTATCTTCCCTTCCAATTGCCTTCCCACTGCGTCACCTTACCTTACGTGCCGGAATGGCTTCTTGTATACGTGGAGACCCGGACTGGATTGGACCTGAGTTAAGATGAACTGGAGGGGTGGGGATTGTGCAAGGCATGCAGATCATTGAAGTTTCCATTGTTGTGAGAGGTGACGGGAGGGCTTTTTTATGGTGCCACCCTACCTACTACCTGCCTCTTTTGTCTTTTGCGTCTACACACACAAAGAGGAGTTCCCTACAGTTTTTATCCTCCTAGCCTCTCCGAACCCCCGAACTCGTACTACTTTACCTCATCAGATGCGAGAGAAGGTTTACGTTGTCAGCTGGAAAAGAAAAATAAAAAAAATATAAATAAAAATGAGACTAGTCCAGAATGACTGGTCATATCCGAACGACCTCGGAACTTAGGGGGGGAGCTCGGTGCTATTTTTTGTCTCTTGGATTTCGGGGGGCTCTTATGTGTGCCTTCTTCGTCTCCCTGCTCCCTTCTTGCGCTTACGACGTGATAGATTATTGTGATAAACTCCAGACGAAGTTGCTGCCGGGAAGGATGAGACAAATGGGACTAATGTCTCGGCCGGGTACTGTTGAGGGTACAATACACTACTGATTTGTTTTTATTTATTTATTTATTTTGGTCCTTGGAGGTATGGATGTTTAGGCTGGTCCATAAATGTTTCTGATCCTCGTCTCGTGATTATTGGTGAGAGAGAACAGGAGGATTCTCATTATTATTTACTGCTTCCCATGGCATGGTATGCCCTGCTGTTGTATTAATCTCGTTGCTATTGCTCCTCCTTGATCACTAAGTCGTCCATCCGGTCTTCTGTCACACGACATATCTACGCTGCATAGTAGCCGAAAGTGGTATGGCCCCTGCCTTTGGAATTTGATATCTTATCTATGAATAAATTCTCGTGAGTTTGCTCGACTCTCCGTCTGTCGTCATTCTCGAACGATGGAGCTGGTGGAGATGGAGAAAGGGGCCTGGAACTGGACTGGGGGGCGGGGGCTAGCCCTTTGGTATCTAGGTTTTACAAATTCAATTTTTATTCGTTGTGGTTGTTCAAGTTGTGCTCCGATGATAGTGATGTCTATTCTTTGACGCAAGAAATGCTAAGATTTTGGTGGTAGAATCTCAATCGAGAAACTGCAATGCTTGCTTGAGCTTCAAAATTCGGATTTCACAAAGACCATCTCGGGTTTGAAATGAACCAAGTCTACCTTCTATAAAGTGCCAATGCAATGCTTTGCTTATTCTGGAAGTGTTAGAACCCGAGAGCTTAAAGGCATGCCAATTTTGAGATTGAGAATGATATATTCCCGTTGTTTCGTTAATGTAAATAGATAACCTGGGTGTAAAAGCATAAAAAATATGGCGGGCATATCATGCAGTCCACAACTCAGCATCGTCGCTTCCTATTATTCTCGATTAGAACCATGCTGTGAACTAATGAGTGCTTTTTTAGAGAGCGAAGCACAGTCAATTCCTAAATTTCCTCACACCTACATTAACTCTCCCCGACGGATACGAAATAGTATTCGACATGTTCCGATTAGCATTAATATCATTCTCTCCCGTGCACACAAAGCCTGAGCCAGGGGCAGCGATAGCCCCAAAGATTGACAAAGAAACATGGCGTCACATCAGCAATGTACTATTAGCCAGACCAAGAATGAGTTCGACGAGGTGCAAGCTGTATATAAAGAGGCTCACGAGTTCACGGCACTTCAGAAACAACTCCGCGATTTGCAGCAGGATAATAACATGAAGCGAATTGGAAATATTGTTGTACTGGGCACAGGAAGTCCCCAACATCAAGAGGTGGAGATAAGGAAGCAATTTTTATTACGATTTGCCACCGTGTTGGTACGCTGTTTCTGCCTCGAAGCTCTGGTGAGTTTGGAAAGCTTAGTATACTAATATTGTATAGGCTCTGGCTAAGGAACTTGAATTCCCCAATAATATTGGGAATACAGCGGCAAATGGATGGCTAAAAGGTCCCTCAAGCAGATATCACGAAAGCTTTTCGGTGGTTGTACAAGAAGATAATTTCAGTGGCAGCGATATTGAGTTTCTCGCATCGTTAGGAATCAACTGCGTGGCTGGAAGAAAGGCTTTGAAGAGTATCACTTCAGAGACATTGTTATATGATATTGGAGCGTACCCAGGGGTCTTTAAAAAAGTCTGTCAAGGAAGCTGGCCGGCCGCTATCATCACTGGGAAGATTGAAGGAGCTATAAAAGCATCAAGAAAAGATGGTCATACATATAGCCACGCTGAGAAGAAGGACGTTAGAGATATGGTACAGGACTGCGAACAGCAGCCATTTACAGGCTTTGTTGTTTCTAGCGATCAGCTGAAAGTAATGATATATTGGAGGAAGTCGACTCGGAAGACAGTACAGAGGAGCTCTCGCAACTCTGCTCATAGGTTCATGGAGTTCATGGAATCATCAAATCGGCACAACTGTAATCAACCACTACTTCACCAAGAGCCAGACCGAGACCTTCCAAGCAGGAAGACCAGCGACCTGTCCTTAAACTCTGCAACTGAGCCCACGCGCTCGACTGTCTCAAAATAAGACCGAGCCGACTGAATCTCACTGGCAGCTCGATGTAGACCGAGAGGCAAAGCAACAGCTTGAACAACGATTTTGACAAGCAGATATGCTTTCCGGGCTTACGGTCGAGAGAACGCTCTAGATCAAGGGCATGAGTAAAGGTTTGGGAAGTATAATCCCCCTGGCTGTCGAGCTCAAAGAGTTGTCGAAACTCAAGCTCAGACTGTACAAGCCCTCGACTGGAGAAGCGTGGCAGGAATGAGGACGACACCAGCCTGACCTAGGTTCACAAAACAGACATAAACCATCAAACCCTCGCTCGAAATTCAAGGTAGGACTGTGGCATGAGACATAGACGGGCGGGCGGGCTATCCATACCCGAGGGACTGGGAAGCCGCGGAGAATGCCTGGGAAGATCCAAAGCCAGAATGTAGAGAGTAATAACGAGGGGTATGATCAAAGTGAACATGAGGCCATGATGCAAACTCATTCGGGCCATGTTCTCGTCAGTGATAGGATGAAGAATTCCACGAGACTTGATACCCGCGGCGCTGCTGCACTCCCTCCGCACTACGGCTGCTTTGGGGTATGCTTGCGGGAAGCGGGCTGGGCCAGAGCTATATCTGAGGATATATGAACTAATGCAAGAGATGGATCCCCAAGACAGACGGCATGCACGGCACGTTCATATGCATCAGCGTATGCACAAACGCATGCAAGGAAAATCAGATCGTCCTCAACGTGGGACCAAGTGAAAGGTAAGACGAAGGAGGCGAGACGAAGCTCGAAACTTTCCAATCACTGAGCCGGGGCGGAAAACCCGAGACAGTAGCTTCGCCATGGCAGCCTCATGAGAAGCTCGATCAAATCCATCCTTTGCAGCAGATCTACTCCGGCGTGTCCTGCGTGTTCTGTTCAACGGGGCTGGGATCCTAAGCATTTTCCTGGGCCAAGAGAATTATCGTAGCATGCTCTCGTCTCTTCTTGTTAACATTTAACATTAAGGTTGCTGCAGATCTGGAGATTCTCGCTTATTGATTGACTTTATGCCTCCCCCTCCCCTCCCCCCTCTCCTCCCCCTCCCACCTCAAAAGTCAATACCCAGCATGCTTCTCCTGCCCTGTACATGCAAAACCTTTCGAGTCTAAGAAATCCTCTTGAACAAGGAGGCTCCACGTATGTGTTATTGCTTTTGCAGAGGTTGCGAGCACATGTCTGATCCTTATGTCCATTTTACCTTTGTTTAAGATATGGACCCGGTGTGATGCTTGGACATTGGCTTCTGGTAAGCAAGCCTAGTCCAAGCAGCAAAAGAATGGGATTCTAATCACTTCATTCTTACTTGTTAGATTGGCTTTCGCGTTAGAACAAAAAAACAACAACAAAAAGCGCCGGGCAGTTAGTATGGTATAATGGATAAAATCGGCGTCATAGTATCTTAGCCACTGTTACATAACAACATAGCTGTGTTGTTAATGCAGTAAGTGGTGACCGGTAGGAGAATAAGCTACATTCCATTGCCAGACCCCAACCCCACCAGCCCTAAGGTTTACTCGTCAGCCAAATAAGTACGTGCATGCATACATGCATATGCAAACTTCATTATCAGCTCTCACTGCAGATCGAATTCCTGCATACATGCTGATGATAGCATTAATGCCGACTAAAACCATTACTGACGTGTGTCGCTAAATCGCAGTAGCCAGTAGCTGGAACTACATCTTATCTCCTAGACCTATGGTTCCGCTCGTCAAAAATCAGCTTATTTAGGGTTCGTGAGCATAGTTCATGTCCAGCCCAGCCTGAATCGGAATGTAGATTGCCGCGCCCGCTCCAAACGATCTCATGACCATAGCTTTGCGGAGAGAATTCCATCAAAGCTTAATGGGCAAAAAGCATACGGCGCTCTTCACCCCATTGGCACGGAGGACAGGAGAATAACCGTCTTGGTGATTCCGGTGGTATGCGAAGTGTGGTAATTTTTCCATTTTCTCCTATCTTACCCGCTCAACTATTGGTTTTTTTCTCTTTGATCGCAGGCCGTGCTCCGGGTTAAATGGTACGGGTATGTAGCTGAGGTCTTCGAATTTGGTAACGTCACTGGTTGGCCACGGCACGGGGATAAATTCAAGCGTCAGATCTTCCTGACCTTAGCTCCATCACATAGCCTATATTGACGATACTATGGCTCTCCCGACGTCAGCTGTGCAGCAAGGTGACGAAATGGTTAGGACGTACATTAGCCGACGACTACCCAGACTGGATATTCATGCTAGGCTCGGTATATCCTTAGCACGGTCAAACCAGCCTGCGAATGGATGGCGGAGATCTCGACCGGTACCACCAGGGAAAGCTGACACTGAACTAAGTTGCATGCTCCAGTGCTCGGATTGTCCGAAGTCCGACAATGAAAGAGTCTAATCCTTCCAGTCTATCGATGTTGTACATGACCAAGGCCAAGTGATCAGCACAAGCTGCTGCAGGTAATTGTAATCATAATGGTGGCGCCGTTTCTTTGCACAGACTGCCAAAAGCTGATGGCTTGATCGGATCGATGGCGGTATCTCAGGTCTTTGATGTCTCGGACAACATGTCAAGTCAAGTTAAGTGGCCAAGCACGAAAAGTAAGCTTATGTAGGAAGGCTAGCTATCTCCACACAGCTATTGGCCTCCTTCCTCCCTTCTCAACCATCCCAAGCGTTAGAGCCGACTCTACCACTAGCAAAACCACTAAGGTATGTCACATACACTGGAGTATCAGCTACAAACCTACCCTTCAGCCTTGTACTTGACTTCCCGTTGGCACAGACCCTGCGGCTAACAGCTACTGTACTACAAAACTATCCTAAGATCGAAAACAGCCCAGTGCCTCAAGTGAGTTGAACGGGTGCGCGATCAAGTAACAAAGAACGCAGACTAAGTCAGCCAAGGTTTGACATCAGGGCTAACAAACTTCCACACGCATAATTCCCAGTTGCTGGGAAAACCCATGACTACCGAAATTGGACTTTGTAGGGCCCGCCCATCCCTCGATTGAGGGAAACGGTCTCGGTTGGCGCAACAATAGTTTCTTGAGTTTATCGATTCTCCTTTTCTCATCTCCTTTCTCAGCGCGGCGGGGTTTTCACATTATCGAGTGTAATACGGGAGCAGGACATCTGATCCCTTCCCAAATAAGATCAAGCTTTTGGCTCTTTCAACGGTTGTGGCTCCCTGTGGCTGTAGATGAGGTTGGGTGTTGGTAGCAGCATCCTGGGCACATTCCCGATTGAGAACACGACTAAAGCTAAGTCGTGCAAGACGAAGGACTTTGGGAAGGAATTTTCTAATGTCGTTGTGATTTGTGCAGCGATGATAGAATAGAGAGGCTGATCACGAAAATCTCATCTTTGTCATGGCCCAAAGGAACATCAGATCGGCGACCGCTGGATGTGCGTTTGCATGCAAATCTCACAGACCAGGTCCAATCTCGCCTATGGCAATATTGAAGTTTACTCATGGCATATGCCGACTCCAGCCTCCAGATCGCCAGCTGTCCTGTGACAAATATGCCACACGTTGAGGGGCCAGTGACAGTCCCAGCAGGATCCCCAGCACTCTGAAGCAAGCAAGGTAAGTGAGTAGCTGCTCAAGAGAAAAGTTAAATGAGATCTCCTCGGATCGCTATCAGAGACAGAACGATATTCAGTCGCGAAGCTCCGCTTGCAAAGCTTCCCGCGCTTTGATATTAAATCCATCCTACGATCATATCATCTCAAGGATTAGATACGAGGGTCCCAAACTTCAGATGAATCCCCAACGGACAAGATCTCAAGACAAATGAGTTTGAACATCTCTGATCCCGCGCTCCCCCATGTTCAAATGATCCTTTCCCTCTCCTTGCCAGGCTACCATTTAAATTCGTGGTATAGCCATGGCTCTCGCTGCTATATGCAGGGAAGCGGCGCTCGGAGGGTGGGAGAGGGTTTAAGTTAGACGAGGTCATCCAGCACTGATCTTCAGGATTCTGTTCCCTTGGATTGCTTTCGCTACCAAATAATGGATTCTTTAGGTAACCAGGACCCAAAAAAAGCTTCTTGATTCTTAGAAGTTCGACTCATGTTCTAGAAGTAATTTTGTATTGGCGGTTTACGTGGGCGTCCGCGTGGTCGATATGCCCCTCCCCACCCGCCGGCCGCGATATGATATGCTGTGACCAGATGTGATTGATGTGTGCGCTGCCGTCCGCGACCCCATACCGTAGCCGATACAAAGTTTTCCTGGATATACTTCTGAGCACACAGTGATCTGCGGCGCTTCGATGCCTGTTCAGATAAATCCACGTGCCTCTTGGATTGTAGCACGTCCATTCCATCACGACCCGACTCACTGGGAATCTGTGGTGGGTTGCGAAAGCAGTATTTAGAGGGGCCAAGGGAAAGCGAGCGATTCGATGTACCTACCAGGTGTACCAACTGCAACAATCTCTTGACCCAAGGGGCCCTTTCTGCACTCTCCTCACATAAAGCAGCGCACAGGCATATAATCTCATTTCAGCTCCCATATCGGAGACTTTTCCTCTCCCTTCTCGGAAAATAATTGCGAAGGTCCTAAACTTGATCGCCGGGGGGCTCGTGTACAGGTACAGGTACAAGTACAACTTACCACCTGGAAAAGGAAAAGGAGGGTATCCAGTGCACGACCAGGGAAACGAAATGACAATTGAAAAGGTTATATTTCTCCGGGGTTCGGGATATTATCATCTGCAGGAGTGTTTGAGTGGGAAGGGATCCACGATTGACGAGAAAGAGATTAATCGATGGTCGGGTGACCTTGCTCTGCTCTTTAGAATTGTGTTGCAAAGTGAAGTCTGTCCTGAAATGAAGATCATCGTATCTTTGAGGTGTAGATCAAGGACTGTAATGTCTCGCTCTAAATACTTTACGCGAATGCGATGGAGCGCCGCCGTTTTGGGGAGTACCAGCAGCAGGCGCACACAGCCGAAACGAGTAATCAGTGACCGCGCCGAGGTTGCACATTGAAATTGTGCATGTCTGGTATAAGGTGAAGGGTATGTTGCACATTACGAGTACAGTACACACGGTGCGTTGCCATACGCACGTTAGCCTCGGTCGTGATTGATATTCATTGCTGGATCAGACGAGGATGGGCTACAATATGCATTTGTGCAAGAGATGAGACGAAGATCTTACATCTGAGGACGGGTTGATACACGGCAGATCATTGCCTTAGGCGCGGTGATTACCGTTTGGACGAAGCTTGATCGTCCTTTTCCACCACGTAGGATGGCGATGTGCCGGTTGAAGTGTTCACGAGTTAATTCCGTCTTCAAGGCACGCGAGTCTATGGTTGACGCCGCCTCAGCATCCTTCCGACCCACTGCCCAACAATGAGGCTGTTAATCCGTAGCACAAACCTTCCGTCCCAAACCATCCCGGCAGAGTTGGGTCAGTATGTAGAGCATGGAGCTCTCTCCCGGGAGCTTGGCATCGAACGACGCTCGCATTCCGCGTCTAAGTAACAAAAGGCATGATCAGGATTGCAAATGACGATGGTGGAGATGGTGTACCAGACTATAGGGAGCGGGCAAAGCAAGGGAGAGCGACAAAGAAGGGTCTAGGTCTGGCCGTCCGCAACTCTGCTGCTGACAACGAAGTACTGCCGATGCGATGGAGGATTAGGAGCAGGGCACCGCACTCCAAGAATATGGCGAGCATTGCACAGATCGTCGTGACGCTATTGCTTCGATTTGGAAGCTGCCGGCGCAGGTAGGGCGCGCAAGGAAGCGAGATGGGCTTCCTGGCTTCCTGGTTTCCCTACGCTAGGATAATTCTTCCAGCCTGTTAATCCGACCTGCGGGAGTGTCCTCATCAAGGGAAGGTACCGGCAAGTTCCTCTGCTTGGATGGGACTGAAAACCCAAGGAGCGTGCGTGGCGTCCAGTAGTCGTTGCGGGTGCCCGTGATGCCACGAGGTTGATAGGCAGACAATCAGTAAATGCATGGCAATCGCCGTGGCTGATACCCTCGGCCGCTGACAATCGTGGGCTTCAATAAGTAAAGAGGCACGCATCATGTATCAGCATTGTGCTTGGGCTTTGCTTTTGTTTTTGGCTCCAGCACCTTTCAACTTGGCTTCGGGACTATTGAGGCACCCGTCGAGCTGTGACCAAAAGCTTTGGTTTTTTTTTCTCTCTTTCAATAATGCCCTTGTCCTTCTGGCTTATTAACCACATTGGTGAGCTTGGGGAAATTTGACAAGGTGGACTCTTTCGCTTCGATCCGAGGGCCAGCCATGAATCATCGCGCCCGTTACGACTTGTCCAGGCTATCATCTAGGGACGAGTTGGAGGATAATTTCGTAGGCGTACGCCACCGCGTTTCTTTTTTTCTCCCTATTCTTCCTCATCCTCCATATGATTAGACCGGTAGAAAACTAGGCGCGACAGAGTCCCGAGCATGCAGGTAATCAAAAATGCGGCACTTGACGATGGCGCTTCGTGTTCACAGCACCAAATCTCCTATTGCATGTGTCACCAAGTCGCTTGTTAGGAATGCCTTCCATGCTACTGTTCCAAGTTTCGAGCCAAACCGCCGCCGCCTTGGGAAAGGGCTTCATCCAAACAAATGCCAAAGTCAAAATTAAGTGCCGAGGAGAATTCCTCAACAATCCTGCTCCAACTTGTGGGAGGAGCGCTTGGAACATATTACACCTCGGAGCTTCATCTGTTCCATCTCAAATTTGGTGGTGACACACGAGCACAGGGCTTCCGCTGCGGAAACGAAGAGAGAATCCCAGCTCGGGTCTGTAGTGTTCTGATGAAATAGCTTAAAACTTCCACAAGGTGTCACAGTGAGTACGAGCAGTGAGCAGGTGGACTAGCTTAAGCTTCAAACTCGTAGCACGTCAGATGATGATATCGCGGCTTCAGCTTGGTGCAGAAGCGACCGACTTCTCCAAGAGGAGTACAGACGGCGAAAAGTTCCAGTGTCCACTAATGCTTGGATTAGGTGTCCTAGTTCACAATGCCATGTAATGCTCTAGGCGCAAACAACTTGGATATATCAGAGTTTCTCTTTGCTTGGTGAAGCTATGAACGGGATGTTGTCGCAAAAAGGAACAAGGCACAGCTGGCTACCAGGTGGAATTCGGGGAACACGTTCAAAAGCCAAGACCGGAAAGAGTAAGCGGGCGGAAGGCCACGGGGTGAAAAGGATCATGGCCATTCCTTGCTCACCGTCTCTCTATCCCCTTTGACTTTTTCCTCCCGTTATTGCTTGCAATTTATAAAATGGGTTTCGGAGGGTGCCTTTACCGCTACGACCTGGGTTGGTCCGGAGTAAATTGATGCTTGGTGCGTGTCAAAACGTGGAAGACTTGGATCCTGGATTGATGAGCCAGGCTCGCTTGCGCTCCGTCGCTCGCTCTGAGGACCTTCCCTTTCGTTTCCCCTGCCTCCTTCTACAGTACCTTAAGCTAGATACTCTGATTTCGTGGCTGACACTCCTTGTCCAGGCCCCAGTCTTTTGCTTTCACCTTCGTATAGCAAAGCCTTATCTTTCTAGGTCTGGCTTGCTCGTAGCTTGAGGTTGGTAGTGCTGTACTTGACTGCCTAGAGGATCACGGTGATACATATACGTTGCCTTATGGACTGCAGGCGTCACCCTGTCGTATTATTGACAGCGCTTTTGTGCTATATGCATGGAGTTGTTTTATGCTTTTCTGGAGCCTGCGGATCATATAAGAGAGGGCAGATACTCATATGACGGTGTAATACAGGAAAGGATCGGTGAAAGGAAAGTTGGCCACCTGGGTGGAGTCCGGGTCGGGTATCTGGCCTGTCTTACGGAAGATATTTTTCCAGATGTGCACTGCCTAGGCCAGTTGTGGTCCGTTCGGGGTCGTGAATGTGGATTCTTGGTTAAAATGATCTTGTATATTTTCCCATCCGCCTTCCAGTACGTTCCGCTGTAACTCTACTGCAGCACCGCCGCTGTGGCACAGCGCGGTAATGTACCATCCCATCGTGCTCCAGACTTACTGCAGCTGCAAGACGGGCGATGCAAGGAAGAATGGAATATGTATGTACGGGTAATATTGTGCAGCATAGCTGAACTGTCAGGCTGCAATGACATCCAGATCGGCGCAATGGGCAGCAACAGCGTCATCTACTAGACGCGGGAGAGAAGGAGGGGTGTAAGGTTGTGCATACGACAGCGGTCTGGTTAGGTGTATTGGTTGCAATGGTTGGCTGCCTTCAAAGAGTCCAGAAAAAAAAAAGATGGCGTTTAACCAAGTAGCTAATTGATGCAGCGCCAACCCTGTACGGGTAGCAATGCCAGCCCGCGAACTGCAAAGATGAGACGTCTCGTCAGGGATAGCAGGGCCTGTCAAAGAGAGAAAAAAAAAACAGATTATTGTACAGTAGTTGTAGCTTGAATGATTTCCTCTTCCGGAATTTCCTTTCTGCGACAAGATGAAAAAGTTTGGTTTCGGAAGAACTCAAATAACCAAGGCAGGCATTGTGTCCTGGTGCTACAGCAGCATTTCGTCATGTTCATCAATTGATCATTTCATTGTCGTGTCTGCAATCAACAGGAAATTGAACTCATCGTCTTATTCCTTTAGCAATGGTGCAGCAAGCCTAGCAATCTCGATAGATTGCTCGAGCTATGACGCTTTCTGTAATTTTGGCAAATTTCGCAGCCATACTACTTGGGGAGACCGCACCGCACAACTGGGACGGACGACAAAGAGAAAAAGCAAAGGCCGGGCAGGTCTGCACGGAAAATAGGCGCATTGTTGCGTGCGACGGGCCTACCCTGCTCTTGGGGAATCGTTGTTCTTTATGCGTTGTGGCCGAGGCACATGCTCCAGCCTAAAGGGTATCTTATCTTCGGATCACTTACTAGGTTGGCGACGCTGCTTCAGAGTCTGACACGAGTTATGTCTGTAGGCACACTTCAGTGACACTTCAGCCACGATATACTCGTAATGGCAGTTGCAAAAGAGAGGGCGGCTGAGTGAAGCCTTTTGGTACAGAGGGTCTCAGAGGAGAAACGCAGGGTGGTCAATTCGAAATCCAGGTGCTGCATCGTGAGCATCGCATTTGTGTGAGATACGAGCCTAGTTGAGGAAGATTAATGTCCTCGAGACATGGGGGGGCTGCCAACTGTGGCGCTTGCCGTGCTGCCGAGGAAGCAGCTTGATAGGCCAGATCCATCGCCCATAGCCTGCGCAAGAACTCAAATCTCATTCCCAAATCCAAATCTCGTGGCCTGCCGTAGTTGTCGCTGCAGGTTGCAGGTTGCAGGCTAGAACTTGTTGGATGGGATGCTTTGTCTTATGGGAATCTGCCCGTATCGGACCACACGCATCCTGCCACTAGATTTTCCGAAGTATTGTTCCTTCTTGTTCTGGCCGCTCGGGGATGGAATTAAGATGAGGTGGTGGGCAATTGCAACAGCAGCTGCAATCTCAAGATACCATCGACAGCCAACGAATTCGCGCTTTGTGCAACTCAGAATATGATAGTGCATGGCTCTAGATCCTACTCTGCAGTAGTGAACGGGCTTTGAGACATCTTCAGCACAACCACTGAAAACTGGTGATCCTGCAATTGAATCGAGTCTGCTGCACTGCACTATTCCTGTAGTCATCTGCAGGTAGCCGTAATGCCCACTCTGTCTTGGGACGACACAAGAATTGCCCTGGGTAGCAAAGCCGGAGGATGAAGATCGGCAGCAGGATCATGCCTTTGGGACGGGCATTTTCCCTGAGAGCTGTCGGAACATGGGAGGAACACTATTCTGATGCTGCTGCTACTGACGATGCGGATGCGGATGCTGATGCTGACGCTGATGCTGCTGCATACGAGACACTCACCCTACTGTTGGTGCGGCGGCAGCTGGCCAACGCATAAAGGACTGGTGTTCGCTAGCAGGCTCGGACTTCATAAGATTGGACGAACGAAGCAAAAGGCCAAGTTGGGGGGTGGTTGTTGCTTAATTGAGCGGATTTTCTCATGGGGCCATGCGCAAGCTGTTTTGGAAGATGAGATGACGGCGTCGATGAGGAGCGCATCGTTTGATCTCCAATAACATCCGAATTTTTAAGGTAGGAAGCGTTGTCAAGCAAGACGGAAGTTAATGCAGTACCGTGGGGAATCTCATTACTTTGCAGTTGAACGACCCGAAAACTTAGTGCTCCTACAGACTAGACAAGCCCAAACGCAGCACGTAGAACGATGGGGCCAGGAAAGGCGGACGACTAGAGTCAGACCTTTGATTCTTCAGTTGTCGCCGGATCTTAGCTGTCGTGATGCGCACTTCGAGACAAGACCACTCATCCCGTAGAATACTCACTCAGCACCGGATATCTTAGTCCCTCGTGTCATACATGGTCAGAGCCCTCCTATAGACTGGGATTTTGGTGATAATAGTCCGATTCAGAGGCTGACAGTGTTCCTTGCCTTGCCTGTACCATGATACTGCCCGCGGCACCACCTTCTCCCTTCTCGTCAGCATGAATTCTGCACATTGATCGTCTACTAGCACTTGCGTGGATGTGCCGAGTTTGGGCAGCTGCAAAGGGCATGGCTCTGTTCAACACGGGCATATTTGCAGCCTCTCCTCTTACATATATCTTATTGCATAATTTCCGGAGCATTGTTTAGAGGGGAAGAGAGTCTGTGAGTACATTGTGCAGGCGTAGCGAGCCAGGCACAGTCCGCATTCTCCATCTCGACTTCAAATGCACAGATGGGTGTTTAGCTATTTCATTACCACAAGCCTCCCCTTTCCCGATCGACGACGGAAAGACGAAGACGTCTGAGAACAACGAGGTTGACTTACTGGGAGCTCTCACGTGTGTCTGTGGTTCTCCTTGGTCTTATTTCCTTCTGCTGGCTGCACTTACTCTGGCGACTTACCGTGCCTTACTTCGGGCCCCTCAATAGTCGACAAGTTACTCCGTTCTGTGCACCACACTGTTGGGAACAAGTGACGACTTTCCATCAGCGCCGTTCTAACTTGCCGTTTCCCATTTCCCGAGCCAGATCCAGGTTTCAAACACAAGAATACTCAGCATCAGTCAGCCCTTCTACTTATATACGCTTCGCCCCCTTTCCGCCCTCAAGTCCCGTAGCCGGTGCGGATAGTATTGTCCATCCAGATTTCAATCCTATCAGAGCCAGAACCAGAGCCAGAACCAGCCAAGTCGCTCGAAGGTACGTACTCTATCCTTTTCTTTTTCTTGTTCGGCAGCACGAGTCAGCCAGGGCAGTCCAGTCCATCCGCTGTGGACATACCACTTACAGCATCACCACTACCGCTACCGCTACCGCTACCGCTACCACCACTACCACCACCTTTGTTCCCATTCTCTTCTGGAGTCTCCCGTCCGTCTCTGCTTCCATCATCCCGTCTGTCCGTCTTCCCCGGGCCTTAAACCAAAGGGCGCTGACTACTGGGGAACTACTGGAGCCGCTGGGACGACAATCGCGCATCGGTCAGTGGTAGTCTCGACGGTGTAAAGCCATCGTTGACTGCGACCCATCTCAGCCATGCCATGTTCTGCCACGCCAAACTCAACAGCAGCGCCGCCTAGTGTCAACGGTCCTCGGGCCCGTGGACTTGCTCTGCAACAATGTCCACAATATTGATTTTTCGAGCGCGCAACTGCAAATAGTTTGCCTAGTAGTAGCAGGACAGATCTGATCGGCAGCCGTTTGGGTGGTCGGAAGCAGCAGCGCCAGCGGAGAACCACCACCTGCAGCGCACCCACAACCTGGACCTGGGCAGTACCGACTGGAGTGGAGCGGAGTGGACTGGACGCTCTGCACTGAATTGCTTGCTGCACGCAACAGCCACACCGAATTAATTGTCAATTCCTCTGGAGAGCTAAAATGCTAATTGTTCTTTGCTGTCGGGCAGGGATGCCGAATTGACGGGCCCTCCAACACGCCCTTGACCCTCACAGCTCTTGACCAGTTCAGATCCTGTCGTCGCCGCCGCCGTCCCCTGCTCTCCTGCTCCCCTGCTCCCTGGCCTCCCCTGCTCTGCAAAAGCCAAGCCAGGGTGATCCAGTCAACCAGCAAATCCAGGATTACAGGGCCGCACAGTGCACGGTCTTTGCACCCTGTCCATTTCGCTTCCCTGCACGGCGTTGGCCTGCACTGCTAGAACTAATTGCGCATCTCCATACATACCAGTTCAAGTCCAACCTATACCTTCACTCATATACGCAACCTCATCCCACCACCAACCACTACCACCGCTACTGCAGCCCGGCCTTCGTTCGACATTCCTAAGGAACTTCAGACTGGCTCCATCCACCCACCGGCGCCCCCAAAACCTTGTCTCTTGCAGGCCAAGCTCCAAGCTCTGTCGACACTACAAAGTCCATTCGACTTTCCACACTAGCTTTCTGCGATCCGGGTACCTCTTGCCATACATATACATACTATAGGATAGCACATACTATCCAGGAACAATCCAGCAATACCTTCAATATTCTCGACTATAAGAGGTAACTGCGTCACCTTCCCCGTCCGGCCCTCCCCTCCTTGTTATCCCTTCCTCGCTCTGTGACAAGCTTTCGTCAGCGCAAGCTTACACTCGAGATCTTTCTAGATCCTACACCACCAATCTTCCTTTACTCTGACAGCCCCAAAATTTCCAAGGCAACTTTACGCCCATCTGCCTCCAGGTTCGTGCAACTACTTTCACGCGCTGGTCAAATCTCAGCGACCCCTCGTGTTCCATACATTCCACGGAACCTTACTTGTACGCCCAGCACTTCTTCCCTTCCACGTTGTACACCAACCCAAGACTTCTTCAGCTGCACGCCACCGCACAACAGATTACTTGTTCACCAGTAATTTGTATCTGCAGTCCTACCTGCGATACGCACGCCTTGCCCGGTCACTGTCCGACTCTGATGAAGAAGCAGCACGTCCAGAACACTAAGCTTAGCAGGCGCCGCGTCCCCAAACTCCGGACTCGCCCTTGCTCAGTGCGAGAAAGCCTGTAGGACCAGGTATACTTGACGCAATTGGATCATATCCCGCCGTCTTTTAAAAGAATTGTCGGGTCAGTGGGATATCTTCTGGGTTTAGGCTTCTGGCAGATTGTACTGATCAGATCTAGTTATTACTCCAGGGTTATTCCCCTTGAATCGACTCTTATAGCGCTACAGCAACACTTCTAAACTGATCGAAGTTAACCTTAGAGCATGCGCTTGGGAGGCAAGAGGAATCATTCGTGGCAATTGAACACAGGTTCTTAGAAGAGGGTGGAGTTTTAGGAGAGGCTAATTGAGCTTTCAACCCAAGGTCAACCTTATTGACACGGCCACTTCCATGCAATCCCTTTCAAACCGCCCTGAACAATCGAACATATCACTCGGCGAACGTCGAGGAAAATCAGATCTGGCGAGGTTCTCCCTTGATTTAAGCTGGGCCAGAGCGGTGTCCCACGGTGCTCGCTCAAGGGCATACCCCTCTCCGCCCATGTCAGGATCTCCTCCACTTCCTCCAAGACGTAACCCCGAACCGAGCGATCGTGATCATGGAAGTTATGGGCCTGGACAAGACGTTTTTCGTGGTACCCTAACGCCTCAATCGGAGCCAAGCAGAAGAGCGGGAGCGCCTTTACGGCCATATCAACCAGAGCTCCAACATACTGCGTATCCTCACGCACAAATGGACGACTCAGCAGCGCGGTATCAATACCAACAAGCACCGCAGCAAATGCCACCGCAGCAGCAGTACTATGCTTCGCATCCACCGCCGCAACCTGCACAGCAATACTCTGTCTCGGCCAGACAGCCTATTTTAGAAACATCCGACCACAACTCACCAAAGGCCCAGCGAAAGACGAAAGGCCACGTCGCATCGGCATGTGTGCCATGCAAAAGAGCTCATCTCAGGTGAGTTTTTCCTTGATTCATGATCAATCATAAAATGTGGCTAAGCTAACCCTGCGAAGGTGTGATGGTACGTCTTTTTTTTTTCAACCATTTTCTTTGGACGTCGTAACCATTTTCGCCCCCACATAGCCACTCGTGCTTGTATTTCGTCCCAATCAGAATTGGCTGCACAGGCAATGGTCGGAAGTTTTCGTACCAAAATTCTAATTGCAGTGGATGTGAAACCTGCATAGATTCAGCCACGGCAATGAAGTGAACGAACCTCTGCGGCTATTAAGCTACCCCGCTCAAGCGAGCAAAAATAGACAGGGGCAGGTGTGTTGAGATGGAATCTATCCAAATGCAAAATGCAAATGGAAGCTCTCTGGCTTCGGCTCTGACATCAGATAAGACCTCAAGCGTCAGTCTGTGTTTCAGGCTCCCTTGCGAGTGCTTTGCACTGCAGAAGTTTATTGCACAGCTCTGACTCGGGCTTGATCCGACCTGGAGTTGTGCGATTGGCCAGTGTAAATGATGCCCTTTTCTTGGTCGACGAGTGCAAGTTCGTCCGTTCCATGGCCCATAGCGATCGTACTTTGGTTTCTCCACATGGCACTATGCGCCTTGAGACTTGGGCTAGAATGCCGCAGCTAGCCCAATGGCCGAGCAGCTGAATGAATGTGTTCCCGAAAAAGCAATGCTATCAAATTTCCTTGCTTGAAGGCGAGGCAAGATTTAGAGGCACAAGGAATTGTGTCTCCAGAAGTTGTGACCTCTCCTTGGGCCCAGTAGCCAGCAAATCTTGGAATCCACATTAGTTATTTTTTAGCGTTCCGCCGTCTTTCATGGGTCCGTCTCATGCCAAGATTAATCTACTCGCGCTGAGCGATCTTCATTTCTGGGGATCGACCACAAATCCTACACCATCCCTATTTTGAAATTTTCTGCTTTGTTCAAATACTGACAAATCATTCTCAGCTCAACGACCATGCTCACGGTGTTTGAGCAATGGAAAGGAGGACACATGCATCGATGTCCAGCACAAGAAGAGGGGTCGTCCGCGGTTACGTGATGAACGAGATCCTCGATATGAAAGTGTGGGGCCAGGTTTTCAAACCCCGCCGGAAGGCTTAAGAAGGCCGCTTTCGTTGTACGCGCCGAGCGATACCCCCTCCATGAGCTCGCAATACGGGGAAACTCTGCTTCAGAGGTCGGGCTCGTACCGAGTTCTGAAGTCCCAAGGTGGTGGAGGCTCTATGCCACCAAGGTACCCAGAACACGTGGAGGCAATCTATGCGGCGGCACTTCCGCCAGCACCAGCTTCTGGACCGCGTATTATGCCGCCGCAAGAACCGATGTGTGCATATCTGACAATGGATCTCCAAATAGCAAAGGCTACGCAAGCCTTTAATGACGCGACTGGAGTGCAGTCTTCCGCTGCAAGGAAGCTTCACGACATCGTTGGCCCCAACGATCGTGACAAGGTATTCCGATTACAGAGGATATTCGAGGACGAACGGCGGGAGAGGGAACCAAACTATCTCCCACCTATATATCTCAAATATGAAGAGGATAGGGTCATCCAGTCTGTGGGATTTGGACCAGAGGAGATGTCCCAATTCCAAGCGAATCGACCTGAAATGTTCACATTCCAGGGTCCCGATGGGCAGCAAAGAACTTTCCATGTTCGATTTGGCCTGGCGAAAAAGGAATCAACGTATTTCATCGTCTTCGTCCTCCACATTCCGGCCACTCCTCAGACATATCACCAGCCATCATCATCGCCATATTCCAGGGACTCGTATTCCAGAGATTCGCAGTATGGCTATCAAACCCCGCAGCAAGCATTCGCTCAGGCTCCAAATGTTTCGCCGTATGGACCAAATCCTCCGTTTGGAGATCCTCGTGGGGAACATTTGGGCTACAGGCCTGTCCCAGCTGCTGGCGTAATCGCAGCTCCGATGCCGCCAGCATCAAATCCGTACACGCAGAGCCAGGCGAGGCCAGAGTTTACGCCGACTCAGAATCCGTACCAAACGCCACGCAGTGAGCTTCCTCCTCAGGGCCAAGCACCTCCCCAGCATGGTCTCCAGCTGCCTCCCATCCGTGACCAGCGCGTGGATGCCCCGCAGTCAGATCCTCGTCGAAGAGATGACCGTAGTGGTCGTGTTGACATTGGTGGCCTTCTCGAGAAGCCCGATGCTTCAAGAAGGTGAGGGAGGCCATCTGGCAACCTGTTTGACGGGGCCGCACTGCGTTTTGAAGCTTGTCGGCGTACTCTGGGGTTGAGGCTCCCGGTCACGGCGCCATGATGCGATCAAAGCGCAAGGCTATGGTTATCAACTAAGCAACCTCGCGTCGAAACCATCCGGCTTCGTACTGTATTCTTCTTGTATCAAACTATTATTCAGCCAGTTCGAAAAACCCCTTCTTTCCTAAGCCTTGTCAAGATACCACCATGTACAAATAAGCACTCAAGCCTTCTCGAAGATATTTTCGCCGCATTGCGTTAGCGATTGAACCTACAGGACGATGATGATTATTTATCGGAGCTGATTTTGCAGCATTTTTTTTGGACCGATGACGATGAGGGATGCGATATCCGTGTACGATTAGAAGGCGCAAGCCACGAAAGATGACTGAGAGCGATTGAATTTTGCCCGTTGTCCGTGGACACGTCCGGTTGATGTTGAGTTTTGTTTCCTGCGATGGTTGGAGAGGCGATGAAGTCGAGATATGCTTTTCTTTTCGCTTTCGTTGTTTTTTCTGGTGGATCTTAACCAGCCACACATATACGTATAATATAGCACCCCCGTTAATAATGTACCACTGGGAGAAAGTACGATGCCTAGACAATGAGAAGAAGCAAGCCAGCAAGTATATTGGCGCTTGATGAAGCGGCTGATGGAGAACGGGTGCCTTCTTGTACATAGATGGCGGCTCATGAAGTGGGGGGGGGGGGAAGGAGAGTATGTTAGGGGTTGCTTAGCTCCTCCGCGGCTCTTCTGGCGGCTCGCCTCCCTCCCGCTGGGTGTCTTGTAGAAATGCAAAAGTGCCGTTGAGGTAGCAATACATGAGCCCCAGGTCCCGCCACGCCCATCTCCATGCTGCTTGCGAACTAGCCAAGGTCCCAAGGTCCCATCGCCTCTCCGGGTGTGCAGGTAGGCGAGCGATAGGCATGAGGTGCAGTATGCTTCGTTCACCACTCACCACTCGCCGGCCCGTCCGCTGAACTCTCGCTTGGGGCCGTTGGGGCCGTTAGGAGCCACTCAGCTTTTCTACGAAGTTTTAACCATGGGGCTTAAGCAAGCATGCAGCGCGAGCATGAGGAGAACTACCGGTGCGCTACTTTGCCCTTCTCCTCGAGAGGCTCTCTCACGCATGTCTCCGGATGGTAGCGACGAGGGTGGGAGCATACAGTGGATGGATAGCGTACTAAACGAGTGAGTGAGTGAGTGAGTGAGTGAGTGAGTGAGTGGGTGGGTCGATGGGTGAAGAGGGGATGGGGAGAATCAATTGATTGGGGGTTTAGAAAAGTCGGCATTAAATCTCCGGCTTTAGCTACCTTCGTTCGTCACTCTTCACGCTCTTCACGCTCTTCGCCCTTCTCTCTTCCCTGCTCTGACCAAGCCCATGTCCATGCCCATGTTACCCCAGATGAAGCAGCAGCAGCAGCAGCGGAGGGCAGCTACAAGTTCGCTACCCCGCCATCCACCATCTGCATTCCGGAAGAACCCTGAACCTAGGTGGGACTAGTGCGGGACCGCGACCCTTCGTCCCCTTCCCCTTCCCCTCCTCGAATCCTTTAACCCCTCAATTCTGAACCTTGGGCCATGTAGCGAGCGAGCGAGCCAGCAGGCGTGAGTCCCTTCTTCTATCCCATCAGTTCATGCTGGTTAGCTGACCTTGCTGTCTCTCCTTCTACACCTTTCTTCCTCTCCAATCTTCTGGATTTGTCTCCTGATCTCGTCTATACTTCATCGCCTGATACCTACATAACCAGGATTTGCTTTGCTTTATCTTCTGTCTTGTCTATTCGTCGCCCTTTGTCTTCTGGATCGGCTGCATCGGCCCGTAAGTAAGCCCACGGGAACTCACAGTCCAGCTTCGTCTTGCTTTCCGACCTTACGATTTGCAAAACATCCCACTAGACAACTGCCATAGCTGGGAACTTACCACCCTTCCCAATCCCATACCATGGCATCCTCAAGCTACCTCTCAGCCAAAGCTGAGGCTCTAGAATCCCAGGATCCCGTATCACCCTCCCAAGCCCGAGCTGCCCAGATTCCGCTCCAGTCCTTCCACCTCCCGACCTTCCCGCCGGAAGCCTTCGATGCTGGCCTACAATCGCTCATCCTCACTTCCGATATCAAACTCGACGAGTATACGACTCTGCTAAAGACCGAAAAGGTGGAAGACGAAAGCCACCAATCATTCCACGTCCCCAAACTACCATCTTCCATCAATGCCCTCTCCCTCGAGCTCTTCTCCCTCGGTTACCCCGCCGGGTTTCTGACAGCACTGGGAAACCAACTGCCCAAACTCAAGAGCTTGACCATCTACTCGCAGCTCTTCGGTGGAACCACCCCGGCATCACGCGATGATGCCCTCGCCTTTATCGACGCCCAATCCTCGCTCCAAGAACTCCATCTCCTCGACGTTTTTGCACCCTCGGGCTTCTTCACCTCCTTCGCATCCGCGGTCGACCCGTCCCTCCGCTTCCTCGAGATCAACTATACATACCGGCACTCGGATCCACAATTCCTTGACAGCGTCCCGAGTAAGGAACTCGCGGGTTTTGTGGAGAATTGCCCACAGTTGGTTGGTCTGACGTTGTCCATCTCCGCGCCGGACATCACCAATGATGATGATGACCGCGAGGGTACAGAAATTGGTGTCAGGCTGGTGGAGAAGGAGGCGGACGTCTCTATGATCCGGAAGGCCCTCGTGGAAGACGGTCCTGCGCACCTATTCGCACTCGATGTCACCATGTTCATGCTGAAGCCATCTGAAGTCGGCGCTGTGCTAGAAGCTCAGAAAGACCTGCGCTTCCTCGCTTTTACCGTTGACATTGAAACTTGCGATGGCCTGGCGGAGGTTGTGGGTATCTTGGGCATAGGGGCTAGTCTCGAAGTCGTCGAGATTGTCGGCGTGCCTGGTAAGAAGCTAGTTGAGAAGCTGAAACAGGGAAAGCAGCTAGATTTTGAGGAGAAGCAGCTCAAGTGTCTGACCAAGAGGTGTAAGAAGATTAGGTCCCTGAAGTGCAGTCTCTTGCGCACAAAAGTTGTGGAGTGGACACGAGAGGGAGAGGATGGAGAGCTGGTTAAATGTGAGTGACCTAGTATTTGACGGGTGTTTTATCTGTTATGATACGATAGCACGCGATGGGAATATTCTCATGCTAGGGTATTTTCTTGGTTGCATGAATTATGAAAGCGTATCTCCTTTTCTGTACATCTTAGGAACATATCCCTACTCGAAGTCTTAGTTTTTCAAGGGGGGAATCTACCTTGAGCTTTTACCTCAATTTACCTGGGTTCTTACGATTGTGATCCAAGTCAATGGAGATGGTAGTAAGGTCGTGATGTTTA
The DNA here is from genome assembly GCA_026120035.1 of Coleophoma eucalyptorum. Classification (NCBI taxonomy): domain Eukaryota; kingdom Fungi; phylum Ascomycota; class Leotiomycetes; order Helotiales; family Dermateaceae; genus Coleophoma; species Coleophoma eucalyptorum. Next base: position 1,005,971 of record JALRME010000015.1, read on the forward strand.
TACCTGCCATCTTCATCTATTCTCTCCTTAAGCATAGGTCATTCATTTATACTATCATTTATCAAAATGGCCAGAATTCTTGAAAAAGCCAGCGAAATCAATACCCTTGTGGACCTTGTGCTCAAGGTAAAGAACGGCTTTCCTGGAGTACGACAACCCTGGGAGAGCGCGGCCGTCTTCCAGGGAGGGACGAGCTGGTTTACACCGTCTGTCATTTACGGCCATGTGGGATTGCTGTCAGCCTATAAAGAGAGCTTGCTAGTAGACTGTCCCTGCCATTCAACCCAGGCGCAAATATCCATTCGGTGCTTCCATCCAGCCATGGGCAGCGCTGCACCTTATCCTACAATGAGAGAATCACGCGAGATCCCTTTCTCTTGATTGGCCTCGGTCGCTAGCAGGCAGCAGGGGAAACTCGTAGACTTTGCTAAGTCGAGCATCCCTGGTGTGGCACCTATATGTACGCCCATCTTAGATGATGCACGCCAGGGGGGGGGGGGAGTTCCGCCTGCTCGATGGGGAGGACCAAACCAGCTGAGTTGGTTGCTTATTGTGAGACTGAGAGCAGTTCATGTGCAAAGCCGTGGGGTAATTCAGCCTAAAGAGCTTAGATGAACGTGTATATACTAGGTAGGTCTTATCGATGTGAAAGAGAATTCTTGGAACCGCGGTAGAATAGAGTTCTGAATAGCCTCAAACCGAGCTGTGATGGGACCTAATGCGGCGCATGTATGGGGAAACTCTTCATATACAAGATTTCTTGGAATATACGAGATCTTGGTATTTGCAACATCTAGGTACTTATCTATGTTCGTACGTGAGCGAGCACTCTGTTGAGGGCGAGGGTGAGAGCCGTCACCTAAAGCGGACAGGAGAATAGTAGTCACGTTATAAGAACCTCGAGTGGATTCCGGTGCTTCCTGAGCTTGCTTTCAATGAGGAAGTAAGTTTCCATTACTTAGAGGTAGTACCTTTTCAAAAACGGAAAGAAAAGTGGGTATGGAAGTGGCAAAGTTGTTCAAAGTTTGCCCTCTCATTCCTATTACCTTAGCTATTACTTGTTTTATCCACGATTACGAAACAAATCGTCGGAATAGTTGAGAAAAAAAAGGGACTTAAAAATCCACCACTCGATTCAAGGCTCTCTTCGACATAAAAAAAGGAAGCTTCATCAATCTTGTGCAGGGAAGTTGACAATAGTTGACGTCGCCAACTTGCTCGCTTAAATGTCCAAAGCCAACAGGCGCGCTAATACTTAGCATTTTGCCGCAACCCTGTCAGGCATTCTAATCTTTACAACAATTATCAAAAGAGCTAAAAAAAAAAGAAGAAGAAAAAACATACAACAGTAGGTATTCGCTGGTGGTCACCCACCCAACTACTAATCTACCGATCTGAGGCTTGTGTATGGCAGAGCGGACGGGATGCCCAATTCTCCTCAGTCTATGGTCGTATGTGGTATGTTTTCTTCAATCTCATATTATACTGATCTAAGGCTTGTGTATGGCAGGGCGGACGGGATAGGGCAATTCTCCTCCGTCGATGGTGCTCGAGCTTCTCGTGCGGACGAATTAGAAGCTATTTTTCACTTGCTGTTTGATCAGTGCACTGCTGTGAATACAGAAATACGTCAACTATGAGTTTATCGACCTACACGGCGATAACGTCGTTGTGCCTGCTATCAATGAGATTCGTGATACTATCAAACTAGACTAGGTGTCAAGCGTAAATAATTGGGGTTTGTTGTAACGTAGATGCTTATTGAATGAATGTTACAGAGGTAATATATATTCCTTGCTTTTATAAAATGTCCTTGTTATAAGCCTTAGACAGGAGTTGATACGTTTTGCATAGCAATCTCGACCACTGTACAGTATATAGCCTGGACCCTAGTACGAAGATTGTTGAGGGATAAAGACAAACATATACGCCTCAGAATGGCGAATCATTAGAGCCTTATGAAGGGAGAAAAGATGAGAATGGATTCAGTAGTTAGTGTAAGTTGCTTGCAGGACTTAAGAGTCCAGTAACAGCAGCGCAGTAGACGAACTCCCTCCGATAGATACGCCTCCATAAACACAATATCCCAATGCCTACTCGTGCGATTTTTCGCTCTGTTGTTCGCCTGTGCTGTTTCCCCTAGAAATCGAGCTATGCTTCGCATCACATAAGAAGGTTAGCTTAACACTCCTTGATAAGTAAGTCAAATAGAGAGAAGCATACAATAAATCGCCCTTACTTTTTCAAACCAACTGTATTATTCTTCTTCGGTCTCAATCTTCAATCTAAGGTCTTTGTACAGGTCAGCGCGTGGGAATATGTGATTGGGCTTATGGTCTAAGCCTACAAGGATTGGATCCTACTTGTGTATACATATGATCTCTTACCCATCAATAAATCACCAGCATTGTCAAACTCAATAAGGTCGCATTTAATCTTCTCATCGCACCTGGCCATCTTGTGCTTTGGAGTCATCGGCCTCCCTTATCAGTCTTCTAGGCCAGCCGCCACTCTGACATCTTTATATAAATTTTTTTGCATCTCGCCGAAAACTTCTAGGAGATCTTTAAAATTCTCAACCTTTCCCTCTTCAGTGTACCTCACGCTAGTGCGAACTGTCCATATATGCTGGCAGTTGATCAAGCAGCCATCAAGCAGTTTCGTATTGTCAGAATCGAACTCGATGATAATGCTTTTCTTGAATTCTGGCAGCTTGGGTATAGGTGCTCCTGTAGCTCGATAAACTGGTACATGCGACGTCGAGTACCTTTTGTAGTCGCGCTGGGTCATGCTATGGGGACACAGTGATACACATTGAAGCGAGTGTTCGTTTGAACAAGCCATTACCACCATTGTGCGACATGAAAGGTGGCTTTCCTCATCATCAGAAATGGTTATGACGTGCCCTGGGACTAGCAAATAATTATTGCTAGTATATCGCGGTTTTGTTTTATGTCGAACGGTATTGTTGTCGTTGGTTCTTGCTTGCGGCTGTTTAGATGGAGCCATATTAAGCCAATTGCTGTCTTTGTCGTCTTCTTCCTTGTCTACTTCGTCGTCCTGCTCCTCTACTTTTCCCTCCTCGCTTGCCCAATTGTCTTCTTCAATATCCCCTGGCTCCAAAGAAGCAATGCTGCCTTCAGTTGAGCTATGCTCACACGGCAAATTGCGGTTGCTATTCGCTTCAGTGCTACTTTCAAGCAACAGTGGCTGATTTATTATTGGCAATCTTGAGTATGACTGATCGTGCAGCCTCGATGGTTGATCGGAAGTAGCGGGCGTATCGACAGCGCTATTAGAGTTACCGAATACTGTTAAGTCAATGTCAGTCAAAACAGTAGTAAGAATGCGCCGGGCGTTTGAAGTGTCACAGAAATCTCTTGTATGGAACTGAAAGCCTTACCGTCTCCAAGGTGGGTGAGGGAATCTCCGTAACTCTTGTTGGCAGCGAAAGTCTTGCTGCTTAACCCTGCATTGACTTGTGTCAAGTCACCCGCAGAGGCGGAATAATAGTGGTTGTGGATTATACTTGGGAAAGACGGTATTCCTTCGGGTTGTCCCTCTGCCATGTCACACTATATCATTGTAGACAACATGTTGCTCAACTCAAGAGAGAAATAGGTCGGCAAAGTCTACAAAGGTTTGGAGCTTACCGGCCTGCCTCACGAGGGCGATTTGGTCAGATGATCATGGCCCGCATTAGTGCGTGATTTTCTCTGCATTCAAGATGAGCTGGCCTCCACACCCAGTCAAACCGGGCGCAAGTTGCAGAGGTCTACTTTATCTCATTGGTTTGGGGTTTCCACTACTACATAAGAACATACTTTATGCCATACCTTGCAGTATTGCTTAGCAGAGTGAAGCCAAATTACATTGAGGCTCAGCTCTTTAGTTCTATCTCTCAATGCCCAGCCATATATATACCATCGAAAGAGGAAGACATGCTCTTCTATTCTTCCTAGTCCGACTGAAAATCGAACGGCTCACGAAACAGCACTGTACGCTTTGTTCAATTGCTCATGATGGCAGAACCGTTAGGCTTGGCTATGTCGGGGGTAGCTCTCGCCGGTCTCTTTTCGACGTGTATCGAGTTCATCGAGTATTTTGAGCAAGGCAGGAACTTCGCCAAGGATTTCCAGCTTGCACTGACCAAGGTAAGTCTCATGAAGAGGCGCCTTAGTCAGTGGGGTGCAACAATGTCGATCGAGTCTCCAGGAGCAGAAGCAAAAATTCTTCGAGACCGATGGCCAGCTGAAAGCGGGGTAATCATGGAAAGTCTTATGGGAATCAGAGACATCCTGGCAAACACCACTCACATGTGCAGAAGATATCGATGCGGCGGTGAAGAGCAGCAGGACCCTGCGAAGTGGCTCGAATGGAGAATCGACGGTGGTGCTTGCTGTAGACCGACTATGTCGGGAGCCTCAAGCGCTTTCTCCATTAAACTATATCGGCAAGAATCTCTGAAAGCTGTTCGTTTAAAAGCTTTTTGGGCTATCCTGGACAAGAAAAGATTTCAAGCACAGATTGCGGACTTTGAATTTCTTCTCGGCAGCCTTGAGAAGATTGGGGAGCGGCTACAGAAAGAGAAGACTATGGCAAACAGGACCACGTACCCATCGGGTGAGCATGAGTCACAACCTGCCCTCCTAAAACTAAATGGCCTCAAAGAAGATAACGATGGCGATCTTATGGACTACTCCACAACTGAATCAATTACGTCTGGAACTGCCAAAGCGCATTCATCGGTCTTATCGTCAATCGAAAAATGTGGAAGTCCCCCATATTTTCATCTTACAGGCAAAGCTTTTTCTACTAGCATCAACCCTAAACGTCAAAACGCCACGGGCTCCTGGACACCTTCAACCGGCTTAAAGGGAAAGGAAAGCAACCTCTCCTCGCGAAAAGAAGGAGAACACTTCTACAGTGACAATGAGACCAAAGACAACGCCACTGTACATGAAGGGGACTATTATGAAGGCGGTATTGTTCCCAATTCAGCTAAGGGACACATCTTCGTCAATCAACGCGCTGGGGGCGATAGCTCGATTTGGGCTGGGAACACGGATGGGAAGACTGCGATTCAGATGGAGCGGGACAGGCAGATAGCACGTGAGAGGAGAGACGCTGCTGCTAGGGATGCTGCTTCTAGAGAGGCTCAAGCTCAGAACGAGAATCACTCGTAGGTTGAAGTTGCCTTGAGTCTAGCTGGAAGCTTTATTGTCATAACCAGGCACGAGACCCGAGGGCCTTAGGCTAAACGACAAGATGATATAGAGAAAACTTTCGCCTACCTACCTACGACTATACTGCTTATCACCTACTTGCACTTCACTTTGTCTGTAGCTCGTGATATATATTCTCGTAGCAGTTTAGGGTCGTTGTAGATGATGTTGACAGACTCGCCCTATCGTATAAGACGGAGCCTGGCGTAATTAAGAGCACGTTGTTTGGTCTCGAAGTCTCCACCGAAGTGGCGGCAAAACTGGACGGGCTTGAAGCCGTCCGCAAAAGCACCTAAAATAGATGCGATGCCAATGGCACCGGCGACAATACCGAACGGCTCCGCCATTGACATAGTTGACGTCGCCAAGTTGCTCGCTTAAATGTCTAAAGCCAACAACAGGCGCGCCAATGCCTTAGCACTTTAACACAACCCTGTTAGGCATCCCAGTCTTTACAACAACTATCGAAAGAGCCAAAAAAAAGAAACAAAAACATACAACAGTAGGTATTCGCTGGTGGTCACCCACCCAACTACTAATCTACCGATCTGAGGCTTGTGTATGGCAGAGCGGACGGGATGCC